>JADLZK010009841.1:0-421286 GCA_015847255.1 Hyparrhenia diplandra
GAATATAAACCTCCTTTTTCTTGAAGTATCAACAACAATTCGAATGGGGTACTCCTCTTTTTAGGTTTGCAATGTCCTCTTGGCTTGTTGCTCGCTTGTCAACTCGATAAATCTCATTAGTCCTCTATTTAGATTGTCATCAACGCCAAAACCCACAATAGAGGTTGATTGCACTTACAACAACGACCGGGAAGGGTAAATACACCATGGTAAAGTTTGGTTGAATCGCTAATAATTCAATTTGTTTATGAATCATAAGTACATTTTGTACTCAAATCATGATGTTACTTAGAATTGATGCATCGTGATGAATTCTTATATATGAATATAGTTGTCATTTTGAAATTTTAAAAGTACGCAACATTTTTAATGTATCGGTTGCCCATTTCGATAAAATTACATGTGAACTGTTGAATCAAGTATTAATTTTGAGATAAATCCAATAATATAAGGAACATTGAATGGTGAGCCAACGAACACACCAAGTATTAGTAAAGAAAAAAAAAGGATTAGTAAAAAAGAAATAAAATAAAAATGTGAGATGAAGCAAAATAAACACTTGTGGGTCATGATGCTTCACTAGTGGGCCTCTTTGATCGGTTTCATTGAATTTGCAATGGGCTACATTCGCTCCGATGATATGCATAAGTGCCCACCTTCTGAGAGCGTTCCTTTCTTCTTCTTCTTCTTCTTCTTCTTTTCTCTCTCTCTCTCTCTCTCTCTCTCTCTCTCTCTATTTGTGAAATGCCACTGCAGCAGTTGATTATCTCAACCGATTATCCTTGATGTTAACCGATTCAAAGAACACCGAACCAAATCCTAGAGCATCATAATGTCCGAGAAACATTTTTTATTGGCTAGTGACATGATGAATATAACTAAGGCAAAACCATTATGATCACAAGCGCATCACCATATCGCCTACGACTATGTAAAAGAAGAGCTTCGCAGTTTCCGAACTATATATGTTTAGATGAAAACAAAGCTACATCACCATGTTGTATGATGCAACGCCCGGTGCGTCACCAGAGCCTGATTCAAGTCAAGTTTTTCTCATTTCCAAATGTGCAAACACCACCATATGTACATCTCCCTGTGTATTATCATTTCACAAACATATTTCGAAGAATTTTCACTTGTTCTCCCCATGCTATTTAATTCAAACCCATTGCAAAGTTAGATCGCTCCAAATGACACTAGATAACCGAAAGACAAACAAGTTTGCCCCTCTTGATAGTATTTAATATCTATCCTAAACCCGATCATAAACTTTTCTACACACCTATGATCGGCGAAACGAAATGCACTAGGTTATATCTTTTGCCTTGCGCATTTCCATTTCGCCTCCATCTCCTCCAAGTGTCAATGCAACACATGCACCAAACACGATAAAAAATGATGTGATCCATTTTATATCATCACAAATCTATTGGTCCATTAATCTTGACCTCGATTGCTCTTCACCATTATGTGGTCCGATTTGGAGCCAAGTCTTGCTCACCATCACTTCAAAGAATTCAACTTTCCCTTCACACCCGCAACCCGGTCCATCAAACCAAGCCTTCGTTTGATCTTCTCCACTTTGAGCACATGACTCCATGTCATGTCTCATATGCAACAAACTCTTTCATCAATCATCACTTGTGAACTAATCTTACGCGGTATTTTCACAATTACACATTATTAGTTCACCTAATGTTGTCACTCAATTACTAAAACCAAACTAGGACCTTCAGCCCACGCCGAGGTTTGTGGTTTGGCGTTAATTGGACCAACACTGAACTTTGTTGGCCCATGCGCCCTTTGGGGAGGCTATGATCGGGCGTTGATGATGTGGTCGGGCGTGGTGTCGTCGACATTGCGCCGAGCTCCAAACCTCGGCGTCTTGCTCTAATACGCCAAGGTGGGGGTCTATTCTCGAGATAAATTTCGCTAGGGAGCTATTTGTAAAAAAAAAAATTCAAACGGGACCAAATGCAAATTTTCACGATATCGTTTGATCTTTGTTTTATTTGTTTCCGTTTGAAGAAAACCAAAAATTGTTGTGAATTGGCTTGTATTGTAGTCCAATGGTAGGGCGGGTCGAGTGGGACGCTACCCACCGGGGTTCAAATCACGGTGCTCGCACCTTTTCCTTGGATTTCCGGGATTTATCTGGAGTTATCCCTTAAGTGGTAGCGAAGTTCCCATCGGCGACAAGGCGCCAATGGTGACTTTGGGAATCTCCATAACCGCTCATAGGTTTTGCGTGACGCACGTGTGTTCATAGGGGTGAGTTTGCGTGCGTATTGTGAGTGTTTGAGTTGTACTATGTAATTCTAAGGATGATTGGGGGCCACCCAAAATACCGCCATTTATCTCGGATTGGGACGAACGACCTCGGTGACCGGGCGTCAAGACAAAAAGGCCATGATGATCAAACCGGCAAGCACAACATGATTGTACAACCTGGGTCCCTCCCCTTTGATTATAAAAAGAGGAGTGCCCGATACCTAGAAAGGGGGATAGGAGAGAGAGAGAGAGAGAGAGAGAGAGATCTTCGTCTACACGCCTCTCTCCTTGTTCTTCTTCTTCCTCCCCGCTCTCATGAGACACGGAGCCCGGACTCCTCTCCCCGGCTTGTATTCCCTACTACGAGCACATATCCCGTGCAAGATAACACGAGACCATCAAACCTTTGGACGTAGGGTACCCGCGTGAACAGGATAAACCTCGCTTCTTCTTCTTCTTGTGTCCTTCTTGCACACCGCCGGAGTCGGGGCACGCCGCATCATTTCACTTTGTCGGCCGCCTTGGACACCCCCGCGGTTCTCGGGACACCGACGTAAGGCCCGAAGGGGCTTAACGATGGGAGTCGGCGGTGGCGTTGGAGGATCTAAGACATGATTAGATGTGTTTTGGAAGAGTAGCTCGATTACCATGTAAAGAATATGGCAACCGCGGATCGCCTATCTTGGCTCATCACGTATCCGTGTTAATTTATTTATACATGATTACATACTTGACTTGAAAGGCAAGTAGTTTGGTTGGATAGACATCAATCTTCAACAACCTAACACTATCAGCTAGATCCTATCTCAACCGACTCAACCGAAGATAGTCAACGTGTACGCAATCAGGTGATTTTCCTTGGCACACAAGCATATTACATGGTAGAAGTTATATGTCACGTTATATTCTAATGGACCTCACCCGGGATTGATCGTAATACCTTTTCCTAGAAGGTCTCGCCTAAGTCGGATAGTTGAAGACACATTTCTTGTTCATACGATTCTAGGGTTCCATTCCTCGGCATGAGAGCCTACACGTAAGATATCGCCACGATGACCAAGGCCGATGAAAATTAAAGAATCAAAAGCAATATGCAATGGTTGGTAAATCTTATATATTGTTAGAGATATCATAGGCCACAACCGTATGCCGGTTGAAGCTAGTCAAGTTCGATCCTTTTATCCAAAAAGGAAGGTTATGACATGCTTTATCGCATCATAAGTCATTCATGTCTTATGCCTCTTTGTAATAGACTTGACTTGAACTTAAGGATGCATAATCAGCTTGCTTATGTCTTACCTAAGCCGCATTAGAAGGACTCGAGAGAGAAGCAATTAATCTTTCCATCGGACTGACATTCACAGGTACGTTCTCTCTCTCCTGAACTTTTGAACATCTTTTTAAGCGTAGCATTTTGTTGATTTCTTGCACATATTTGCATTTGGCCTAAAATGCTTTTAGTTTTTCTCCCCGACTATAGGTTTCGAAAAAAGTTCTATTCTCGAAGTCGCTATAGTCCTAAATTTTGATAACACACGTGAATGCCGGCACTCGGCGTTTGAACAAACTTGTGGAGGAAACAATTACAAAGGTTGGTCCGATGGATCGATAACTTGGGGGGGATTAGGGCGAGTTCCTCTATACTATCCCGAGCCGGGGATGGTTTGGGACATGTTGTTTCCTTTCCCAATGCATCCCATTTCAATGATACCCAATACCAATATTGTGGCTTACAGATTATGCAACCAAGGGAGGAAAGAAAGAATGGATACTAAGGCAAAGTGCTAGACAAGTGTTGCTTTTATAATACAAGTCGGAACATGTAAATTAATACCTAGAAACAATTACATAGTTGTATAAGCTAGCATTGAATAACTTGTAGATGGATATTTTTGTATGTGCGCTGAAATTTTTGTGTGTTTCAGTTGCACTTAATTTTGAGTATGCTACATACTTATTATAGACCAAAAGTTAGTTGCACGATGGGCAACTTCAGCATGTCTTGGTGATTTACTTATTACAGAGATAGGAGTAGGACTAAGAGTAAGTTGCAGAATCGTGCAACTTCAGTAGATGGATATTTTTGTATGTGCGCTGAAATTTTTCTATGTTTCAGTTGCACTTAATTTTGAGTGTGCTACATTACCTATTATAGACTAAAAGTTAGTTGCGGGATGGGCAACTTCAGTATGTCTTGGTGATTTACTTATTACAGAGATAGGAGTAGGACCAAGAGTAAGTTGTAGAATCGTGCAACTTCAGTAGATGGATATTTTTGTATGTGCGCCGAAATTTTTGTGTGTTTCAGTTGCACTTAATTTTGAGTGTGCTACGCACTTATTATAGACTAAAAGTTAGTTGCACGATGGGCAACTTCAGTAGATGGATATTTTTCTATGTGCGGTGATTTTTTTCTCGTGTTTCGGTTGCACTTAATTTTGAGTGTGCTACCTTTGATGCTGGTGGTTTTTTTTTTATAGAACGACCGTATTCATTAGATATGGAAAACGCATGGAAGGACATACGAATACGTAAAACGCACGTAAAGGATACAAAGACATTTGTCCCAACCAAATTGCACAAAGGACCCTAACAAAGAAAAATACATCGAGGCCTCTAGATCCTTCGTGAATCCTCCACCATGTCGCCCCCTCGCCGCCGCGGCCAACACCGCCGATGAAGAAGACGAATCCCTTGAGCTGTAGAAGCCCCATCGCACGCCGGCTTTTGTTGGAGTCGGTTGAAGAAGCCCTCGGCAGCCGCCCATCGACCGGGCGGCGCCCCAACTCCTCCAGCCCCGGATTCGAAGCCCGCCACCGGCGACCACCGCCGCCGCCAGGGAAGTCGAACCAGATCCGGCCGACCGTCATCCACGAACCCAACGGCCGCCCCCGCAACCTTGGAGAAAAGGAAGGCAAGTAGAACGCCAAAAGAGGACTCACCGCCCCGGACTCCTGTACAAAAGCTCTGGAATTCGCCGCCGGGCACCGGAGTAGAGCGCCCGGGCGAGGACGAGCAGGAACATTATTCCACCACGCCGCTGCCATCGCCTCGCCGACGCCGCCTCGAAGACCGGCCGCAAAAGGAACACCCTTCTCGCTAACCCTAGCTCCACCGCCAACGACCGACGACGAGCCAAACCTAGACCTAGGTAGACACCTACCTACTCTATGTACAGCCGCACGACAATTTGCTGGCTCTTCCCCATCTCCAATGGCTCTCCGGCCGCTGAGGAGGAGAAAAGCCGGTGAATTCGCCACCGGAAAAGCGCGTCGCCTCGCTTTCGCCTTGGACAACTGTAGCAAGGGGAAAAGCGAGAGACGAAAACAAGAATTGAAGTTTTTTCCCCCTGACAATCAGTCTGGGTCGAGCTTCGACTTGATCAGTTTCCTTGATGCTGGTGGTTTTGACTGCTCCCTTCTTGGTTCGTATGCCGCCGCTTGTCTCTGCGATTGTGCAGGCAGCCAAGCATTGTACTGATGCATAGTGTGGTGTGCTCATTTTGGAAATTTGAAATAATTCTTATAGGTATTTTTCAATATTGCAAAGGTATTTTTGGAAATTTGGAAATAGTTATTGGCGTGAAAGTTCTTTGTTGCTAATTTACCGCACTGTCAGCTCCGTTGAAGAAGAATGTAAAGCAAGTTTCACAAAACACAACTGTAAAAGCGTAATTACAATTTACAACACCCGGTGTGAAAACGAATGAATTAATTAATGGTTACAGAGTAAGATTTTAGAATTCATATATGTGAATTCGATTGGACCAGAAAAAAAAAACACTGCATACTTCCTTGTGAATTTCTACATGGTCTACAGAGGGGAGATTAATTGGATGGACCCTGGGTCTGGGTCTGGGTCCGAGAGGTCCGCCTACACGGTTCAACCCGATGCTTCCGGCGCTGCGGCCTCACCGCCGGCTCCCGGTGGCATGCGTGCGCCGCCGCCTCCTCTGCAACCCCTCCTCCTCTGGTACTGGCGACAGCGGCAATCTCCCCGTCGACGCAGCAGCGATGGCCGCGGCCGCAGCGAAGGCCCGGGCGGAGGCCGAAGCGCGGGCTCGGGCGGAGGCGTACAAGCAAGTCCAAAACTTCGATTGGAGCAGTGGCGCCGACTGGAAGACTGCCGCTAACATCCTCTTCACGGTGCCCCCCAAGCGCAAGGAGTTCGGGTGAGTACCAATGGACGCCCATCTTCCTCTCATAAGGTTTATGGTGGGTTTTACAGTGTTGGTAGCAGTTACATCTCGAGGTGAGGTTAGATGGAATGGGAGTAGGATAGGGGAACAGGATGAGATGGAAGTTGATTAGTCTCATTTCGCTGCGAGTTTTTCTTTTTTAACACAAGTTACAATCCTGACAATTATAGCATTGGCAGAGGAGCTGTCACAAGTATCTCGTTTAGTTTTGCACATACTATGAGGTTATTTAGGAATCTCTTTTGAATAGCCTTCTAGAAGCAGTTTCCACCACTCCAAATTAGCTAGAAATGAGTAAAAATGGAGCTTTGTTAGGGGATTTGTTAACCCTATTTTATTTCTGATGTGCAAAATAGTCCAGAAAACCTCTGCAAAACCGAATTATCCCAAAGAGAAGTAACAACCAATTTATGGAAAATCCAGTCAGAATAATATCCTCCAGAGACCTTAGGATTTGCATCCAAGCTGCACTTTTTTTTTTTTTTTTTTTGGTGCATAACTACTGGAATGTTGTGAAGCAATGAAACATATGTGATTTACACTTTCAAGCTTGCCACATAGTGCATTCACCCCACTGCCAGTTATTTTTTCCCTTCTCTTCTGCAGCTGATTGGATCTTATCATGCAATGCTTGCCATAGGAAAATATTTACCTCCAAGGGCATTTTGCAGTTCCAAATTCTCTGTGCATTGTAGCTTGAAACATTCCTCACAGTCAAGTATCTATACACAGATTGGCCCCTGTTTGTTTACTCTCTGCACTTTGCTTGAACCCATTCAACCCTTGTTTCCATCCGCAGCTAATAATATGGTACTTAGTTCACTGTCTGAAGATTTCTTTTGGACAAAATGTCTCCAGAACCCAATCTCTTATTCCCCTACTTGTAAAAGTGAACTGGTTTTGTGAATTGATCCCTGCAAGTTAAGAAGACAAAAGGAGAATAAGATTGTGAGAGATCATGTGTCCAAATATCAGTCAAAGATCTTGTCTACCTGCTATTGTGAACAATATATGACACCCCTTTTTCAAACAAGATATGGGTTACAGCCCCACTGAGAAATGGGCCCTCCATAAGGATCAGTGTCTAAAATGAGCCCTGATTTGGCATGTATTTGTTCCTCAGCAACTGATACCCTGCTCACTGTCCCTCCATATGATTAGCTTGCAATGCATAACAGATGTTGGGCGTCCGATGGACTTTTGCCAGTAGGGGTTTGCCTCACCCTTCTCACTGCCCCCTATGTGGCGACAATCCAACACATCCTTTGTTTCTGTGTATTTGCAAGACAAATGTGGTTCCTTCTCTTCTGTTGATATGGACTATCTGATTTATCACCATTCCTTGATGAAAAAAAAATCTTATGTGAATGGTGGTTGAGAATACTTGTTTTGGCCCTGGCAACATCAAGGGAGGTCTAAATTCATTGATCACTTTGGCTGCTTGGCCTTGTGGAAGCATTGTAATGATGCTGTCTTTGATGGAGTTGCTCCCAGTCCCAGTGTACAACTTGTGCCTAGCGGGTGCCTGGGATCTGGCTCACCTAGAGGTTATTGCTAGACTTCCCGGTGTGGAGGTGTGAGTCTTGGGTTCATTGTATTCTCTTATTTGTTCTTCTTAATGCAATGATATCAACTCTTTTGTGTATTAGAGAAAAAAAGCAACTGATACCATGGGTGTTGAAAATTACTTTCAACTTTCCAGATCCATTTAATGAGAAGACATTCATTCAGAACCTTGTATTTAGCATACCTAAGGCAAAGCATCTCATATCACCTCATGGTATTTAAATTGTCACTTGCTCCTCTCCAAAGAAGCCTTGATCCCAATTGTTTCAAATTTCTGTTGATTATTCTCTTTGGGATGTATGTATTAGTTATCTACCGTGATACATTGATACTTCTATCAAAGATGTTTGAAACTTAGACCACCATTCCAAACTGAATACCACTCAATCTGTAGAATTTGTGTGGATTGTAGGTTTTGGAGTTGATTTCCATTAAGAAATAAATTCCAGTGACAAGCTTCACCGGTTTCTGTCTTTCTTGTTCCATTTCAGGCTTGATTTCCACCTTGTGCAGCTCTTCTTTGCCTGCATGCCCTCACTAGGTTTGTTTCATGAGAAAAGTCTATTCCTTTCTGATGCTGGCTGTGCTTTGGAAAGTCAACTGTAAATCTTGGTTCTTCCTTTTGAGAATCTTATGCTGTGTCCTTTTGTTTTGTTGTGCAGCTGTCTATTTAGTGGCCCAATATGCACGGAGCGAGATCAAAAGGATGGAGGGGGTAATATACTGTGACCTCTTATGAACAATTTTTAATGGAATAAATTATCTCTTTTGGAGCAAATATGATATTTGACAACAAAGAGCTGAACTATGAATTACTTAAAGCATGTTCAGCTGTACTTACCAAAATATGGTGGTGCGAATCGTTTCCATAGACCAAATGCTACTTAACTGGTGTATTTATCTTTACAGTAATTGAAAGTGAGAGAAGTTATTTGTTTGGTAATAATGCTAATTTAATTGAGTTTAATCATTGCCATTCACTTGAAAAGCACACTTGAGTTGGTTATGTCTGTTGTGTCTGTTTGGATAGATCATAGAGCTGTCATGGAGTCTATCCTATATGCTGATCATGCCGTTCATGAGGACAGTTAAATAGTTAGTTGATGCGTTTTAGACTGTTTGCATCTGCATCTTATATTTACTTGCGAGAACCTGCAACCATATCTTCTATATTGGATTACTCTTTCACTGTAGTATAATTTTATAAATGCAGAATGACGTTGTTATTTTGCAGTTTTTTCCCTTGCTCGACCAATTACGGATCATCTCCCTGTAGAATGCCATATTTTCTTGTTTCTCAAAATGTAACCAGTGATGATCTTAATATTCTTGATAAACCAAACTTTACTTTTCTTGTTTGCTTTTGACTTCAAGTGGCTTTGCTATCAAATTGCTCTAATTATCAAAGATAATGGTCTATTATTACTTTGTACTCACAGCAAGTTCAAATGGAGTATCCAGTTTTCAGATGTGGCAATGCCCAAACATACCAAACGTAATATTACTGAAAGTTGATGTCATATTTCAGGAAGCAGAAGAGAAAAGGAAAAAAGACGAGGAACTTGAGAAACAGAAACAGCTTGAGGAAGAATCTGCCAAGGAGGATGCTGATTCAAAGCTTTCGAAGGTATTAGACAGGCTAGATACACTAGAGGTTGTCGTTAAGGAAATTGTGGATGACAAAAGGAAACTCTCTTCCCCTGATTCACGGACCAAAGAGGAGGCTGCGAAGAAAGATAAAGCATCTCCGGGCAGTGACATCCAAGAGTAAGGACATCAGCTGTGCTGCAAATGCCCCAGCAAATACTGCAAAACCGAACATTAAGAGGATTTGTGATAGGGCATCTCCAGTTGAGTCGGAGAGTTGATAAATCGTTATATTTTCCTTTTGTGTTTCTTAGAGCCATTACTGTTCTTGGCTGGGATTCGTTTGAGGTCCCCCCCACCCCCTCAACACAAGATGGGTGTTTAGCTATGTTATTCTTGTCCTCAATGCTAAGTGAATGTATAGGAAAAAGTAGCGAGCTAACATTTTGTACTACCTAGCAACTTTGATAGTTGAGGCTGTGATTTTGGATAATGGATACGACAAATCCTTCTGCTTACTAGGATAGGGTATTGTGTAATTGCCCGGTTATGCAACTCGTGACATCAAAGACTCCATATCAGACTAAGAAAAAAAATACATCTCCTTTCAATACTTGCATTGTGAGTGTGTGTGTGTGTGTTTGGGGTGGGGGTTGGGGAGCGCTTTTCCGTGGGAAAGCAAATATTCATGCTCTTTCTTTCTCTTCCAAATTTGGAAGATGGATCGGCAAAGATGATCTCACAGGGACAATGTCCAAAGGTTGGGTGCATTCCACTGTACCTGTGTTATGCCAAATCCTGTCATGTCATTAGCTTTGAATAGTATTTAAATTTGCCTCCAATAAATCAACTTCTAGGCTCAAGTCAAACTTTCTAAGTTTAATCAAATTTATATAAAAGGACACTAAGTTTGACACTTTTATAATGCGCCCATTTCAACAATATTACGATTGTAAACTAAAGATTAAATGAAGAATGTATCAGTCATGAGCATGCTATTGCAAACTGAAGTATGTTTGCATATCAACAACGACACTGTAAAAAGAAGAGCTTCAGCAGTTTGAACTATAGTACTATATATATATTTAGATGAAAGGAAGCTACATCATGGGTTCATTTCGAAGATTCAACTACCTGAAAAATACATATATATCGTCCCACTGCGCATCCATCCACACTGATGCGCGGGGCGCGCACTGCTAAAGAACCTTATCAGAAAAACTTGAGGTAAACATAAAACCGATCCTCCGCTCTGAACATAAAACAACATTATTCAGGCTAGAGGATTACTCTAAACCTAAGTGTCAACAACTTATGAAACAAAGATAATCTCCCTTCTCTTTTAGTATCCTGGCAAGTGTGATCATCCCTCCTGGCCCAGCTTCATTCCTCTATGTACAGTTAATTATCAGGTTAGCGTGCTAATTCGATCTGAAGATTGTGGCCACCATCAAATCCAGCCAGCCATGCATGTATCAGACGTCTGCCGGGAGGTTGAGGTCAGGGAGCACGAAGCCGTTCGGAGCATCCTGCTCAGCTGTGTGCTGATGCTCAGGTTGTGGTTTCTTCCCCTTGGTCTCCACGGAGATTACCTTGTTTAGCGTAACGGACTGATCGAGCCTCGTCTGCCAAAAGGTTAAACAAATCTGTCAGATACCATAGTCGCCAAGTATAGATAGATCATCAGAGGAGATGCATCATCTACGGCATGTGAATGAATGGATATGAACAACATTCGGAAGCAGACAAGAGGACTGCAACGACACGGGCCAACACTGTCATTTCTCGTACTAATAAAACCGGTGTCCTGGCTAAAAGGGCCAACGAAACGAGGTGCCGCCATGATGAATTAAACAACCTGAAGCAGGACATAACAGATCCAGGATGTCTGCCATTAGTGCTTGTACACATGCACGTCTCCCTGTCATTTAGTTGGAGTGGCCCAGTCGATCGGTTGGCCTAAGCCACAACTACAGCATAGTAGAGGAGTGAAGGCGTGCGTGCGTACTACTGGCCAACCCACCCACCAGGCACCACCCAGCCGTCCCAGTCCTTCTTCGAGCTTCTTCAAGATTCAAGCTGCGGCGGCAGCATCTCTTCGAAATCATGGAGCCAATCAGAATACTGCGACACAGTACGGTGTACTCCGCACAGCACCGTCAGGATCAGGACACGCGGGCGTGAGGGCGTTACAGAAGAGCCCACGGGGTTATCGTTTCCGTGCCGTGATCCAAGTCAGGCGGGCGAGCAGGTGCGTGTGGGGGGGTGCCAGGCTCCCTGCGGGGTTGGTGGATCAGCAACTTGGCGACGTTCTTTATTTGCAAAGATTCTAGGGAGCGTACGGGCACCAGAAGGAACCGAAGCGTGCGTGTACAGTCGTCGAACACCTCGCTGATCTACTATGCGTCGGTTGCGGTTGCGGCCACAGGTGGTGCAGCCCAAGTGCTCCCAGCAGCATCTGTTTGGTTGGTCAGGCTAGTTACGACCAGCGCCTCCTCCAGATGTGATGTGCAGGCAGATTAGATTGGTCACACTAGTTTATAGTAGCTGAGGGAGTAGTAGCTTCACAGCTTCACACTTCCTTTCGGAAAGCAAAATCCTGCCACATGTAGGTGCAAGCTCCGTCTGACCTACTACTCACACGGAAAATCTTTTTGCATAGAAAAATACTAGAGGGCTGCTTAAAATCAACGGCCGGACGTTTGCCCAACGCCCGGACGATCTATATACATGGACCTAATCCAGAAACGAATCAGGCAGGCTATCGGCATCTCTAGGCCACCACGCACTAGCAGTCCCCTTGTTGGACAGCATGGCACGCACCCCCCCCTAATTTGCTGGCAGCTATATGATGAGAAGGTAGTACTTACCATGAACGGCAGTGGAGTGGCATCTCCGCTCTACGGGACCTAACAGGCCCTATGTCCAAATGACTCGCTGCAGGTGGGGTCCAGCGCTCCATGTGGCCCCCACTCGCAGAGAGAGAGGAGAGAGAGAGAGGGGTATATGGTTTATTTGTCGCGTGCTAGTAGGCCAACCTGGGAATCCTAAGTCAAAAGGCACGGAGATTGGACGACATCCAAACGTTCGCTGCTAGAGGCTTATCAGCATCGCTATCGGTTGTACCGACGACGACGGTTGTTGAGAGGGATGTGAAATGGAGCTCTGAGCCGACCGAACCAATTAGCCCACCGTACCACTTTGGGCCTGTTCGCTTGGCTTATCGGCCACCAGGCCAAAGTATTTTTTCTCACAACATCGGTAGGTCAACAACGCCAAAAAAGCGATCTTTCTCTCACAAAGACGTCAGTAAAAAACCAAACCCGAACAGGTTTGTTCTAGCAATTGAATCAAGGCATTGCTTAAAAAAATATATATTAAAAAAAAAGACAATAATAAAAGGGACCAACCGCTTCCTAGGGAGATTCTTCACAACCTCTAATCTTAGCAGTTGCAGTTTATATATAAAAAATAAAGTTTTCATCACTTGTGCTTTAAGCTATTCCAACGTGTGGAAGCATGTAATGAATTCCAAAGAGAAGGGTGTGTTCACTGACCTCTAACTTGCCATTTTCTTGGGACAGCGCCGTGCAAGCCCTCTGCAACGCCTTCATCTCCTGGTTATTACACAAAAACATCCCACAAAATTCAGCCACAAAACCACGGACATATCCATTGATCAAACATGCATGTTGCCGGATTTTGCATTCTCTCTTCTCTCTCTTAATAAAGGAATGAGATGCTGACCTTTCGGAGGGCATCGTTCTCCACCGACAGCGACCGCACCATCTGCTGGATCTCCGGTAGCCTCTGCAAACAGCAAACCCACAGCAAATTTGAGCCGGTTGTCGTCGTCACCAAGCAGTAGCTTTTGTTTAAACACGAAGCATGCATGATCTTTTTGGTCGCAGGACAGCAGGTGGGTGATGATGATGAGGTGCGTGATCTTTTCGGGCAGGGCAGGCCTTGGACACTTTTGTCCTCAGGATGCCATGCCACTTTCGCGTCCCTCCCTGCTGCCCCTGCCCCTCCCTCCCCCCCTTCGAATGGCAGGGCGCCAGTGCTCCAGGGCTGTGATAGTGCCAGCACCGCACCACGGCTTTATTCCAGCCTACGCTACGTACCACTAGGCACTCGAACAGGGACAGCCTTTCCACTACTACAACTGGGGTGAGTCCGGTGAGTGCTGACCAGGCCAGCCAAAGCCCGGAACTGTCCGGCCTGTGACCAACTGAGATTGGGGTCGGTGAAAAACCGCATTCAAGGTCCAGTGACCAGAGCCAAACCAAAGCTACAGCTACAAGGTGCCGCCCATGTTGCTCGCTTTTGTCCTGCGCCACGGCGAAGCACTGAAAGCCAGTAGGCCACCCGCTCGGTTTCCCCGTGACTACACTTGCTTCCGCTGTACTCGCGGCTACGGCTAACGTGCTTTTGCTGTGCTGGCGAGCGAGATATTCTAGGAGCAAAGCTAGCTTACCATCTTCTTCCGCGCCCGCTGCTGATGCTGCTGTCCGGCAGGCCGAGGTGGTGGCACCGGGAGGATCGTCCGCCGTCCGGCGAGGCCACCCACCTGCAGGAGAAAAGCGCGCTGCAAGTTGTTAGCTCAGATGCTGGTAGAGTAGCACTATTCCTACTACTACTAGAGTGGCAGCCACGGGAACAAACAACGCGGACCACTAGACTATACTAGAAACGCAACACGGGACGCATGTTCTTTTCTTCATCTGCTTTGATGATTCTTTTGAACCAGTCCCCAGGTACTAGTAAGCCATGGACATCGGACACCCGAGAAAAGGGTCCAGTAGCCTACTAGCCACCTACTGTACACCCAACTCAAACTCTTGCAATTCCATCAGCACAGCAGTGCAGCGGGGGCATCTCGATCAGCCAATCACATGAAGCACGGGATGAATGAAGGCAGGAAGCTAGCGTGGACATCAAAAGCACATGGACGACAAGCGACACGTCGATTTCGTCCCGTCGTCCATCCATCACCTTATCCGTGCGTAATCACTCAGTGAGCAGATGGCGAGTTTTCCCCCCTTGTTCCAAATTTTTTAGATTTGAAAATTTTGGATTGGAATTCCATGTGGGGGCCCGTCATGCCACCTGGACACGTGTCACAGCCGGACTGGACAGAGTGTTCTGCGTCACACCACAGGTATCGCCTGCGTGGCAGCGTGTGTGGAGGCCACGGACGGACGGACATGCGGCGCCCGCCCACGCCAATAGGCGACACACACGAGGCGCGCGCGCGCGCCGCTTCCCCGTCGCCCACGCCGCGAACGAACGACCAATCGCCGTGCCCGTGCTGCGTGGCCCCATTTGGAGGCCGGCCGGCCCGGTTTGACTGCGCCGCGCTGCGCTCCACCGCCACCGCAGAGGCAGCCAGGGATAAGGAAGCCAGCAGTGGATAATGTCGAAAATGCCCACGGGTTTTTATTTAGGTTCCCCGGTGGGGCACGAGGCGAGGACAGTTTGGGGACGGGGACAGCGCAGCGGCGGACGCACACGCAACGCAACGCAACGGCCCGTGTCGTGTGGTTGGAGTTGGAGTGGAAGTGGGGGCCGGCACGCACAGCCCCACCCCACCACCTACCCGTGTGAATTGCCGCCGCTACCCTCCCTCGCCCCTCCGCCGTCGGAGTCAACCCCGGTGAACAGTTTGTCAAAAAAAAAAAAACCCCCGGTGAACAAGCACACGTACTCCAGGGCAGCGAATAAAATTGCGGGAATTTGTCCACTGCCATCTCCACCGAGTGGCAGCACCACCGCACCACGCGAGAGAAAAATAGCTCCATCATCCACCCAGGGGCTACGGGCGGGCGGACGCGAGAGATCCGTGAGGTATCCGACGACCACAGGGGAGACGGTGGGCGGCGTCTCCTTTACCGGACGAAAAAGCGGAGGGTGGGAGAGAGAGGGGAAAAAGCGATGTGTCATCGGGAAGTCATCCTCGTGCTGCTGACACGGAGACGGAGGGGCAGTTTGGTCCCTCCGTCCGTCCGTCGAGCCAGGCCAGGCCAGGCACGAAGGAACAGCGAATCGGAAAGCAACCAACCGCCCACAACACCGCACCGCGGACGCGGGCGACCAAACCAAACCAACAGGAGACGGACGGACGGACGGGGACGGGGATGTGAGGTAGGCGCGTGCGCACGCACGTACCTTGTTGGGGAGCGGTGGCGCGGGCGCCACGAGCTGCTGCTGCTGCTGCTGGCACGCGGCGGCGGCGGCGGCGGCGGCCGGCGGGAACGCTGGTGGTGGCTCTGGCTGGGACGAGCAGAAGCCGCCGTCCTCGCCGCCGCTGGTCGACGCGCCAGACCCGGACCCGGACCCGCCGCTGTAGTCGAGCGGCGACGCGGGACTGCCGCGGGCGCCGCGCCTGGCCTTCTTCTTCTTCTTCTCTTCCTTGGCGTCCGCGGATGCGGAGGCCGAGGCCGACGGCGACTCGCGTCGGGACGACCGTGAGCGCTTCCCGCGCGCCACCGCCGGCCACGCCAGCTCCCGCGCGTCGTCGTCGTCCCCACCGCCCTCCTCCTTGCCGCCGCCGCCGTCGCGGGAGGCGAGCTCGTGGTTGCGCCACGGCGGAGTCCAGCCGGCGAGGTCGGCGCCACGGAGAGAGCAGATGATGTCGGCGGCCGTCGCGACCACCGCGCAGGCGGCGACCTCCGTCGACCCGTCGGCCGCAGTCATGGCACCTGCTGCTGACGCTGCCTAGCTCCCGGCCGGCTGGCGGGCGAGGTGAACCAGAACCACCCACCGCTGAACGGAAGCCGACGCGGAGTGGAGGGAGGCGTGCAGAGGTAGAGAGAGAGGCTAGAGAGAGGAGGATGGATGTGGGTGGGAGCGGTGCGAATGAGAGGGGCGTGGAGACGAACGAAAGCCACGGCGTGGCGGTCCGGCGTCTCCCTTTTAAACGGCGGAATAAAAACCACGTAAAATAAATTAAAAAAAAAAACGAACCGAGCCCACCTCCACCACCACCTCCCCCTACTCGCCACCACCACCACCTGCAGCTACGCGCGCGCGCGGCGCCACGTCGTGCTCCGACGACCCCGCACCCGCGTAACTGACAAGTGGGTCCGGTAGCGTCGGCTCCGCATGTCAGTGAGTGGAGTGGAAGCGAGCGGTGGTGTAAGCGTTGCGAGAGGCCGACAGGCGAGGCGGTGGAGCCTTTCCGCGCCTTCGCGTACTGGACTGGGACTTCGCTTGTAGAGAGAGAGAGAGAGAAAAAAAAATGATGCGGTTGCCTGCCCCTGGAAGGCTGGACCTGAGACTGAGAGTGGGGCCGTGGTGTCAGTGGTTAGAGAGAGGGGTAGTTCGGTAAAAGTGAGGCGTAGCACGCAAGGTAAAGTGTGGGAGTTGGGTGGGTGTGCTTGGAATGGACTGGACTGGAGAGGAGAGGAGGTGGCTGCGGTCCGGGCTTCCGTGTGGCGGCCGATGGGCGTGCGCTCTCGCTATAAAAGCGCTTTTGCGCGGTGGCGCGGTGGCCTGCTGGGGAAATTCGCAGATCAGCTGGCGTCTTTGACGGGAAATATGGCACTATTTTTTTTGGTGCTATGTGTGCGACGAGACTTGCTGGGCTTTGGAACCTCCACAGTTCTGTGGTGTCATCAAGTCAAATGTTGTAAAAATATTGTGTTGCGCTGACGACATGCAAACAAGCTTGGGAAACAAGACTGAATCCGTTTTGTAGTAGGACTATTAGCCAAATGAATGATGATGATATCGATAGATAATTAACATGTTTTGAAGCACTCCAATGTATTTCAATGTACATCAGAAGTTTTTATGTAATATTCGAGCTGTCCAGCTTTTTTTGTTCTGAGAAAAAAAATATATATATCATCATGGCTGGTAAGCATAAGTGAACATAATGAATATTTCATTTCTTTGATTTAGTAAGATATCATTTTCTAGTGCAATCGCAAACAAACGTTCTACTGAGCTTGTTTTTTTTTTTTTTTTTTTTTTTTTGACAAAGACCGAGCTTGATTCATTGGATTCAGTGAAAAACAAGGTTGCCCTTTGCTGAGCCCAGCTAATATATGCGAGACAGACATCTCTGAGCTGGGATAATATCTACGAGAAATATGGCGTTAGTACTGTTTTCATGTCATCATGTCTCGTTGCCCTCTCCTGACCCTAAAGTTTGGTTGGGATAAAGATTATTAGAAAATAATATCTTTTACTATCTTTGTCTCTAAGTATATCATGATGTATACTCTCTCCGTTTTCACTTTTAAATTTTATGTTTAAATCATTCATTTTATTAAAATTATTTCAGCATATTAATAAATAAAAAATATAATTAAAATATCTCTAATAATAAAATAAGTTATAAAAATAAATATTATTTATATAAAAATTTTAAATAAGCCGAATGGTCAAACCAAATGATACAGAGTCCAAAATAATAATTTCAGTGTGAGGGAGGGAGTATAGTAATAACTACTTATAACTGTTCAGCCATCTTGTTTCAATTTTTTTCAGCAATCAAAATTAGCTAGCTTAGGGCACTCACAATGCAGACTCTACCATAGAGTCTAAAACTATTTATTACCTTGGGTAACGTAGACTTGGAGTCCAAATAAGACTTGGAGTCTTGTTTTTTCTCCCTCTCTCTTCTATAAATATACTGCCACATCAGCGCCACATTAGCAAAGTGCAATAAATATGATGATAATAAATAAGCTTAGACTCTACGATAGAGCCTGCATTGTGAGTGCCCTTATAGATTAGCTGAAAACACAATCTCGGTACTAAATCCATTCCAAATTGTAAGTCGTTGACTTTTTCAGCCCTAACTTTGACCACTCCCCTTATTCAAAATTTTATAAAAAATATTACTTCTTTTGTTGTGGCATGCTTTATTATCAAATGTTCTTTAAGAATGATTTGACTGTTTTTTGCACAAATTTTTTGAAAAAGACGAGTGGTCAAATATGAGATCAAAAAAGTCAAACGGACTATAATTTGAAACCGAAGGAGTATTATCTAAGCTTTAACTATCTTGTTCGCTCGGCTTATTAAACATGTTCTCTTACAGTAAAATAGCATCCGCCGGCTTATTAACGGTAAAAACCATCAGGTGAACTTCCTGTTTCTTTTTAACCGATTGATCGAATCTGGCGGGATCCCAACGGAACTACTACAAACTATCATGAATTCCCGACTTGATTAGTCTATATTCTACTTTTTTTTTTTTGAACCATACTATACGTCGTATTTCCTGTTTGCTGCAACTTTCTTGGTCCACATCCACTAGACCACTAGTTTAGTAGCGCTCGTAGTAAAAATCTAATCCAGCTTCCAGGTTCTTTTAACCGATTAATCGCCGAATGAAAACGACAGCGACCAGCGCGAGCGAATGGGACCCAAACTGATCTCGGGTGGCCGGAAACGCCTTGATTTCGTTGGTCGTTTCTGGCCGGGCTATTTTTTTTCAGCCACCACCCACCACGATGCCTCCGTTTTTCCTGTTTGCGCGATCGATCTTTGTTTGCTCCTTTCGGCGAGACCATTTGTGCTACCAGACCAGGTGGCGTCTAATCTGTCTAAGTGCGTGCGACTCGATCATCAAGCCGCCGGCATCATCCGTTCGTTCGTTGAATGTAAAACTGGGACAGCGACGAGCGAGCGAATGGGAGCCCCAGATGGGCCAGATCTCGGGTGGCCGGAAACGCCTTGGATTTCGTTGGTCGTTTCTGGGCGTCAGGTCGCCCACCACGACCACGATGCGTCCGTTTCTCCGCTGCGCGATCTCAAAATATCTCTTTCTACTTCTCTTTTTTCTCGTATAATAGAAAAAATTATGTATGTTGTATATACTATTTCAATAAAGTTTTAATGATTTTTCATAATCTATTTAAATATTAAATGAGAGGTAGCTGAGAAATGCTATAAAAATATATTATAGAGTAATAAAAGTGTGAAGGTAGCGGGCGACCAGGGAAACGCCCGCTCAAGCCGGCGACAAGGCTGTGTGCCGCAGTCTATTGGTCTATGCTCTCTGCTGTGCATTAACTGCCTGTGGGGTCCGCCACCACCACAAAATATTTCTAGTAGCCAGCAGCGGGCGATTGCCATTAAACTTGCTCTATGGCCCGCTCAAATCATCTGCTGGTTCGTTGTATATGTACCAGAACCAGAAGAGTAGTTATCGCTTAATTTTTTTTTCTGTTGCTCTCACGGAAGCTAAATCAGCTCGCTGCGATCGATCGTCGTCTCTCTGCTGTCGCTGTCGCGATGGATAGGCCAATGCAAGCGTCGGTCCACCTGGCGTCGCCAATGTCGCTTTCGGCCCGGGTTTGGCCACCTGGATCTGGGAACGCAGTGCCTGATGCTCTTTATCTGCATGCGTGTGGTCTCGTGGGGGTGCAGGTGTTCGCTGTTCGGTGATGTGCGGTTGCCTACCCAGCGTCTGCGCGCCTGCGTACGTGGCTGTAGAAAACGCAGTGCGAAGGACGGGAAAAGGGCCGAAAAGGAAATGGCAGGTTGGATGATAATTCGAGAGGAAAATGCACGTCGCTGTATATAGCTCTACACAGCACTCAGCTCTTCTGCGAGATGCGAGCAGCGCAAGCGATGCGGCGGGGGGGCTGTCTCCAGTCGCAGCATGCTGTGGTCATGTAGTGGCAAACAACAAACGGTTCCCAGTTTCTTTTTACTCAGACTCCTCACTCAACTAAATAAAAGGGATAAAATAATAATACAAGCTGGACCACCCTTATTAGTAGTATCATGGCCCAATTTCTTTTTTTTTTTTTTTTCGTCTATATCCCTTTTATCCGTTTAACTTTAGCTTTTCTCCCTATTTTAAATTTTATCGACAGTATAAAATTTTTACATATCATGATGATATCATATGAAATTATCTCAAATTTAACTAAATTTATATATATATAAATAATGACTAATAAAAAATATATTTTTACGCCGAATCTTGTTATAAATATCTTGTATAAAATGAATAAATATTATTGTTTTTATAAAAATGTGATCAAATTAAATATAGCATTAATTAAAAAATGAGGTGGGATAAAGGGAGTTTTTTTGTAGAAAAGAAAATATATTAATATTCTAGCCTCTGTATTGAGGGAGTGTTTGTATCGTACGGTACATCCTCAATTTCTTTTTTTTTATTCTATATATCCCCTTTATCCGTTTAGCTTTTCTCCCCGTTTAATTTATAGTATATATGCAGTTCTAAGGCTGATTGATATCAAATCATCTCGAATTTAACTAAATTTATATGAAACAAATAATGACTAACAAAAATGTATTTTACGCCGAATCTCGTTAAAAATGTGATTAAACTTAATACTGTACGACTCAGCACTGTTTTTAAAATAGTTGGGATAGACGCCGCCGTGGTTGTTTCTTGTACGGTACGATCCTTTCACTCAAAAGGCCTCACTGCACACGCCTCAGCAGATGACGATCGCGAGAGCTGTCGACGGGGTTGCCTACCACTACCAATACCAGCTGGCCCGACGAATATTGGACGGTCCGGATTACGGCCCACTCCGCAATGGCACGAACACACGCATGCTTCGTATATTCCTCCCAAGTCCCAACCGATCTTTTAGCCTAATCCGTGTTCCGTGACACTGATTGTACTAAAATCTGAGCAGAAAAAAAAAACATTCACGCATGATAGCCCGCGTTGGGCATGCTGGTCCGTCCCATCATGGATCTCGCTGGTTTGACATTTGACTCCGCCGTGTCACCTGTCCCAACCGATCTCGCTTTTGTGCAAACTGCAATGCCACGCTTCTGAAGACAAAACGGGTGAAAATAAACGCGAAAGCTGCTGTGCTCATTAGCAATGGATGATCAATCAGTCAAACACGCCAGCGCGTGACGCTTATTATAGCATACCATGTCAGCCAAGACGCCATCAGAGATGTCCCGTCCTAAACACACAGAAACACACTTGTGCGTATATATGCCGGCGGTCAATAGGAGGCCCATGAAGCCTGAAAGTAGCCTGAATGGCTACGCGTTCTGTCTATCTATCATCAGCTTTTTTGTTCAACGAATCAAACAGCTATAGAAGACTGAGTACAGAGTAAAGGACAGAGCCTGGAATTTTGAGTACAGAGAAGAGTACAGAGCCTTCGAAAAAAAGACTGAGAAACAGAGCAACGTAAAAGTGTCGAGCAACAAAAACAACATCAATATAACCAAACACAAATAATCTACTAATGATAGCA
This sequence comes from Hyparrhenia diplandra, assembly GCA_015847255.1. Lineage (NCBI taxonomy): Eukaryota > Viridiplantae > Streptophyta > Magnoliopsida > Poales > Poaceae > Hyparrhenia > Hyparrhenia diplandra. The sequence continues at coordinate 21,844 of JADLZK010009841.1, forward strand.
GTGGCTTGGTTTTGGAATTTGGAACCTCAACACGCCGTGCATAAAAACCGTGTCTCACAGTCACTTCCGCCTTCCGGAACCATTAAACTCCACTCAACCGCCTGTCAATCTTTCATGTCAGAAAGTACAGTGCCGACCACATACATTTGCACCTATCACTTGCATGATAAAAACATATACAGGCTCTGCTATGTTGTGCAGTTCGTCTGAAAGCAACAACGGCGGGCAGACGGCAATTCATCAATATCCGTCGATGTTGGGCGCAAATATAGAAAGAACATATGCTTTACTTCTGGTATAAGATCCTCAATCAGTCAATCTCAATGACCTGCTGGGACCTCAAGTCCTAACCATCACTATCTGAGTTTCTACATCCTAAACATAGCCCATACCGGTATGCATGTCCACCTAGCGCGTATTGCCTTCAAAATTTTTAAAATAATTAGCCTGTCTGTTTGAAAAAGGCCGTGATGTTCCATTTGAGTAGAGGCCCATGGATACGTTGTCATTCATTCCTTTATTGGCCCATTAACGATTTTTCTTGACAAAGCCGGAATTCAATTTTTGGGCTTTTTTTAATCCAAATATATATAGCACAAGTAAAGCTCCAACCGTGTATCACTCAATACCATTTTGCACCCCAGGAACAGGAACATGCATGATTGCTTCGGGAAAAAAAGAAGAAGGAAAAACAGCCCGTAATCGTTCATAACTCCCATCGCGAGTTTCCAGCGAGGAAGACAAGACATTTGGTTTGCAAACTACCCCCCACGACGATCATTGCAAATAATTGAAAGATCACACGAAATAAAAAAGATCTCGATCGGCCACATGCATGTGTATATATACGTACTTACTTCATATAGTTGCGACCAATAATCAGCGAATCATGGCGGGCCGCCCAGGTGGGCTGGGGGTGGGCCCGGTGGGGTCCTTGTTCGATTGGATATGTATATGGATAGCAGTAGTACTAGTACGCGGCCGGCTGTGTGTTGCCCTGTGGCGCTGCAGCTCAGGTCGGCACTCGGCAGCTAGCACCGCCCCGCCGTCACGACGACGCCCCGGCCCGACGTCCCCGCAGCCGTTTGCCGTTTCGTCACGCGGACCCTGGTGGCCACAGCAGAACAGTCCCACGCACGAAGGAAAACGTCGTGCCAACTCGTCGTTGCCCCATCAATCCTCCGTCATCCACCGCGCGCGCGGCCGCTCTTCTTTCGGCGGTCGCGACCGGCGCGGTCCGGCACGGCCGGCGTGCACTCGAGAATCTCGCAGTGCCTTTTTGCCGTTGTGCGCGTACTGTTGCTACCGCTCGTGTCGTGTGTGCCCGTGACGACGCGCGATCCGATCGGGTGCCGTATGCCGCCCGTAGCCGCGCGCGCGGGCTCGCATTGCATTTGAGGCGTCGTCGGCGCGGCAGCTGGAGCCGTAAGATCTGACTACGTGGTCCTGTCTGACCTGGACGTCACGGGACGAACGGGGACGGGAAGCTAGCTGCCTACTCCTGCAGGTCAAGCCGCCCGCTCGCCGTGTTTACCGTCAGCTAGCACCCGTCCAGTTGCGACTGCGTTGCGCTCCACGGGCGGGTTCGAGTTCAACCAAACAGAGGTTGCTACACGCACGTCAGACGTCACCGAAACAAGACAAATGTTCCGTTCAAGAGTCGAGTCGAGTCGACAAAACGCCCCCAAAACATGTAGAAATGTTGGTCAAAAGTAGCTAGATGGAATCTGCTTGAAAAACTACTCTCCAATTGTTAACAAGAACAATCTAGAGAAAACAAGAACACGTACACAGGGGAAGGGTCAAACATGCACACGGTGCAGTGCAGAGTCGTAAACTAGCCTCCCTACTGAACTTCTTTCGCTGTCGCAGTACCGAGAGTTGGTTGGAGTGTCTTGGAGCCAGAAACCACGGCCAAAGTGCCAACGAACCTAGCTACGTACCCCAATCCCATTTCAAGAGGCCAAAATATAAATTAAGAACCCTGATAATGATAATGTTAATTATCCTCTCTGGGCCGGCTCCACAACCACAGCAAACCTTTTTTTTTTTTTGTGACTATTGCTCTCGGTCTCGGACCGTCGGACGGCAAATTTGAGCCACCACTAGCGTTTTGCCAGCCGGGTGAGATCCGACGTCCGAGCCTGATGCAGGGCAGGCAGGTCGAGCGACAGTAGCAGGGCCGACGGCGACGGAGAAAGAGACATTCCGAAATCCAACTATCCAAGTACGGCGATTCGCCGAGCCGACCGATCGACGACCCTCCCGTCCGTCCGTCCGTCCCGGGACACACCACCACAACAAAGTACCATTAGCCTAGCTGTACATACCAGGACAGGGAAGGATCGGAGAGGATCAGTGAAGACTAGTAGACTAGAGAAGCACAGGGCGAGAAGGACGGACGTACGCCGGCCGGCCGGCCGGCCCACTGCGTGGTGCCTGGTGCGTGCTTTGCACAGCAGCACAGTGCAGTGGTTCGTCGGCCTTGATGGAGGTGTGGTGGTCAGCCATCCGCCGGTGGGCCTCGCCGGCCGGCCGGTGAGGCAGAACTGATGCCGCGCATTGATTCTCGGGGGAGGTGGTGGTGGCCGTCCGTCGGATGGATCGGACGTGGAAATAATGCCGGCCCGGCCGGCACGACGACGATAAGGCATCATGGACATGGGGCACTCCCCTCGTGCTCAACCTGAACACTCTGCTGCTGCTCAGGTCAGCACGTCAGGCAAGTTAATACTGTAGTACTAGTACGTAAATCACCACATTCGGCGCTCGCAGTAGCTGCTGGTTGCTTTCAAGTGCAAAACAAGTAATTTTAATTCAGTGTCTCGCTCAAAAAAACTTTTTAATTGAGTGAGAAATGAGAAATAATATGCTCCCTCCCTCCCTGTCCCTTGAATGCACTGAAGTTACAAGAAGTTGTGAGTGGTGACACAGACGAGACGTGACGAGACGACGTGGACGTCGACTGAGCAACACACGCTTGAACAACAAATGCACGACGATGATGTGGTGAGCCGGCAAATGCTAGATGCTCACCAGTCATCTAAGCCCTGCCTGGGTCCTCCGCCCTCCGTCCCTAAATAAGTATCACTTAGGTTTTGAAAAAAAAAAAAAAATATCGACAATTATATATTAAAAAATATTAAAAACTATAGTATATAATTAATGTCATTAGAAAGATGTTTTTATACTCTCTAGTTTTTATCAAAATTATTTGAAGATATAAGTATTACACATATTTTATATAAATCGACTCGAATATGTGACACACACACCAAAAACGTCACTTAAAAAGGGAGTGCCTGCCTCACTCACGCAGGACGCAGGTGACAGGTCCAAAGGAGAGACCTGCAGTAATGCCAATGGCCGCGCCGAGCAAGAAGCCAAGATAGACGTACATGTACCGCTACCAAACAAACAAGGGCCTTCGAAAAGTTACAAAACACCACTGTACGACGACCTCGCAGTCGACCTCGTCTCATATCTTCACTCCCCACGATCCGTCCTTTTCCGTAACCACGGCACATGGCCGCTCTCACTGCCAAGCGGGCCCCGCGCTGCCAGTCTTGCTCCCCATATCCCCGTGCGCCCGCCCGCGCTCGCCCCGAATAAGAAACGGCGAGCGGCAGCTCAACTGTTCTTCTGCACACACACTCGCATTTCGCATCAAGAAAAAGAGGAGGAGGAGGGCACTCTGTCTCGCTCGCTCGTGGCCGGCCTTGTTGCTTGCCCAATTGCAGGAAAGCCACAAAGTCCCGTGTTCCAGCGGCGGCGGCGGTAGGATCTCCTCCTCCTCTGGCGAATCCACCAGTAAACAAACTAGTACAGTACGCAGCTCGTTTGGCTCTTTAACCGAGGAAGGAGAGGCGAGGAGCGAGAGGGAGGGAGGCGGCGGTGTACGGAGCAGCAGCATGAGGCCGCCGCCGCCACCTCCATTACCGTCCCTTTGCTCCCCGTCTTGGCCCTGCTGCTCCTGCTGCTGCTGGCGTCGTGCTCGTCCCCGGCAAATGCGAGGGCCGCGCCTGTCGCCAGGCACGTTCGCGCGCCGCCGACGCTGCTGCTGCCGGCGGCGCCAATGGGAACGCCTCCGTTGATCCGGCGGTGCCGGCGCCGCCTCCCGTCGGTAGGTTACCGGTGTCTGGGAACAAGCGTTTCTGGTTATGTCTGATTTTATTTCTGCGGTTTCGCTGTTTCTTGTTTTTTTGGGGGAAATTCTTTTTCATTCATCTTTGATGAAAAGGTTGCAGACTATTTCCTGAGCGGCTGCAGTGGAAGCTGTGTTGTTTCTTCTGAAAATGGTCAAACAGAGCACTGGTTTTATCCAGAGCTCGTTTCCTTTCGCAATTTTTGCTGGCACAAGGATATTTACTGGAGAAAAATGTTTTTTTTGAAGGGAAAAGGTTGCGGTTTGGGAGCTTGCATTTCGTTCAAATTAGAGATTAGAGATATAGAGCGGACCGTTGCGGAAAATTAGCTACGTTAATGGTCATTAAGTCTGTTCTTCCCTCTGCTTGGCGGTTTCAGTTGAAAAATCCTAGTGGTGTTTCCGGAGCAATTAGTCTGATCTTCCTGAACTATCTCCTGACCTGCCTGTTTCGTCTGCAGTGATCATCGTGGAGCAGCACCATCATTTCCACCGCGAGCTAGTCATCGCCTCCGTCCTCACCTCCATCGCCATCGTCGCGATTATCCTCTCCACGCTCTATGCGTGGATCCTATGGCGGCGGTCTCGGCGGCTGCCCCGCGGCAAGGGCGCCAGGAGCGCAGGTCTTGTCTCACACTTCTCTGAACTGCCTCGGCTGGCTCTTGGATTTTTTCATGAATTGCTCATGGCCCGCTCACCTACATTGCGCAGACACCGCAAGGGGAATCACGCTGGTGCCGATCCTAAGCAGGTTCAATTCAATCAAGGCGAGCAGGAAGGGGCTTGTGGCGATGCTCGAGTACCCATCGCTGGAGGCGGCGACAGGGAAGTTCAGTGAGAGCAATGTGCTCGGTGTTGGCGGCTTCGGTTGCGTCTACAAGGCAGTTTTTGATGGAGGTGTTACCGCGGCGGTCAAGAGGCTGGAAGGAGGTGGCCCTGAATGCGAGAAGGAATTCGAGGTGTTAATTCTTGTCCATTGGCCATTGCTGCCAGTGATAACTGATGAGGGAGGGGTTATTTGTTCTTGTCCTGACTATTTTCGGTTGTGGTTGCTGGCAGAAATGAGCTGGATTTGCTTGGCAGGATTCGGCACCCCAACATTGTGTCCCTGCTGGGATTCTGTGTTCACGAGGGGAATCACTACATTGTTTATGAGCTCATGGAGAAGGGATCCCTGGACACACAGCTGCATGGTACAGTCTCCTATGATTTCTCTTGTTGCTTATGGATGCAGCTCTTTCTTGAGATCTTCATACTGGGACCTTTCTCATGTGTGGTTATCTCAGGGGCTTCACATGGATCAGCCCTGAGCTGGCATATCCGGATGAAGATCGCACTTGACATGGCCAGGTTCTTATGATCTTTTCCCTGCACTTTCCTTCAAATGAGTGGATGGGTGATGAGTTTTAAATTCAAGTGCTGATGGTTGGCTGGCTAGTAGTTTATAACATGCATTGGTAACATAAACTGGGCAGGGGATTAGAGTATCTTCATGAGCACTGCAGTCCACCAGTGATCCATAGGGATCTGAAGTCATCTAACATACTTTTAGATTCTGACTTCAACGCTAAGGTACACTTCCCTTTTTCTTTAACGACAACTTACTTTTCATATTGTCTTCATTTCACGATGTAGGAAATCAGCTGAATTTTTGAAGTTCATATCTTTTTGCTCACATGTGCAGATTTCAGATTTTGGTCTTGCAGTGACCAGTGGGAATATTGACAAGGGAAGTATGAACCTTTCTGGGACCTTGGGTTATGTGGCTCCTGAGTACCTATTAGATGGTATTGTGTCAGCTTATTTGTCAACTTCGACTCACATGCATAAAAATACTTAATTATTTTGACGACATAAACGACTTAATTTTGACGGTGAAATTCTACCTCCATCCGGTAACTTTTAGCTATCGTGTCGATTTCAGGGAAGCTGACTGAAAAGAGTGATGTATACGCATTTGGAGTGGTGCTTCTTGAACTTCTAAAATGGGAAGGAAGCCTGTCGAGAAGATGAGTCAAACTCAGTGCCAATCAATTGTGACATGGGTATGGTGCGAAAAAAATTTACACTAAACATATGTCTAGTTTAAGTCAAGTTCCACAATTTGGAACTTTAGTAGTAATGAACAACTGTCAATTCTCATTTTCATGCAATGTTTATTTCATTTTGATTTTTTTTTTTATTACACATGCTAGAAAGCATCGACTTCACCATCAGTGCTAACATTTAAGGAATCAATGCGTTTTCTTTGTGTGCTGATATTTGACATGCTGAAAAATCACAAACAGGCCATGCCGCAGCTGACTGACAGAACGAAACTTCCCAACATAGTTGACCCAGTGATCAGGGACACGATGGATCCAAAGCATTTGTACCAAGTACTGTTTTGATAGCCTGTTAATGGTCTTTATTTTAGATGTATTTATCTTTCCAACTAATTTGATTGTTATTTTTTACCTCTGCAGGTGGCAGCAGTGGCAGTTCTATGTGTGCAACCAGAACCAAGTTACAGACCGCTGATTACTGATGTTCTCCACTCTCTTGTCCCTTTAGTGCCTGTGGAGCTAGGAGGGACACTGAGGGTTGCAGAGCCACCTTCCCCAAACCTAAAACATTCTCCTTGTTGAGATGTCCAGATCGGTCGAAGATTGCAGTTACATGATGATGAACTTGGACGATGTTTATCGGCAACTTATCACTGTAGCTGTGTGCCAGAGAATGACAGTTCCAACCTGCCGGTTGCTGGTTGGATCGAGAGAGAATTCTGGTTTGAAAAGAGTTGTCTCCTATGTCTTTGCTTGTACAAAGAAGTGAAAGAAACAACACTCTTTTCCTTAGAATTTAGGGTCCTTCTGTACAGATCAAAGTTTCTCCAACACTATAACTTAAAGAATTTGAGAATGATGTCCTTTGGGTTCCACATGGCTTTCTGCAATATTTTGCTTCTTATCTTACTCTGATAAAACTGAAAATGTTTTTATGCTGTTAACTAGTGTGTTTTTCCCCCATTACATCCATTTTATGATCGGAATCAGAACAAACTTGCTTGTAGTTCATTAGTTCTGCATATTATCAACAATAAGTTGCTTTATCCCAAAGTTTTGCTCCGTTGGTTGTGGTCAATCTGTGGGCCTCTCAGCTGCAGTCCAGTCTGTTGACAATGGAGCAAGCATCTGTTGAACAGGTAATAGCCCAATAGGCAAGAAAAAGGTGTCAATTATTGGAACAAGATATGATTGTACTACCACCAGAAGCTGTTCTTATTTGGTACAAGAGAATCATGTTTTGTTATTTTTGTAGCGTGGAAATGGATCAAGCAAACCATGAGTTGCCGGAGGTGGTTAAGGTCTGAACTTATTTATTGACCTTTTTGATACCTTTTGTTGCTGAGTATTGACAGTCTCACCTCAACGAGAACAGCATTACTGTCTTGTACGGCTGAAGGTAAGGTGTCATGTCACTAGTGCAGCCATGGTGGTGAGTAACGTCAAGCCTCTAAACCAAAAATGCAGTGTTTGATTCAAGGTGCATTCAAATTTAGTTTGGTCTGCTGCTCTGAAATCCCTGTCTACCTGACGTCACTTTCTTCTCGATGATGAAATCCTTGGGGTGCCATCTTAAAATTTGTCATCTGGATGACCATGATTGCCTGATTGGTTGTTTTCCATGCTGAATTTGATCAATCATTCAGAAAAATGCTTCGTGATGCAGCCCTACTGGGAAATCAACAACTCATGCTGATGTTAATGTCTTCTGGATACTATTTGCATTCCCATTGAATACCTGGCTGGCAATGGAGATCAGATGAGAGGTCCTGGACATTGGATTTGCTTCGTTGACAGAGAGATGGCATCTGCTCCATCCATTCATTCAATTGGACAATAACTGTGCACATGGACGGCCTTGCCACCCTGAGCAGATCCATGTATTTTTCTGCAGATCCGTGCATTGGCGTTGTCGCGTGATTGAAAGAGCTTGCTGATGCTGCTTGTTCTTGCACTTGCAAAGTCCAAAGTTTTTCAGTTGGCTGTTCTTGGTAGTACATGATTCTTACCTGACTGGACTTGAATGGACTTCTTCCTGTTTGTTTCAGCTTGTAATTGTGTACTGTACCGTGCACGCTGTGGAGGAGCAGATTGTTGTTGTTGTAACAATTGTAGGGGGTCTAGTATTGGTTTAACGTGGTCAATTGTATCGACTGAGGCTTAATGAAGTACGTGCTAATGCTAAAGCACGCGAAAAAAAAAATTGTATCGATTGAGGCTTATAGATGCATGTGACTTATATCAGCTTGCATAGCAATCTACAATATACAGATTTGATTTTCCCACTTCTACTTAATGAAGAACATGCATTGCATGCTTTCGAAAAAAAAAAAGTTGATTTCCCAAAATGCAGAGGCCAGTATTCATAAGCTTATTTATCGTCTGCCCAGTCTTGTTTGCCAAAGTGCTACCTACTACAGTTGCATATATGATATGTGTGTGTCTATATATTATACACGCACACACACTGAACTGACAGTGAAGTTCTGGCAGCTTTCAGTTAAGCGTTGCCATTCGGTCAAAAAAGTTAAGCGTTGCCATCAGAACACAAGACAAAGCTGTATCCGTGGGCCTTTTTTTCTTGTGACAACTTACTGCTGCTAGGAGTTGAAAAGATCCATGGCATTCAGAGAGGATAACACGTCGCTGTGGTGCCTGAGAAGCCATCCTTTTCACTGCGATGATGGGATGAAGCGAAGTACTGTAGTATTCAAATACTGGAGGGAATCTAGGAGAAGACAGCAAATTAGCAAGCGGCCTGGGCAGGTCAATCGTGAATCCACACTGCAACACAGGGACGTGCCAACAGTAGCCATCGACCAGGTTCAATGTGCACTGCTCTTCTTCTTATTTATTATTCATTTGTAGTTTTGTACTAAAAAATGAACGGCAACGTGTTTGGTCTACCTTTGTTTTTATATTTTTGGCTGAGTTTATTAAGGAGAAGAACCCCAGTCCATCTATATCTTCTATCTTCTATCTACTATATTAATACAACAGGTTCAAAAGGAGCTTTCACCTTCAACGAGAGGGTCTAAAAATTACAAGATTATAATCATAAACAAAGAGAAGAATATCTACCATTAGATTTTATTAAGATATAATATGCAAGCATAATGGAGTATATATAGGGAAGAAAAGAATATACATAGTTACATTTTATAAGGACGTTATTTGAATTTTAGTAAAGTTTCGTTTTCACAAAAAAAAAAAATGATAACCTAGTGGTCGCAATAAATAGAGTATGTGCAAAAATAAAATAGAATGAATACTTGGATTTTATGATAATCTAATGGATGTGAATAAATAGAGTATCCTTGTCAAATACCCCTACAACGTCTACAAATTACAAGACTAATTAGGAATAAAATATGTATACAGCATCGGAATTTATAATGATATAACAACTAAGGATAAATAGAGTATCTAGGTATAGAAAAATACAAGACCTCACAGGTTTGACTGAACCATGGTCCTGAAAAAATTTCATCAAACCCTACTCAAGCCTATTCATCAATTTGGTAGAGCGTTCCATCTTTCCATGAAAGGTCTAAAAGCCCAAAGCATGCACCGAGAGTCCACACAGAAGGCCCATCACGGGCAAGGGTTCCCCAAAAGGCTAGCCACCACCGGCATCATACAATCATCACTCTAGTCCTTCACGGTCGCTTGCCGCCTCCTATAAGGAGGCCAGAGGGCACTATGAGAGCACTAATGAAGAGAAGGCCCCCTAAGGTATGACAACATGTCTTTCGCCCCGTCTCTAAGTTTTTTTTTCACAAAACCCCCTGCCAATGCTTAGAGACACCAGCCCTGTCTCTTTGTGAAAGGATGACTTGGGCTCGTGCTCCAATGTTTAGAGGCGACTTCGTCTTATGTTGTATAGGAGATGTCGACTCTAAGCGCCTTCACAATCAATCCAGTGTCCTCACACATTAAATAGTTTAGAGACAGTATCTCGCCTGTGGGTTGTATGACCTGTCTTTATATATGTATGTATGATAGATTCGTGGCCCGTAGAAACGGACCCCGTCAATGGGTTGTTGTACATGCCCTAAGGGCTCTACACTTAAGCAGCTAGCCTTGATAGTAATCGATTTTCACAATGAAAACATGAGATTTAGCAACCTAGCTAGTCGCGTCTCAGAACTCATGAAGAATCTTGAGATGAGAAGTTTATACAAGGCTGAGAGAGCTCTACAATGCACCCTTGAGCGCTTCTCGGTGCAATGAGATAAATAAGACGCTCAGTTTATTTTCTAGTATTTTGATTTACCTATTTGGTTGATCGAAGTTTGCGACAAAACCTAGGCAAATTGTAGCTGTCACGTAAAATTTGGCTAGCAAAATTAAAGTCACACTTATGGCAAAGTTTACCAAGAAAATAAGTCTATGATGTGTGGGACATGGCACTAAGAAAGTATAGCACGCTATAGTTACAACAGTGAACCAAACGCATGGCTAAGAAACTGTGCCACACCTTATGACGCGTCAAGTTGTGATCAATCATGAACAAGACATGCTCTTACTAATCATAATGTAATTGTGCCTTTTAATTCAATAAATATCTACTCAAGAGCACTTAAGACCTTTTTTGTGTCCCTTTTTTTTTATCTATCACAAACAAGCATACAACACAAGTGTGGGAAACCCCTATGGCACTGCAGCGAGGCACCCACCAATCCAACATACTGAGCCATCTCACGGGCCACAAAAAAGATGAACTCAAACGGGCCAAAGGCCAGTTTAGATGAACTACCTCCTGGGCCTGGTTCGGCCGAACCACCCCAGAGCCCAAAGGGCCTCCAACTCCGCCTAATACATGATGGTTAGTGCTGATCTTGCTTAATCTGCCTGGCTTAAACATTGTTTATATGTTTAAACAATCTCAAAATTTCAGTCATAAAAAAATATTTCAGTCACAAAGAAAAAAGCAATCTCAAAATCTGATCTCTCCTGTAAACAAGGACAACTTCCTGACATTTTCATACATGAACCTACCACAGCCATTATGTGATCTACATGCTATGCTACAAGCCACTACATATGCTACGCACTGATAAACATCTTTATAGTGAGAATTTATTCTTCCTGAAGGCAATTGGCACAATTTAATCTTTCAGAAATTCTGCAGGAAATTATCTTTCAGAAATGAAATTTGCATCCAGTTCACAACTGCCTAATATAATATAAACAAGCAAATAATATAAACATTAACAAAGCTCCTAACCAAGTAACCAGAGCATACAGATACTATCGCCATAATAGCATTCAACAACGACAGTAGTGATGCATGCAATTTTTTAGCACTAACCTTGGAATTATTTCAGCTCGATCTGCAACAAACAAACATATCCTTAATTCAATCAAATTCTACAGTTTATTCAAGTTATTTATGTCATCCTAGATATCTCCTCACTCCATTAGGCTGCAACATAAAAGAAAACGAGTAAAACTGAATCCTACAGTTCCTCTCCCACTTACGAAAAAAAACAGAAAAGTTCCTCCTCCAAATCGATGGCATGAACAACTGCATCGATGTCTGATCACTGAATGCTTGTAACGTGTAGCTACTCTCTGATCCATCACACGGTGTAGTTATGTTGGATGGTGTCGATGTCCAGCCCCTTGAGCTTCACCACCGACTCCACATGCCCTTTGAGCGTGTGCAGCTCCCTTAGCCTGCGTGCAGCATTCGTCAGTTGTTGGGTAGGTTCATGGCGGCAAGGCAATTTGTGAATGCCTATAGATACCTGGCGATCTCTGCTCGGCGCTTGGCCTGCTCGGCGATCTCAGAGAGCTCAATGAAGTCGTTGGTGTTGTCGGTGTTGAAGAGGCCCGACTGCTCGGGCTGCTGCAGCCCGTGCAGCGACCGCTGCGCGATGGCCCACTGCGCCTCGCGCTTGCTCTTGCCGTAGTCGAGCTCGTTGGCGAAGGCCGTCTTGTTGTCGAACACGTTGTTCCACTGCTTGCCGCTGAGGAAGTAGCGGATGGCGAACTTGAACACGTCCAGCGGGAAGAAGGTGACGATGCTGAAGAGCCAGATGACGGCGCCCCAGCCCCAGCCGATGCCCTTGATCTTGGCGAACGGCCAGTGCGCGTACACGGCGATCACCGTCGCCACCGCCTGCGCCGCGAGGAAGGCGAACACCAGGAGCAGGCCTGGCCGCTCCACGAAGAACCAGCTCCGTGCACGGGTCACGAAGATGAGCGCCTGGCTGATGATGCTCACCTGGAGGTACACCGCCGCCATCAGCTCCTCCGTGCTGTCCCCGATGTGGTGCACCCCGAACGTATCCGTGAAGAAGTTGGTGTCGCGGACGGCCCAGAAGAAGAGGACGGTGGCGAGGGCTTGGTAGGTGCCGAGGACGACGCCGGTGGCGAAGATCTCCTGGAGGCGCCAGGCGTCGGGCATCGGGGACGGCTTCACGCGGTCCTTGGAGATGGTCATGATGGTGCCGTCGTTGAGCACGGCGATGATGAGCACCATGAATGGCGCGAAGTCGAACCGCCAGATGAGCGCCAGGAGGAGGAAGCCCAGCACCACGCGGATGGTGATGGACACGGCGTAGATGGTGTAGTTCTTCATCCGCTGGAAGATGGCGCGGCTCGTCAGCACGGCGCTGATGATGACGCTCAGCCCGGGCTCCGTGAGCACGATGTCGGACGCGCCCCGCGCCGCGTCCGTCGCGTCCGCCACCGCGATCCCGATGTCCGCCTTCTTCAGCGCCGGCGCGTCGTTCACGCCGTCGCCCGTCATCCCGCAGATGTGCTTCCGCTCCTGCAGCCGCCGCACGATCTCGTACTTGTGCTCCGGGAACACCCCGGCGAACCCGTCCGCCTTCTCGATCAGCTCGTCCACGGGGAGACCGCCCGTGTCGCCGTCCTTGAGCAGGGAGCTGGACGGGTACATGTTGGTGCCCATGCCGAGCCGCCGCCCGGTCTCCTTGCCGATGGCCAGCTGGTCGCCCGTGATCATCTTGACGTTCACGCCCAGGTTGAGCGCGCGGCGGATGGTCTCGGCGCTGTCGTGCCTCGGCGGGTCGAACAGCGGGAGCACGGCCAGGAACTGCCACGGCGTGCCCGGCGCGTCCTTGTTGCACTCCGGGATCCTCTGCCGCGCCACGGCCAGCGAACGCAGCCCGCGGTCCGCGAACTTGGCGATGATGGCGTGTACTCGCCGGCTCAGGTCCTCACGGAGCCGGCACAGCTCGATGATCTACAGGCACGCACGCACAGGTTGGTAGGCACTGCCGGCAACATCTCTTTTCATTGAATTGAAACGGCAGAATTCACCTGCTCTGGGGCACCTTTGCTGATGCGGTGCCATGTCCCGTCGGCGTCGATATAGGTGATGGCAGTGCGCTTGTCGACGGGGTTGAACGGCATGAAGTGCACCTCCTGGATGCCGGCACGGGCCTGCGGCGTGACAATGTTCATGGTCATGGATCCATGAATCGCCAATGCCGGCAGCGTTACAGTGCCTCATCTCAGTGGTTTATGTGTCAGACAGACTAGGGGTTCAGCATCACATACCTCCCTTGGGTCGGCGAGCATTCCGACGATGGACGCGTCGATGGCGTCCTGGTTCTCAGTCCTCGATGCTCGAGCTGCGTACAGGACAACGGCGTCCTTGTCCAGATCCTTCACAAACGGCTGAAACCGAATGCACATTAGATTCTATTCACGTGTTACTGGGAACAACAGGAAACACAAATGACGCGCACCTCGATCATGTTCTTGTCGACGGTGAGCTTGTTCAGGGTGAGCGTGCCGGTCTTGTCGCTGCAGAGCACGTCCATGCCGGCCATCTCCTCAATGGCGGTCATCCGCTTGGTGATGGCGCCCTGCTCCGACAGCCGGTGCGACCCGATGGCCATGGTCACCGACAGCACGGTGGGCATGGCGATGGGGATCCCGCCGATGAGCAGCACGAGCAGGTTGTCGATGCCGTCGCGGTACTGCCGGTGCTGGATCGGGTACATGACGATGACCTCGATGAGCATCCCGACTGCGATGGAGCAGATGCAGAAGTTCCCGATCGCCGTCAGCACCTGCACGTACGCCAAGACACCACGACGGTGAGGATGCCAAGACACTACATTACATGATGTGGACGGAGTGGCTGGTGTGTGTGTATTTGACCTTTTGGAAGTGGCCGACATTGTTGGTGCTGTCGACGAGGTGGGCGGCCTTCCCGAAGAAGGTGTGGACGCCGGTGGCGATGACGACGGCCTCGATCTCGCCCTGCTTGCAGGTGGAGCCGGAGTAGATGCTGTCGCCGGGCATCTTGTTGACGGGGAGCGACTCGCCCGTGAGCGCCGACTGGTCGATCTTGAGCGGGTCGCCCTCCATCAGCCTCGCGTCCGCCGGGATGATGTCGCCGAGCTTGATGCTGATGATGTCGCCTGGAACCAGGATCGCCGCGTCCTGCTCCGACCACTTGCCGTCCCTCAGCACCTGCACACAACCGCCGAACGTTTTGATCGTCAGAACGCCTGGAAACGCGTATCTGCAATGCAACAGCAAGAAAAGAAACGCCGCGTCTCGGATCACACAGGGACAGGGCCGTGCCTTGGTCTGGGGGGCGAGGCTGGCCATGAGCGCGGCGGCGGCATTGCCGGCGTTGTTCTCCTCGATGAAGCTGATCGTGGAGTTGATGAAGAGCAGCGTGACGATGCCGACGAAGTCTTGCCAGTCCGGCGGTCTCCCCTGCAGCCACAGCACGCACGAACGAGATCACACACGAACGCGTCAGTGATCCACCAGTGGCCGTCGTCGTTACAGGTAACGTAAATGCACGTCGAGATCGGAGTGGCGCACGTACCCCTCCGTTGGCGAGGACGATGGCCATGATGGCGGCGGCCTCCATGACCCAGGAGAGCGGGTTCCACATGAACCCCAGGAACTTGAGCAGTTTGCTCTCCTGCAGAATTAATGATCCAACAGATTTCGGGTCAAGATCTAATAACGTGGATTGGATCGATTAGAAATGAATCGACAGACGACGAGCGAGTTCTTGATCGAGAACTCAGGACCGGACGGACCTTCTTCTCCTCGAGCTTGTTGGGGCCGAAGATCTGGAGCCGGCTGGCGCCATCGGTGGAGGTGAGCCCGTGTGGCGAGGACTTGAGGACGGCGAACACCTCCTGGATCGGGACGCTCTCCTGTTGCAAATACAGTAAACAAACATGACATGATCGATCCCCACAGATCGATTCTCTTGCAACTAAAATGTATGCATGGCAGATAGTGTTGAAGGGGAGGACTGACGAGGTCGACGTTCTCGTTCTTGAGGTCTTCCAGCGACGCCGACGAGGCGGCCGCCATGGTCGCGCGGTGGATCTGACACTGCTACCAAGGTCGTCTTGGGTTTGCAACGACGATGCAGAAGAGAGAGGCTCTTTGCGATGGACTGGTGCAGCTCAGGTGGGATCGGTTCAGAGCGAAAGAGTGGTTGTGGGGTGAGACGACGGCAAGAAATAAGGGGGTCGCAACAGCCCCCTCCGGCATTATGGGATCCTGGTCCTCGGCGGCCCTATATGGCCCCGAATTGCATGGGCTTCATTTCCATGGTTGACAAAATAAACACATTTTCGAACCTCTTCTCACAACGCCATAATTTGAAATTTTGGAAATAAAATCCATCAACAGTGAGCATATCTGTTTTAGATTTATTAAAATAATGTTTATTTTAGACCAAGGATCTTGCAATGGGTTTGTTAATCAGCCATGAATTTTAAAGTGTTGGTGTTTAAGTTTTTTACGTGTTGAATTTATATATTGATTTATTTGATTTGTGCATGTATCATCATCCGCCTATGTCTACTTCCGCTCCGACATCTGTCTGACTCCTTGCCATTTTTGACATTAAAAAAAAAATGTATTTGCATTCAAAGAGACATTATCTGCTCCGATCCGCTTTCATTCCAACCTAAGAGGAAGTATTGATTAGTCTCTATGTGAAGAGCTTGGAAATCACATCTTGATAAATATTCAAGAATAGTACTATATTTTGAATATAAGTTACCGGCGTTATGTATTAAGTGATAAGCGACGCTCCCGTCGACGACGAGGTGCTAGTGGTGACTTCGAGAATCTTCAAATCTGCCGGGTGCTCAGTCCTTCGGAGGTGCTTATAAGGGTAGGGTTTGCGTACGTGTGTTCATAGGGGTGATTGTGCGTTCATGTTATGAGCGTCTGCGTTGTACTTTGTCATTCTAAAAAAATTATAAAAAATGAATATACAAGCTTTTCAAGATGAAAAATTATAACTAATCGAGAGCTCTGGAACACCGTACTACTTGTTCATACTCCGCCCACCTCCAAAAATATAAATATTGTTGAGTTTATTAAGTCAAACTATTTTAATCTTGATAAGTTTATAATAAAGAGGAGCGTATTTGCGATTCCAAAAGAGCAACATGCATTAGATGTATTATGAATCTAATTGTCATATAGTATATTTTACTTTTGACATGGTGGATGTTAATATTATTTTTTACAGGTTTGTCTAAACCTAGATTAATTTGACTTGAAAGCCAACTAAAATTCTTATATTTTGGGATAAAAGGGTGAGAACCTTAATCTTGTTTGAATGCCCATGTATCCACACCAATCTATGTAAAATAAATATGAATTGGTTTGTAGGGTGGATACATGACTAAATTCCACATCAACCCATCCCAACACATGGATTGACGTGCGAGGCCTTAAGAATTACAGAAAAAGAGATTTTTCATGATTATTGAGAACAGTACGGTGACTTGAGAGTTGGCAGTCGAAAACCACTAATCAATGACTTCTTTAGCGAAAGACTTTGTAATTGGTAGGTAGGTTCGGGGAGGAGTTAGGCCTGAGGGGCACTCGCGTGGAAATCAAATGTAAGGGGAGCTCGGCCAAAACGCTATTCGGGCGCTATATAGCGTGCTAATGAGCATCGCAACATTTGCTTCTTACCGCTATAGCGGCACTAATTCACGCGCTTTTTTTTTACAGAGTCTCCTTTGATTCAAGTTTGGCGCGGAACAATGAGAACATTCACGGGTTATGGGCTGGGAACCCGGAACATTTATATTCCCATGGTACAAGAACATATTTTTTTCTCATCAAGAGATGATCATGATTCATAAATTAAGTAGCTGCTAGTTAGAAATAATCCCACAACTCAGTGATCTAAGTTAATTAGTGCTTAATATACATGGTACATTTGCTCCAATTGCTACCTTGATACAACCATTAGCCATATTACATACAAATGACACAGACATTCAGACCATTCGATATAGATCATTAGCAATAAACCTCATACAGTGATCTTTGCATGTCTACACCAGGGGTGCTGTTCTTTGCATGATTAATTCTTCACTACACAAATGGTATAAGAAAATACTCGGCATAGAATAACTGCAAAATGATAAAAAAAAGACGCAAATCAGTAGGCATATATAAGCACATTATAAGTCTTTTCTTTCTTTAAAAATTAAAAATTGATATAAGGCATACTGATAATAAATGTCACAAGCTTACACACCTTCCAAATGAACATATAAAACGGTGTGATACATTCCTTGTTCGCAATGTCAAATTGTTGTGCTTTTTGCCAAAGTGCGGAGGCAAGCAAGCCATGACCAGTCACCTGAATAAAGTTAAGATTGATGAAATGTGAAATGAAAAAAAATTACATATATGTATCTATATTTTAGACAGACGTCACTCACAATGACAATCTTCTGATATAGGTTTGTAGATGATGCTCCTACCAAAATAGCAGCTGCGTATGCTGTCATGAGAATATTAATGCAGAGCCTATACACCTGAAACATTAAAATCTAATATTTAATTTGCACAGTTTATATGGATTATACTTTATTATTGTTGAATAGGCATGCTCTTACTCTGTGTTGGCCTAACCGTACAGTCATGGACTGAATGCCGAAATATCTATCACCATCAACATCAGGAATATCCTAAAGTCTCATACATAAATAAAAATAAATAAATGATGAATTCCTGTATCAAATAAACATACATATCTAAAAGCCTTGATCTTATTAACATTAAGAATACATACCTTAAATAGAGCTATTACTGCAGAGAAGCAACACATAAAACATGTTGCAAAGATCACCGACCTTGTTGGTGCCAAGGGCCTCTTCAGAACATGTTGCTATGCAAAAAGTACCATCAGGCACTAAAAAAATGAACAAATGCATTTGTAATTCAGTGGGTATGTGAACAGTATTAGCTACCTGCATGTGTGCAAAGAAAGCTAATTGAACCAATACAGCCCTCACAAAGATTATGCAAAATGCAGCTGGAAAGGCATGTTGCTTCCACCGAAGTAATGGAACCTGAAAAGCAGCAAGAAAGATTCAAATTTCGAAGCAAAGGCAATGGGGTGCATATGAAATTTTGGAACTCCGCACGAATTTACAGGAAAAAGCATGAATTACTTACATCAATGGAATATGCGCTTCCAAGAAGGAAGCTAACAAGTAAAGCACACATCAATGGACCAGACTTTGATCTTACCCCGATGCTAATGCTCTAACAAAATGGAGAAAAAGAACAGTGTGAGAAAGATATATATAAGACCATGAAGATACTTCTTGCTGACTCGAATAGATGGTTCGTAGATCTCTGTGTTGAACTTATAACATACCATGACCAAAAATGACAGTACTAATAACACTGCAGTTGGCACTGAAAACTCTCCAGATGCCAATGGGAGAGTTGGCTTATTGACCTTCAAAAGGTACCAAAAACTTTGACTAATATACACAATAATGTTATTGGCAGCAAACACGATTTAAATTAACACAAAAGTACCTTGTCAATCTCAATGTCGAATAGCTGATTCAGCCCCACTACATAAATGTTCATACATAATGCAGCGGCCAAAGCCTGAATACAAGTGTCAAAGTGAAATGGTGGATGTTGGTACTTTCCCCCAAAAAAGAGAAAATAATGCTATATATGCCCATAGTATAACATTCATAAGATAGAGCATAATACCTCAAGATATCCCCATAGAGCTGTCAATGTAAAATCATCCAGGCTCTTCAATGGTAGGAGAGACACCGAAGTAATGCCTATTATCTGATACATGGTTCAGATATAAAAGAAAAAAAAAATGAAAGCATGAGACATGCATATAAACTTGCGAAATGGAATTCAGTCTGGGATACTAGAGCTCACGGTTCCAAATATTGTATGTGGTCGGCAAAACTGATAGAAGGCATTCAATATCTTTGCAATTTCTATGCCAATTGCCTGAAACCGTTGGCCATTAGAATTATGTTGTTGACGAGCAGCTAGCCAGCATCTCACATCGAGGGCCGAGGAATGTTTGCGTTGCGTCCCTGTGGCTCTCGTAGAACTAGTGGCATTAAGTGTTTCTAAACATGAGTGAAATAATAGTTTGGAATCAAAACATTAGCATATAGAAAGATGTTAACAAACCATATATTAAGACATGATACTTGACTTTTCCGGTGGCCTGTTGAAGCTCCCACACATATATGACCTGCAATTTGTAGAATGAAAGCAAGCCATATTACACCATAAATCTTCGATTATACATAAATATTATTTTTTTCATTACAAACCCCAAACTAGAACAAGGAAAAATCATCTTGTCATCTTTTAGAGAACTTTTGTCATAATGGTGCCATTATGTTACATGCCTGGTCATGGTTATTCTCATTTAGGCTACAATGCCACTGTGTATGGGTGGGGCAAGGGTTTGGGGGTTTCTCGACCTATGTGAGAATGTCTTCTTCTTAATGCAATGCCCGGTTGATGTCTTGATCAAGTTTTTTTTTATAAGATAAACTTACGAGTATAACTCAATTGACTTTATTAGGTCCTGGTCCTTGAAAATTCATAGCGGATCTAAAATTAGGCATAAGTTTTTTCTTGACACTGATGAAAGAATGGTTGATGGATCCTCGTACCCTATGCTCGAATCCGGATGCTCGCTCTAAATGCTTGTTCAGCTGTTTCGAACAAACCCTAAAACACTTCAGATGTATGCTTTGTCTCTTAATGCAAAGAAAGAGGGACAACTTCTCCATGGGAGCTCTTATGTTGCACATAGGTGGAAGCTCCACTGACCCTCCTTGGAAGTGGGGAATCTGCATGTTTTATATGTGGAGCAAAAATGCTTCAACAGTACAAAAAGTATTATACCGATAAGAAAAATATTTGGAAAAGGTTTCATGGTTAAGGGGTGGTGGCTAGGGCTTCCATCTTCTGCTCGGAGTAGAAGATTTCTGATTGAGTGTTTTTCTTTTGCAACTACTATAAATGACATGCTTGTTTGTTGGATATTTTTCATGAGATTAATCCAAGATTTTAGATCTTCATCTTAGGGCTACTATGTCATCTTCAACCATTGTCGCCTAGTCTTTTTCCCATCAATTTGCTCCATCTCTGTCAGCCTTTGGTCACATGTCTAGCCCCACTACCGGCCCCATTTCATCAGACCACCCCTATGACCCCGCCACCCTTTAGTGGCCTACCACCCCTTGTACCCATAGCCTACAACGGTCCCATTGTCTCGCCAATCCGCCCTCCTCCTCTGCAGCGAGCCCCTCTAAGGTTGTTGGTGCAACCTTTCCAACCTAAATCCGTCGCCAACGCCTAGAGAGCAACCGGGGGCGGAGCCAAGGCAGGTTTTCCACGTGCTACAACACCCCTTGTGACCATGCATAAATGCCTAAGTAATCAATGTTTGTTTTCTAGACGTCTAACGACAGCAAAGTTAAATATTTCTCGAATAAACATCAAAGTTAAATTCAAATGTTATAATACCAATCCAGCCAGAACATAAGCATAAAGCACCCCCATAGGAGCGAATCCACTCTTCCTGCGAAAGGACAGCGAACCTAATCTGACAAGGGATGCTGGAACTGCAATCAGTTTTGTAAATTTGATAACGCTGATTTTTTTTTTTTTGAAACAATTTGATAACTCTGAAAATCACATACAGTACACCTGAGGAGAGACCAAGATCACACAACATATTTACCTGTCCATGAGAATTTCCTTTCCCCGAACCGAGCCCTACTGATCTTCGATCCTTGACTGTGATCTGCACATCACCACACCACAAACAATTATCCATCACCACACTTCCCAAATCTACCTAGCACACAGGAGTACAGGATATCGAAGACAAAAAGAAAAATGTAGAACGAAATTAATAAAGACACAAAAACAAAATCAAAACGATTGCCTGTAGAGGACAGCCGCAACGCGTGCGCCGCCGCCAGCGGCGTCGGCGGCGGCCGCAAGGTCATCGCCGCTGAGGACATAACCTGCATCGATCGTCGTCGTCCTTCTGCAGGAGGAGAATGAAGGGGTGGACCACCAGAGGACTGAGGAGGTGGAAACTCGACTCGCCGCGCCCTTCCTCACTGACTCGATCGATCCGAGGATCTCGACGAGTCGAGATCACGAGATGCGTGCGCGCGTGCGCGGCTAATGATGGATCCAGTAAGAATGCGGCGGCGAGCAGCTGTGGCACTAGTGGCAGCCAGAAGGTTGCAGACTTGCAGTTCGCTGATGACTGGATGGCGGCGGCGTTGTCTCGATCTGCGCGCTGCTTGTGCATCGTGCTGTATGTATTCATGCAGCGCAACTGCAACCTGCCTGGGGTACTTGTGAACGTGACGACGACAGCAGGTCGATCGGTCGCTCGAGTAGTTGGGTTTATTTCGATTCCGATCGATGTGAACTCATTTCTGCAGCTGTCGTCTATGATGAACAATGCGGCACGAAACAAACGTGACTCCCCGTCGTTGGCCGCGTGTATGACCAGTACGATGATGATGCTAGAGTACAGCCGCACAGGGTTCTCTAAAATTTGGCTGGATTTAGGAGTTTCATGTGTGTCTTTTTTTTTTGGTATATACTCCCTCTGTTATTATTTGTAAGGCGTTTGAAGGTTTTTGGTTTTTTATTTTTTGTTAGGCGTGTAGAGGGAATTGAGGTGGTGAAGAGCTGCGTGCCGCATTTACTCGTACGCATAGAATACGAAGTGTTTGCATGCGCCTTTACTAAATATAGATGCAGTCCCCGCCGCGCCTTTGCTAAATATAGAATATGAAGTGTTTGCATGCGTCATTAAGCTGCAGCGTTATTAAGCTGCACGCAGCTCAACGTTATTCCTTGGTATCTGAGAATTGTCCTCTCACGCCTTACAAATCATAACGGAGGGAGTAGTAACGATAATAACAAAAAAAAAAAATCGCAGATCCAAATTATTGCAAATCTTGATTTTGCATCGTCTTCTTTTTGACTAAAAGAAACGATAGGAAAGACAACCCCGAGGTACTCAGTAAAAACAAGTTGTAGACGCTGCACCCCTGCCGTCGGCATCCCCGGTCAAATGGAGCTTTTGGGCACCTCGGGAATGACGACGAGGCTCCAAACGACCAAATCCCATCACTATTTTTTTTAAAAAAAAAACATTTGCAGCAACATCTCCTCTTTTTAGGGGTGGCTTAATTTTAAACCGTTCCTAAAAATGGTTTTTAAAATGAGCTGTCCCCTACAAACTCATTTCTGTAAGCTGCTGTTGTTTTGAGCTGCTCCTAATGTCCCTATAAATAAATTTGTAGGGGGCGCTGAATTAATAAAATAACATATTTAAATTTGAAATTTTAAAACATTCTCAAGTGAAAAAATGACCAAAACAAAATGATGGTTTTTTTTAACCAAAAAGACTAAGGCATTTTCATTTGATAGAGGGTACATACAATGAGTTTAACTGAAAGCATCGAGCCAAACACAAAAAGAAGATCGAAGATCTACTTTAAACCTAACCGATTGAAGGAGACACTGAGACTTAAAGTTCATAAGCCAGAGCTGGATGCTTGGTTCTCGACGTTGGAAGACTTTGTCATTCCTGAGCTTCCAAAGCTTCCAAGAAGCAATAAGCACTACTTCGACAAAGCAGAGGATTGTGTGTGATGCACGACCTTGCATAAACCTGTCCAGTAGCCCGAGTTGCATGCTCTAGTTGATACCCAGCCTCTGCCAACACTCTCTTGCGAATGGACAGTCAATGAATAAGTGATCTATGTTTTCCAAAGAGCCAGTGGAGCAAAGGACACAATTTGGGCCACCCTGTGTGAGTGTCTTCTTAGCAGCATATCTTTTGTGTTGAGAAAACAAAATGATGGTTGGCATACTCCAGTTGTATCGCAACGATTGGATACGGTGACTACCGAATCTAAACAGAATAAGAAGACTCCGGAAGGCTAACAACTCGCCTATTCAAAGAAGGATATCTTAGGGCACTCCCAACCCAGACTCTATCATAGAGTCTAAGCTTATTTATTGCATTCATATTTATTGCATTTTTACGATGTGGCGCTGATGTGGCAGCATATTATGGGACAAAGCCAAGACTCCAAGTCCACAATACCCGAGGTAATAAATGATCTTAGACTCTATGATAGAGTCTGGGTTGGGAGTGCCCTTAGGATCACACAAGACTCCAACTAAGGCATGACTACATAGCTTGTAGAGCAAGTAGGCTTTGGATATAAATAGCTAGCTATTCCCCGTTGTAATCATCATCATCGAAACTCCCATATGCATAGCTCTTTGTAATTTGTCATCTTACAACTTGACGAGATCACAATACCAACAAGTAGCTACTGTATGTAGGGCTGTTACTCGCTTCCCGGGGGCCCAAACCCGGATAAATCTTGTGTCTATGCTTGCTCTTTGCACCAAGTGAGTCCCTTCAAGAGCCGAATATCTGCTGGTCATGGAATTTTATACAATTATATATTTTTTCATTTGAATTCATCTTGGCAAGGAAAGCTACATATTTAAATTTCTTACATTTGAAATTCGATTTTTTAAACATCCTCGGATAGAGGAACGATCGAAACAAAATTGAAGACCTCAAAAAGTCATACAACTGTGTAGATCGCAATGGAAGCTAACCACCGCATCAGGCACTCCGCACTCGTTGGATGGAGCGAGCCAGGATGATGAGAAGTGAAACTTCAATTTCACTTTTGGGAAGCATGCTCCACGGTAGGCCTGTTCATCTACGGTTTAAAGAAACCACAGGGTAAACCGGGTATTACTAGATTAAACAAATGAACATTATTTTTGTGAAGGACGAACAGTATTTCAAGAATGTTTTTGAACTGCCCGATTTTTGTTGCGGTTTGGAGAAACCGTTGATGAACAGGCCTACTCCACGGTGCTTTCTGCTTTAACTACCGTGCGGCCTAGGCTTTTGGAGCGTCCAGGCAAACAAATATGGGCCACCGCCAGGCTTGTCCCAAAAGTCCGTCCAACGAAAAAAAACACACCCCTGTTTTTCGTAAAAAAAGAAAAAAAAATGTCAATGACGACATTGTGAATGTCGATCACGTGGATCAGGAAGTCATTTGTTTTCTACTCCCACTAGTTCAATTTTTAAAGTATATACAATCCAATAATCATAAATTTAAAGCATAAACAATATAGGAATCCTATAAAATAAATATGATGAAAACAATGAAGATAAAGAGAAACCGGCACGCAGTACCTATGTCCATGTGTAAAAATCCGATTAGCGCCGTTGTTGCGTCACCACCGCTTCGGATGAAACCGGCCTGGATTTGAGCCTATATAGGATGAAAACAGCTAGTTTTACTAGTTGGAGGAGTATCTATACTCGGTTTTACACATGCCCATAGAAACATGTACTTGGATGAGCCGAAAGTTGAGAGAGGTAAATAAGATTCTTTTTCTGGCCATATAAGTGCGAACACATGGTGGATATGTGACATGTGTGATGAGAGACGAGTCATTGTCAGGAGATGATCAATCTTTGGTTTTATGTCGAGACTAACCATTGCGTGAGTTGGTGTTGTGGAACATGTATCTTGTCTTGTGATGTGTAGTGTTGAGTGTTAAGATGGCCGAGGACACTGGAGAAGGTTAAGCGGGTGCACAAGGACTTGGTGTTAGGGCGATCAGGGAGGAACGATTGACATACATGGAGATCATGGTGGAAGCATAGCGGATACGTGACTCTAGCTAGGTTTGGTGGTTTCATTCTCAAAACTGTGGGCGACAGGTTTTCTTGGGTTTGGGCTCGAAACCAGGGGGAGGATCTTGGGGCTGCACATGGTGTCATCGGAGAGCATATACATTGAGGCAAAGCTACTTCATGAAGGGAGTGTTTGTTCGATGTTCAGAACTCAAGTTGAATCATTTTCCCCCTGAGTTAAGTGGTTCAAGGAAATATCTAAGGGTCATCTTGAAAATGTGTAGTAGCCCTATAAATAGAAGTGGTGGTTATGTAAGCCATCCATCTCTCGATTTAGATCCTTAGCACATGTGCTATAGCCAATTCATTGCATCTAGACCTAGCAGTAGAAAGGGGCAATTGCCTCTAGCCAGTGGCGAAGCTACAACTAAAATGAGGAGGGTGAAATATATACATGGTTCTACAAAATTACATATAAACTAGCAAATATGCGAGTGCCATGAGACTCTCGCTGATCTTTATGTTTCCTTCCTTTGACCATCTCTCGAGCAAATACTTCTCTGGAATCTGCTGTACATCACGGCATGTGAACACTTTCAGAATGTGGGGACACAACAACCCATCTCGCTCAAACATGTTGCAGCTGCATGAATATGTTGATCCACTGTCTTGGACTGTAACGGTGAATGTTTTCCAGATATACTCATCTTTCTACATTCAAACTTCTTTCATTATCTCCATGGTAGAGCCTTCAACATCTTCTTTGACCTGCCCCATCCTGCATGATGTCGAGTTACGTAGAAGCTCCTAGAATTTGTAGAAGATACTCCTACTATAGAAGCGTGCAGCTTGCTTCTCAAAAGGCTGTCTCCCCCAAAGCGGTGGATCTGAAATCTCACCCCTGCAGCCTTCAAGGTTCTCTTTCTCAGTCCTCGTGTCCATAATGAACTCGTATTGTGTGACAAACTGCAGCACCGAATCTTGTGGATTCAACAACCTCTTGAATAGTGCGTTCATGCTTTCTGATATGTCTGTGGTGCTAGTGAAGGGGAAGAATGACTTCTTGAAGTACGCCGGTGCCCACATTGTTCTTGAAACTGACATGTTGTGGAATGCCTCATTCCTGTGGAGGTGCCGCTTCTCTTCTATGCTATGCCACTGCTCCTCGAACTCTCCTGGTGTATCTGTATGGTTGATGTAGTGATCGAACTCCTTACCAAAATCATCCTC
The DNA here is from genome assembly GCA_015847255.1 of Hyparrhenia diplandra. Taxonomy (NCBI): domain Eukaryota; kingdom Viridiplantae; phylum Streptophyta; class Magnoliopsida; order Poales; family Poaceae; genus Hyparrhenia; species Hyparrhenia diplandra. The sequence continues at coordinate 48,272 of JADLZK010009841.1, forward strand.
TTTTCTGATGAGCCATCCAAGCTTGTCACAGCCTTTACTGACAACATGGAACTTACAACACCTATGCACAACATCAGGAAACACCAGTGCAACGGCAGCCTTCATCGCCTTGTCCTGGTCCGTCATTATGGTCGTTGGTACCAGCCCACCCATGGCTTCTTTCAGTGTTTCGAACACCCAGAAAAAGGTTTCTGTGGTTTGGTCAGGAAGCAGCGCACATCGAAGCAAAATTGACTGCCCGTGATTGTTTATACCAACTATAGGAGCAAACGACATATTGAACCTATTGACAGAGAAAGTTGTGCCAAAAAAGATACAATCTCCGAAAGACTTGAACAGCTCCTGGTCCTTCCATCTACCTAGAACAGACCCCTAACAACATTGTCACTATCAAGCTTGACCGCATAAAAGAAGGACAGACTCTCTGCCTGTTGCTTCTGAAAGTACTCTAGTGTTGCGTCCATGTCCCTACAGTGCAAAGCCTTCCTCAGGTTAGTCCTTAGGTTTGAGACATCCTTGTTGTTGAATGTCAGGTTCTCGATCCCACCATGCAAATCAGAAAGCACGGCCATCACGTGCATGGTGCTGATGTTCCTGTTGTGTAGTGTCTACACAAGCTCGTAGTCCTCATGTGAAATGTGTCGGTGGGACTTGAGGTGCTTCCTTCTCCCAATTTGTTTGACCAAGGGATGCGTGTGGTCATCTTGGAAGATGACCACTTTCCACTTCCCATCACGCAAAGCGATTGCCATGTGCGCGAAATGCATACATTTGTCTCATACACTATGGGGATGGTGAGAAGAGAAATATTTTACATCCCAGAGGGGCTATAATTGGAGATACTATTGTTTCTGGTACAAAAGTTCCTATATGAATGGGAAATGCCCTACCTTTGAGTGCGGTTTGAACTATTGATTTACGTAATTGAAGTAACCAATTAGGGTTTGATTTAATTTAAACCTAGAAATCGATCATCGATCCAATTTGACTACCTCTACGGGATAGACCTCAACAGAAAACTGTTGAGTAACGACAGCAAGTGATTGAGTTCAGTAGTTCCTCACCCCACAGGCTTGTACTTTCGCGTCTCTCTAAAATTGCAGTCATGGTAAGATCTTGGTTTATTCAAATTGCAAGGACTCCCAAGCACACATATTAACTAGAAAGAAAATAGATAATAGAAGGCTTGTTATTTAACAGTATAACATAGTCTATATACCAATGTCAACCAAGCCAGCCCCAACGATTGGATTTTCGTATAACTTCATTTACCAAATCCAAAATTTTTGGTAATTAAATTAGTACAAATTCAAAACTCCGATTGCTCTTTTCTATTTTCCATATGGGTTGCCCGGGACTCGAACCCGGAACTAGTCGGATGGAGTAGATAATTTTTCCTTGTTACAATAGAAAAAACCCCTCCCCAAATCGTGCTTGCATTTTTCATTGCACAGGACTTTCCCTATGTAGAAATAGCCAATTTCTATTCCGAAGAGGAAGTGCACTAATTTTTAGAATTTTGAATTAGTTAAAGTGATTCACCTACTATGGAACATTTCAGAATGGAAAATGTGCAAGTTTTATCTTGATATCGATATTTTCTAGTTTATTAATTTTGTCTAATGATTAATTAAGAGTAAGAGGATTCACCAGGTCATTGATACGGATAATATCCAAATACCAAATACGCTCACTTTGTGATCCATGGAAAGAAAAGTGAATTGTTTTGTTTTTGGGTATTTTAGTGATAGGTTCTATAGGAACTGGACGATCCTATTTGGTCAAATACCTAACGAAAAATATCTATTTTCCTTTCATTAAGGTACGAGGGCTTCTTATTCCACAAGAATGAAAGCACCTTTTCATTCTTTCATATACTAGGGGTTTTTACTTGAAAAAGACAATGTTCCATACTAAAGGATTCAGGTCCATAACCACGAGTTCCAGTGCACTAGATCTTGTAGCACTTAGCAACGAGGCCCTATCCATTAGTATTCCACATAAGAAATCCATTATAGAAACTAATATAATTAGATTAGCTCTTCATAGACAAACTGGGGGTTTGCGAGCCAAGATAAGACCGGCTCGGGATCATGGGACCCTTTTCTATAAGATAGGAGGGGATCTTGTACAAAATAGACTTCTAAGTAATAACCCCATAGATCCTATATCTATCTATATAAAGAGGCAATCGTGTCGGGGGAAGCGGCTTTTTCTTTGGCCAAACGGTACTTCGAACTTGGAACGAGCATGAAGAGATTAACAAGACTTCTTTCTCTTTTGAGTTTTTTTCGGTGGACCGGTCGCGCAAGATCTTTGGTCTTCCCCGGAACCTATGAAAAAGTGGGTCGCTTCTTATGGACTCGCTCGAATGATTCTTCTCTATCTATAGTTCATGGCCTATTAGAAGTAGAAGGTGCTCGGTGCAATCCTTACCGACGAAAAAAGATTGCGGTCGGGTTGATAATAATCGAGTGCCATTACTTCGTCGGTCCGAACCAAGGAATCCGTTAGAAATGTTTTGAAATGGATATTGTTCTCTCTTTGATTAGGGATGCTATATGAAAAGAAGTGGAGTTTGAAAAAGGGGACGGAATGGTGAAACCGGAGCGCTAGAGGGCAATTTTCAATAGCATAACTTGGGCTCCTAGAATATGGGGCCATTGGGACAATCTATTTGATTCTTGCGGGGACAGTACGCTGAATATGATGGGGATTTTCCTATGGGTATTGGAGCGGGTCCAAGCAGATTAAAGAGGATGAGTTGTTAGAGGCGCTATTTATTCGAATTATTTCGGTAGATTTATCATAAAAAGGGGAGGTGCAAGAGAGGCGATTCGGACTTCTTGCGAGAGTGGAACAATGCAAAGTACTGCATACACGAGATATATCTTTCAAAGAAGAAGGCTTTTTTTCGAATAAGCCAATTGATTTGGGACCTTCGGATCCATTCTTTTTCCTATTCAAAGATCGGGCCTTTGTCTACGTGTTTTCATGTTGAGAATTCTTTACGAGATGAAGATGAAGAGATGGCAAAGCGGCTTAGTACCCATGCACGGAGAAAAAAGCCTCCTAAACATATGGCTAGCAACTGGTTCACCAGAGTACGCAAGAAAGGCAAAAGCACTACGAATTAGTGATTTAGGAATGGAAATGGGCTAGAACCCTGGGTTCTTCCTTATATAATTAATGGTCTTTTCATTCTAATACTCTATCCGAGAGTTCTCGGTTATTTAGCAAAGCTGTTCCTATCTAACGGAAGGCTCCCGGATCAAATGACAAAGACATTGTTTGTGGAGAAAGAGGTGGTTTTTCCGGATGAAATGAAACATTTCATTTGTGTAATGAGGAGAAAGATTTCCCACTCCTTAGCCGTAAAGATATGTGGCCATGAAAAGGGGAGGAAATCAGTGGAATAGGATTGGCCGGGCGGTAGAGTCGTGGAAACACTTGTTGATTCCTATTTTGGACCCTAGCTCCATGGAACAATATGCTACTGCGGAAACATGGAAGAATTGCAACTTAGATCAAAACACTATGTATGGGATGATATGAACTGCCTAAATAAGAATTCTTGAGCGTCGAATAACCTGAGTACTATCTACATCAAACAATTTGCATTAATGAAACTTTTTAAATCCACCGGATAATCAAAAATATGCATGTCTGATGAAATGGTTGTTGCTATCTGTTTCCATAACGAATCCTTGGTTTAACTGAATAAGTAAAGAAAATGGGCCCTTTCTCTTCGTCTCAGATCGATGGATCTTCTCGATTGGAAGATCTCCCATATGGATAATACACATTCCAGTTGACCGAGCCTAATGCTAATTGTTTTGTTCCGAAGCAAAGATATCCACGGAGGCCGGTTCGTTCGTCTTAGATCGATGGATCCTCTTCTTTGAGGCCTTTGATTCTTCTACACCTTGGATGGACCTCTTCCTCTTTGATGGTTTTGATACATCAATACTCGTTGAGGTGTCCTCATCCTGCTCACTAGCTGGCTTCCCGGCATGCGTGCACTCAAATTCCTGCGTGATCAGCTCCTTGGTAACTTCACTCCTCCTTGATGACGTTGAGTGGATGCTGAAACCCATCTTCAGTGCATACGCATTGTAGACTCTCCTAGCTTCGTCAATAGTGTCAAATTCCATCCCCTCGAAAGCCACAACTGGCTGGGAAGACTGAAGATCTCTAGTTTGGTTTTGGATAATTAGTGACAACTAAGGACTAAACTCTCGATGCTAAGTGTTTGACTAGGATGGAGATTGGTCGTGCCAAAGTTGAAACATGGTGGTCATGATGGATGGATCGAGGTGATCCAAATGGTGATCAAATGTTCAACCGTGGTGGAGTTTGAAGATCAAACGGGCTCAAGGCAAAGGTATAACCATCAGGCCATTTGATTTTGCACTCAAGACACCATAGAGGGTGTGAGTGGTTTAGGATCGATAAGCCGTACTATAAAGAGGGGAAACTTATCGTACACATTGGTCCTCATGTGCCTCTAGGTTCAAAATTCATAAGCATGCATTCTAACCTAGAGAGCTAACTTCGCACTTGGAGAAAATGTTTTTGAAATACTAACACATGAGCTCGAGGTGGACTTCGATGTGTTGGTAACATGTATCAAGTGGCGAAAGTTGGAGAAATACGAAGGCGACGACAAAACAACGTTTCTTCACAGTGCAGAGCTAACGGACCCTGCGACCGGACGCAGGGGGTCTTGACCGGAGCATCTGGTCAGGGTGGTTCCGATCGATTACAGTAAGGGTCGTTTTCGGCCCGTCGGCCGGCTGGTGCGTTCGGTCGACGACCGGACGCTGCGACCGGACGCGTGCCTCTAGGTGTCAGCGCGTGGGCCCGATAGCTTGTCGTCGTCGGCCGGACGATTTGGGACGGTGCGTCCGGTCACCGGTTCGATTTTGCCCCCAACGTCTCTATTTCGTGTGGGGGTGTATAAATATTTTGTTTGGTCAGTGTTGGCATTTGTTAAGTGCTAAAAGAATTTGAAGGATTCTGCAAGCGCACAGAACACCTACCATTGTAGCTTTTCTCTAGGATGAGTAATCTAGAGTATCGTATCCACAGGGAAGCTTTGGTTTAAGAATTCTAATAAGTCACAATCATGCATCCACTAACTTAGCAAACCACTAGACTATAGTGAGGGGGTAATTGTTAAAGGGTAAGTAAATAATAAAGCATAAAATAATAGCATACCTAAGATAAAAGAATAATTAAACTAATCAAGAGGTCAAAGGGAGAGATCAAGGTTCCTGGGTAATTCTCTATTACTTAGGTTCTATGATAGCAATTACACTAATGCACTTTGGAGCAGCAGATCCGTCCCAACTCTCGAAGAAGACTGGGAAGAAGGTAGTTGGGAGAAGGCTGCCAAAAGCTCTACGAAAACACCAATCCGAACATGGTGGACTACAAAGGCCTTACAGAGCTGTCACCCCTAGGGCTACCACAACTATCCGTGGGATTGGGCGCAACCTCAGGTAACCTATAGCCTAGACACCAAGTCTACACTACCGATTACTACTCTAGCTACCTAGCATAACTTGAGCCCTCAATACGAGCGGAGATCCCATGCAAAAGCATAACAACTATACTAACCATATATGAAATACATGGAAGTAAATAGAGAAGATAAATATATGAATCTTAAGTCTTGTAGAGAAGATACAAAGACATACCATACTCTGAAGACATCTCCAGAACAGGAGCATAGCTCCTCTCTCCTTTTACTCCTGATTAGATCTAAGTTAGATCTAATCTAGTTCTAATTACATGGCTAATTCTATCTCTAATTACATGACTAATCTTCTTCTAATCTACTTCTAATTCACTAATCCCGAGAGAGAGGTTATCCTTACATTGGGACACCTCTACTAGAAAATTTCTAAATAAACTAGAGATAACTCCTTTTCCATCATCTAAAAAAAGAAAATGAATAGAATGAGATAGAATGAATTCGGGTTTAATTTTCGGGGGTCGGGGGGTCTTCATTTATATAGGCCTTGGCGATGAACGATGACCATTGGATCAAACCTTATATACCTTGGCTTTTCATTCTAATAACGGTGTAGATATAACCTCAAAGTTAAGAATCTTACAAACCGACATAAAAAAGCCTACAAACATGAATCTGATTGGCCAAAGTTGCTGTCTACTTTAATTCACTAATCCCAGAGAGAGGCGAGAGATAATGAATAGAATGAGATAGAATGAATTGGGTTAAACCCCGGGGTCGTGGGGTCTTCTTATAAAACGATGACCATTGGATCAAACCGACCTTGGCCGTGTAGATACAACCACAAAGGTACAATCTCCTCTCCCGGTCTCTTTAGTGTCTCTTCGGTATCTTCTAGAGTGTTTTAGTCCACAATTCGGGTTGAGTTACTTCACGGTTAAGTCTTGTCATCGTATGTGAGATATATTCGAAACTTTCTCCATTCTTTCTCTGCATTTATCCGTTAAGTCCCCCGAAAAGATATAAATCACCAAAGCTCGTGGAATTATGTTAGTTAGACCCCTAGTCTATGTTGATATTCATTTTAAGCCCGTATCCATGTTTAGTTGACTAGTAATATTATGCTATAACAGGTGTCAACAAGTTCCCCCAAGCTTACCCTTTGCTAGTCCCTAGCAAAGCCAATCTTAGCAACGGATCAGGAGTTGCTACAACGCTTTCACACCTTTAAAGTTCACATGCTTTCAAACAAAATTTCTCTCCAGATAAAGATAAACTTTTCAAATCTTCAACTTACCCATATTACCTCTTACCTTTTGGGGCTTATATATTTTTTTTCTTTAATCTTGGGTAATTGAAAGATAGAACAGTCAAGTCGAACACTATATCTCAAACTCTTTTGATCAACTGTCCTTCTGGAGTTTTTGCTGATTTTCAAATAAAACTCAAAGTTCCTCAGTATGACTCTCTCTAATCTCTCATTTGTAGTATTTGTGGATCCTCTCTAAGGCAATAAGGTAGTATTGCCTTTCTCTCAGAATATGTAGTATTTTTGGCTAAAGCAATGGCACACTATACCTTCTTCTCTCCCACCCTATATCTAAGGCTTATATGTGGAGTTCATAGGTGGGAGAAAATTAAACTTACTTACTAAACATATATTGTAAATTCAAGCAATGGATCCAAAGTTACAAGTCACACTGATCAAGTGGTGCATGTGTATGGTGGATAGGATATATATGGTAGAGAATGTAGTAAAGCATGTAGTGAAGTGAATAGAATAGATGATGGGAAATCTTACTTTTGCTCCTTGAGGAATCTTCTCTCTTTTGAATTTGGAAACTTTGCAGAGAACCTGGGTTGTATCTTTTTCTTTCTTTATTTTTCTTTTTAGAGAGGTGGGTCCTACTCACCCTCGGACTTATGTCCATTTTTCTCTCTCTTTTATTATTTTAGAGATGTGAGCTCTACTCGCTCTCGAACACTTGTTCATTTTCATCTCTCTTTTGTTTAGGGAGATAGGCTCTACTCGCCCGTAGGACTTTTTGTCTATTTTTCATCTCCCTTTCTTTTTTTTTTTTTTTTTCTTAGGGAGGTAGGCTCTACTCGCCCGTAGGACACTTGTCCATTTTTCATCTCCCCTTTTTTTTTTTAAATACAACCCAAATCTCTTTTAAAATAACTTTTGAGAGATAGACACATGTAATGGAGCTTTTTATAAGATATTGGCTAGCAATGTGTGGATGGGTATAGTGAATATTTTTGGTTGTTCTCTCCCAGGATAGGAGTAGAACATTTTTGGTGAATGTTTGGTGGATGCTTTGTGGATGCGTACTTCCAGGATAAAAGTAGCATAAATGCAAATGGGATAGAGTGAAGTGGAATAGAGTGTGGTGGAGTGGAATGTGCATGATCAGCATGACAAGTTTCTAAGGGTCGACAAAGATTGAACAAACTCAATGCAAAGCAAGCAGCCTATATATATATGTCAAAAAGTTTTCCTAATCTAGGGAGCATGTATATATGGTTGTGGTAGGAGGTTCAACACTCTTGTCACACAGGAACTTATCATGTGCACTTTAATTTTTTTAAAAGATAAATCTCCAGAAATCTAGTATCACTAGGAGTAAGATAAATAGCAGCTCAGACTCTTATATATCATATCCGTCAATCACCTAGACTTTAGAGCAAGCATTTGCTACCCACATGGTTTCAGGTTCAAAGCAAATCTCAAGTCAAATCAGTTGCATTTAAAAGCTCGAGAGAAATTAAGCTTGAAAGGTAGGTACTTGAAAGGAATTACGACGGAGCAACTATTCATCATCTCCAAGGCTAGAGATTATCTTCAGAGTTTATTTTATTCTCACACTCTAATAAAGACTCTTTTATAAAGACTATATAGACTCTATTTATTTGGTTTCCTTAGTTATGCATCTTTTTATTTCTTTCTAATAAAGCAAACAAATCTAGCTAAAATTAAATAAGGTATAAGAATACTTACCTGGATACATGGGGGTTGCCCTCCCCCAAGCTAGATGTTGACATAGTCTTTGATGTTCTTGATAGTTGGAAGTAGAGGTAGATAGTGATGGTGGCTGATTGATCTTCTTTAACGCTAGACACCATATGTGTCATGTCTCTTCCTTGGGATCCTGCTGAACTCAAATAGACAACAAAACTAGTGGAACTTGATTAAGCGTTATGGGTTAGCCACATTGCTTTTGTTTGTCTGGAAATCTTTCAGCAGCCTTAAATATTTTTGGGGTTTTCTATGCAAATAAGGATGACGATGCATGCATATTTATTTTATTTTTATGCCACCACAGTAAATATCCTTGTGGGTTGTTATACACCACAAAATTACGTACATGGGACTTAAAGTTTTTCAAAGTATATGCAACAAACAAATATTTATTTTCTTTTCTAATGCAAGGCTAGCGCTATAATGTAAATATGCTAAAGGAAAACAATTATGCAATGCAATAAGGTAAATATGGATAACTACCGATCTTACCTTTTCGGCGAGGGTTCAGTGTTTTAAGTCCTCTGAACGAGACTTCTTACCTTGTTATTTCCTTGAGTGTATTATCTGATCTTGACGGTCGTGCTCCTTGAGATGGTGAAGGATGACGTTACCCATGTTCTTTGCTGGTCTTATGAGTTGGAATGAAGCGTATGCAGCGTCTTGTTTAGTGTGCATGCTAGCTTGTAGGACATTCACTTGTTGAATTTTGGAGAGACTGATAAGCTTCTCCATCTTTTTGCTCAAAGTGTGTCCTGCTTGCAAAGTCATGGTAGAGATCAAGTGTATGGGCTCTGTTGGTGGGAAAACACCAACAGAACCAAAACTTCATTCATTCTTTTCTAACCATATGCACATCAAACAAGATAGAGTTAATTTATTATATACTTTTCTTAAACCTAACTTGGGTGACAAGATCAGAAAATTGAGCATGATTGTTTGTGATTAAAACATTTGACAGATCAAATCAAGCTCGTTGACTCTTGAGGGTTTTCTTATCTAAACATCAAAAGCATGATTATGACTCTTCCAAAGCAAGGAAGCAAAAATTATGACTTACAAGATGAGGACTAAGAGATCAAGAGAATGGTGGTAAGAACAACTTAACAAAACATGTTGAGCTAAAGAAGATGGATCAAGCAAGGGTGCTGCTCTAACATGTTTGGCTCTTTGTTTATAAACGTGCCATAATTAAGGGAAAGCTTATTTATTGACAACTTACCTCAAGATGTTACCTTAATTGTTAGAGCATGCCGGCATCGTAACACCTAGTGGTGGATCTTTCCATCTGCTTGAAGCTTTCCTTATTTGGCCTCTTGTGTATCCTGTTCTTCACTTGTCTCCTTTATTGCATCGTCCTTTCTTTCTTGTCTTTAAATTGTGCTTAGACCTTTTTGCTCCTCTCATGATTTTATTCCTGTAATATTAATCTGATTGGCCAAAGTTGCCTGGCGACCGGCCCAAAATTGCCTGGCGGCCGCCAGGGTACAATCTCCTCTCGGCCTCTGGTCTCTTCTGGTGTCTTCTGGTATCTTCTAGAGTGTTTTAGTCCACAATTCAGGTTGAGTTACTTTACGGTTAAGTCTTGTCATCATATGTGAGATATATTCTGAAACTTTCTCCATTCTTCTCTGCATTTATTTGTTAAGTCCCTGAAAAGATATAAATCACCAAAGCTCATGGAATTATGTTAGTTAGACCCCTAGTCTATGTTGATATTCATTTTAAGCCCCTATCCCTTATCCATGTTTAGTTGACTAGTAATATTATGCTATAACAGGTGTCAACAGCCAGCCATTGCTCACTCTCTTGGTCATCTGTTACATTCCTAACACCCTAGAGCTGAGCAAAAAACCCTCCTCTCTCTCATTCTCGCTTGTGAGCTTCAATCTCGAGAGTTGTGGAGATCCAAGTGCATTTGCATTGAGTTCTTGCATCTAGTGGCACTTGGGGATCGTTGTGAGCCGGTTGGTTTCTTGTTGCTCTTGGAGACACCGCTCCTAGCCGGCTTGGTGATTTGGTGGAGGCGTTGGCAAGAGAAGGTGATTGTTCTTGGCCACCTCCGGTGATTGTAAGAGGACCACACATTCCTCGTCGGGAAGATAAAGTTGCAAGTAATACATTGCTCGTGTCTTGGGTACCTCACTTGTGAATGGTGGCTTTGGAGCTAGCAAGTGCACCGCCTAGTTCAAGCACCATCCTTGTGTTGGGCGGCACAACCGGAGACTAGCTTGTCGGTGTACAAGTGAACTCCGGGTGAACAAATCATTGTGTTCATTCTCTATTGGTGATTGGTTCTTCATCTCATTGTGATTGATTGTCTTCTCCATCCGTGATTGGTTCATAGCCTCTACACTTTGGTATATCAAGCTCTATCTCTTGCATTTACCTCCTAGCTTATATTGTGTAGAGAGCTAGCTTTGCTTGTGTAGGTGCTCTTGCTGGCATAAGGCTTATCTAGGATTGCTCATTTAGATAGAGTAGTGACATAGCATTTGAGTGGCAAAGAGATCATAGGATATATATCTAGAATTGTCACTAGAAGACCTGCAAGACACTAGAGCTAGTGCAAACCGCTTTTACGCCAATTTGTTATACTAATCGGTTTGTTAAGTTGAGTTTGTAGAAATTTTTATAGGCTATTCACCCCCCCTTCTAGCCATCTAGGACCTTACAAAGACACAACATCTTCTTCCTCATAGTAGACTTCTTGCTGAGATGACACCTCCACATCAACATAGCTCTGGACAGCAGCAGTGCTGTTGGAGAAACTCTGATTGACATCAATCTCACCCTGGCCCTGCATAAAACAGTTGCAAAGGTTTAAATCATGACTAACATATGCACACAAGTAATGAACAAAGCTTGATGCAACATAATGAAACTTACTTCAACAACAGGCCCATGTGATGTTTCAATAATCATGTCCCTACAATTGTTGTTGCTTGAGGTTGCAGCATGCCGTGGCAGCCCAACAGGTGCCTCATGTTACATGTTTGCACTGCTCACATCCTGAAAAATGCCCATGTTGCAAAACTGGATAAGTAGATGTTTCACATGATTGAATCCTATGTTTCATTGCTACAAACAGGAAGACAACAAGCATGGACAAGTTCATACATTAGCATCCAATTCTGAATACTCTTACTGAAGAGACATGATAGTTCTGAACACTATTACTGAACATAGCTAAGCTGAATAGCCTGAAGTCCGAACAAACTACACAGGATAGAAGATGGTAATCTGCACAAAAACTGATGGTAATCTGAACACGTAATCTGCAACTTGCTATTGCAAACATGGGTCAAAAGAAGCTGGAATCGTGGATCTCACTTGAGAGATGCCATGAAGGCTCCTAGAACTGGCAGCTGGTACTCTACCGCTCGAAGGACCTTCTGCAGTAGCCTGCTGGTACGCAACAATTGGAGGTGGCCGACGAGCGTGGGGATGATTCTCCGGGGGGAACTGGATTCCTAGCAGAAGGTGAGGTCAAGACATTGGGGATCCCGTCGATGTCGAGCGCCGCCTGCTGAAGGTGCCGGTGTGGTTCTACTGCCGCGTACAAGGTGCTAGCGCGGTGTTGCTGCCGAGCGGGGTGGTGGTGGCTGCCGAGCGAGATGGGGATGCGCTGGTGGCTGCCGAGCGAGACGGGGTAGCGCGTCGAGGGCCGACGAGAGGGAGGCGGCGAGATGTGGCCGGCGAGATGGAGCCGCCGTGCGACGGCGGAGCAAGGGGCAGCCGCGCGATGGACGATGGGGAATTGCTGCTTGCGATGGGGGAAAGAAACGACATTCTTTGGGCCTTGGTTTGTTTTGGGTTGTGCGATGTTCATGGGCTATCTGGCCGCTGCTGCCGTAAACGCTGCAGCGCACCGTCCGACGGATGCTGGATCGTGTAGGACGTCCGAGCGCTAGTCGCCCCCTATTGTTTTTGCTACGAGGAAGGGAGTATGATAATTTGTTTCATATTTTTTGTTATGCCACTCTAGCTAAACTAAAAAAAAAAAATATCTACTAGTAACAATCTACCATCATGTACTTTGCTAGTAAATGTAAAAATTATTTCAGGGTTGATGAAAGTGTACTACGGTTACTTTTACAACATGTTCAAATTATAATGTTGTTCTGACAATAAATTGTAGCTAATTTCTTAGAAATTAACGGAGTGCATCTATAGTTGGTCATTTGATGTTTCTATATATTAGTACTCAACATTCTGCATTTTTAGAGACTCACTGTGTTAGTTAAGTTTAAAATCTATTCTGCAAAATCTTTTTAGAGATTGGCTAGTACATATTTTTAAATGTTCTTGGTTGAATGTTGTTCCTGTTTATTATTTTTAGAAAAGTGTGCACTTTTGTTAGCCTCTCTTGTTAGTTCATCATTGTGATAGTATGTACTAATCTATGACTTACTAGCTGAAAATGCACTACACTTACATTGTCTAAACAAAGTTATGGACGCTCTAACTAAGAAAAAGAAGGGGTGAGGATGATGACGAGATTATACTTTTTTTTTCCTTCTACTTGCTCTATATCTATACCTAGGCATACATCAAAGGTTGCCTAGAAAGGAGCATCTTGAATCAGTGGCGGAGCCAGAAATTATACATAAGGGGAGCCGAGCAAATCCAACTTGGGTTATGTTTAGATCACCCGAATTTAACTTAGAAATTCCAAAATTTCTGTCACATGGAATCATTTAATGTTCTAAAAGATGGTACCAATATGAAATGTAAGTAAACAAAATAACTAATTACACAGTTTAGATGTACATTACGAGACTAATCTTTTGAGCCTAGTTAGCCCATGATAAGATAATATTTACCACAAACCAACGAAAAGTGCTACCGGTTCGATCTAAAGTGCCAATTTTCGGGATCTAAACACACCCTTGTAAAAAATGAGCACAAAGAAGTTAAGTTAGATTTTTTATGGTGACTATTAATTCATCGATTTGACACGCAGTACTCATAATTTTATCTATGTTTCAGTCCTTCTAATGTGCTTCATAATATTATCTAATAGTGTTTTGTATGATTTAATTATCTAGAAGATATTAAAAGGTGTATGTGATTAGAATTTTATTATATTCTCCATCTTAATATAAATAAAAATCATGAACTTATACTAGTAAAAAATTTGCTTGGAAATGTTGGGGGGGGGGCATGGCCCTTGCCGCCCCTCAAGCTCCGCCATTGTCTTGAATAAGTACTCATTGAACATGTGAAAGATTGTTGTGTTGCCTTTCGTATGGAGTATCCAACATTTTCAGAGACATTGCAACCTATATTCAAGATGAGCATTTGTTACTCTACACCGGAGGTGTTATAGTTGAGGAGTAGTTTGCTTTTTTCATGTATATGCTGTCCCACAATGCAAGCTTTGAGGATATTCAATATGCATTCAAACATAGTGGAGAAACCATTCATAAGCAAATTAAATCAATCTTCAAGATAACCCCAAATCTTACTTGTAGGTTTGTAAAACCTACAGTAGCAAATCAGCTTAGGTCCTAGGTTCTTCCCTTATTTAAGGTAAATCATTTTAGACTCTATACTTAGGCATATAGAACTCTCTCTCCTTACTTGTATAATATAGCTAACATACACAAACTCTCTCTCCTTACTTATATATAGCTAACATACACACTTCACTCTTTCAGAATTGCCTTGGTGCTATTGATGGGACCTATATTTCTATTACCATCTTTTTTATTTGAATTGATTTTTTTTGAACCGAGAGTGAACCCCATTTCCATACATTCATAATAGAAATACAAAATGTCTAGAGTTTGCTAATAACCAGAAACTGAAAAGGAGAAGAGAGATAAACAAGCGAACACTTTATTGATGATGATTTGGCTTTACAAAGTGGCCAACCAACATGCTTTGTTCAGGGGGTGTCAAGGGGTATTTATAGGGGTCCCTTGACTTCATAATGCAAGGAAACATAAAAGTTTACAATCGGAAATATTTCTAAACTCTGTCTTCAGCGAAGTTGTTCCCACCGTCTTGGCTTGAATACTTGAATGTTGAATCTTCAAAATCCCTTGTTCCAGCCAAGTTGTCTCCATCGACTTCGCTATAACCTTCGCTCTTTAAGACTTGCGAAGATAGAACCAAATTCTTTTCCTACGAAGTTAATAACTTCTCGTCGCTATTTCCTGCATTAGAACTTTGTTAAGTATAGTCTCCAAACTTTTCTGATGAGGTTAACTTTAAAGTTTGGACATAAAGTTTTCCGACGAAGTCAACTTCAAAGTTCGGACCTGAAGTTTGTCGACGAAGTCAACTTCAAAGTTCGGACATAAAGTTTTCTGGCAAAGTCAAATCCCAACAGCTACCACCACCAACATCTAAGAACTGATACAAGCTAGCAAAACAGCTTAGCGCTCAGGTAACAAAGAAGCGCCAGAAACACAATTGTTCATAAATATGTATTAGCTAGAACCATTGGATTGAAACAAAAGACGCGGTAGACAGAGAGCTTTTAACATGGTAAGATGTGAGGTCAGAAGAGTCCCGTTTCTTCAATCCTTCTTTGAGTTGTCTTCATTGCTCTGCAACAGCTTCACCTCCTTCGTTTTTGGCTTCTTGTTTAGCAACCTGACAACAATTTGCATCATCCTATTGACTCCATTCACAATATCTTCTTTTTTTTCTTTGGAATAAAAACCTGCCCAATAACTTATTAGGGCACACACATGATAAACAATAGAAATGGTTTTTAACAATCTTCCCCTCAAAATAAAGTTTTTTTCTCGTTTTCCAAACCTTTTATTTGAAGATTCTTGTACTTCATGATTTTTTGGCATTATTTGAAGTTTCATAATGAATTTTGTATGCGTGCAAGAAATCTCGTTAGACAGAGTATGTATTTCTTAGTGCAAACTTCAATTTTTCAATCATTGTTTTCATTTTATTTTCTTGTATTGTTTAGGCAACTGCTCCGGTAGTCCTCTTTTTATAAATTGGCACGAATCTTAAAGCGTTAATTAGAGAAATTAATTGTTTTTTTTTTTTGCACTGGATCGTGCCTGGGCTGAGCCCGTCCAAGACCAGCCCGTGCGCACCCCCGGCTCCCCGAGACTCTGGTGGCGTGACATCTCCGTGATGGTTCCCTCACGCCGCCGTTTCAGTCGTAGCCCAGATCCCCTTCGTCTGCACGAGTCAGCTCGGTACTCCCTCCCCTGATCCTCGTGATGGTTCCCTCACGCCGCCGTTTCAGTCGTAGCCCAGATCCCCTTCGTCGTTTGCACGAGTCAGCTCGGTACTCCCTCCCCTGATCCTCTTTCTATTCTTCGTCGTCGTTGCGGCAAGGACGACGGCGCCGGTGAAGCTGTTGAGAACGAAGAAGACATGCAACAGGCCACACGGCACCCAGCTCGGGCGCCTCCTCGAACAGAAAGTCCATGTTGGGCAGCACCAGCAGGTCGGCGTCCAGGTCCTCCAGGAACACCACCTTGTCGTCGAGTTATCGTAGCCGGCTGTAGTTCCACTCGTTGTAGGCGTGGGCCTCCACGCGCGGTTGCGGATGCGCGGCGCAGGCGGACGTGCCAGCCTGCCGCGGCGAGGGCGGCGCGGTGCTCGGCGCCCAAGTTGTGCGCCTCCACCAGGGCCACCAGTTCGCGTGTGGACCCTGACTCCCGGACGCTCCGCGCCAGCGCGATGGCGCCGCAGACGTATGCGTCGGCGGAGTGCAGCACGGTGGCGTACGCCTGCCTGCTGATGTTGTTGTTAACTTGTTAATTTGTACCTGGCGTTGCACTTGGTGGTTTAGGTGAAGGCCAGAGAAGAGGCGACGAGCTGGCAGGACCCGACGGGCAGGTTGAGGCGGTGGCGGAGGTAGGTGGGGTGCGGCAGAAGTGCTTACAGGGGAAGCGGATGGGCAGGGGGAGGCATCTAGATTCAAGACTCGCTCAGGATCAACACCATGCCAGCCTTACTGCTGCTGCCATTGCCATGGAGGGTGAGCTTTGCGGTGGAAAGCTGGAGGTGCAGCCTGCGCACGTCCCTGGACCAGCCTTGTCCGCGGCAGGGAAGCTTGACGCCTTGACAGCGACGAGGTCGTAACTGTGATGACGAGGGGCCGCATCCGGGTCGGGAAGGGAGGCGCATCTACTTCTCTTGCTCTTCGATCCAGTGCGGATAGAGGGCTTGCCAGGTGACAGCGTCCGCGGCGGGCGCAAGGCGCACCGCCCCGTGACCGGTGGCATGTCGTCTTTGTCCTCAACGGCTTCACCGGTGTCGTCATCTTCCTTGCCGCAAAGACGAAGAAAGGAGATCGGGGGAGGGAGTCCGAGCCTTTTGATTCAGTGCAAACGACGTCGAAGGGGATCAGGGCTAAACGGCGGCGTGAGGGGACCATCACGGAGACGTCACGCTAGAGTCTCGGAGCTGCGCACGGGCTGGGGTCTTGGACGGGCTCAGCCCAGGCAAATCTTTTAATTACCGCTTTAAGATTCGTGTCAATTTATAAAAAGAGGACCACTGGAGCAGTTACCTATTGTTTATTTTAACTTTTTAGGCTCTACTTAATAAATCGCTGACAATCCCTCTGTATACATATATGCGAATCAAAGGGATTGAACCCACCACAAGCTTCCATGACATCTCACGTGAGTTCTGTTCTTGGTTATACTCCCTCCGTCTCAAAATAAGTGACGTTTTTGAGTTTGAAGGCCACAAGTTTTAACTCCAGATAAATATTTTTAAATAAATTTATTAAAAAAATAGACTTAAAGATCTTTTTTTTTGAGAATTACAAAGACAACGCAGACACTCTCACAACAACGCACACTCACCCTATGAACACACGTGGGATTGAAACCCTACCCCTATGAATCTCCGAAGGGCTGGGCGGCCGGCAGATCTGGAGATTCTCGAAGTCACCATAGGCGCCTCGTCGTCGTCGCCGACGGAAACGCCGCTACCACTTAATGCACAACGCCGTAAATCCCGGAAAAATCCCAAGAAAAAAAAAAGCACCGGGATTTGAACCCCGGTTGATGATACTAATTACCACTAATTACTTAGCATAAATATTTATATATTTTAATATATAATTGCCAGCAGTGAGTAGTTGAAAGCGAAAAAACGTCATTTATTTTGGGACGAAGGGAATATATACTTTGAACACACCAAGGGCAGAGTGATTTTTCCAGTAAAGATTCTGTGGATAATTTGAATGCTGAAAGGTTGTGAATAACTAGGACGACAGGCGCGCTTCGCCGCGCCCGTATTGAAAAGTGTCCGTCGGTAGGAGCCGATGTTTTAGTCAATTAGTTTGAAGTGATCATTACAATATACTACTGAGCTGCTGACTGTATCGACGTAGGATAAAAATAATCACAAAAACCGAAGATGGCATAAGCTCATGAAAACAACCATATAGAGACTGCAGGTATCAGAATCACCATAAGTAGGTCAGTATAAAAACATGATATTTATATCACGGCTATTGCTTGAATATTGGTAGGATATTGTTTAGTGTGATAGTAACTGCCACATTAGTGTACATTTACCATATATATGGTAGGATATTGTTTGGCGCAGATAATGTCTGCAACTCTGCAAGGCTGAGTATTACCTGGGACAAACGGAGGCAAAACACTAAAACTCTAAGAGCATCCATCTATATGATGATGCTTTGCTTATGAAACCTAATTTGGTGGCAATAATCAATGACAATGGCTTTATGAAACTTGACAGCATCAATCCTCGTTTGCCCCTGCAATAGATAAATGGACATTGAGAAATTGGATGATTATTGTTAAGCTTAAACCTAGATCGAAATCAATTCAGGCAAGTATTGTAGATAGCTATCACAAGCGCTCATCCTTGCTATTTAGCAGGGCCAGAAAGCTATTTGGGGCCAAGTTTGGATGTGGGATTCGGTCAGCAACTTTTATAATTAGCAAGTTCTTTTTAAACTTTGACCTTCCATAGAGTTTCCCTGTAATAAAAATAATGTAGACAGTAGAAATTGCATTGAACCACAGAGGACTGCGAAAAAGAATAGTTACCTCCCAATGAAGAAGGATAAGGTCCACTCTGAGAATTTTTGGTAGACCAGAGAACCTAACAACCCATCTCCTGATCTTCCATTTATGTGATTATGCAGTAACATAACACCTGTTGCATCCTGCATTAGTAATACAAATTAGTTGGTTGCATGAAGCAAGACACAGTAATGTGTGGCATATAAAATAGCAACGATGAGCAACTTTTGCTAAGAAAAACATCTTTTGCTAAGAAAAATATCTGGATGTATAAGGACACTAAATAATATACATGCAACAAATAAAATTTGGAGCTTGATTTTAGGCTTCTCATTGCATCCCCAGATTGCATTGATGGGAAAGATTAATCACGGTGTCATGGAAGGCTAACAAAATAATGTCACATTATCTGTGTGTAGTCATAGTTCATCAATCATTTAAATCAACCTAACCTAAAAATGTGTAAGTAATGCAAATATACCATCCTTTCATTTATAGAATCAGTATAAGATTATTTTAAGAAACATTATGAAAAACTATGGTCCCATTTACATGGCAATTAGGCAGCTATTAGTAAGAGAACATGGCGATGAACCAAAATTAGAGGGGAAAATGGAAATTTCCAACTCTTTAAGGCCATCTAGGATGTCAGTAGCAACAATTACAATGGTATGCCTTTGATGAAGATGTGAAAACCACTTTAATGATTGGACATATAGGTGATGATAACAATGCACCTAAGCTGGTGAGATAATTCAAAGCATATCATGTGTATGTTTGTGCTATTTTATTTTGTTAAAATAAAACATATCCATAGTTAGGTTAAGATTTATAGTAAGAACAGTGGACTGAAATAAATCAATTAGAACCATGCTAACTGTTTGACCTTACTCTTTGAAAGTACATTACTCTGTACATTAGTTATTATCTGTGTGTAGTCATGTAAGATGTAAATGGCTATAGGTAAACTACGTAACAACTGCAAACATCCATGATCCAAATTTAGCATTACTGAATCGCAAGTAATTTGAGGAGCTCTGTTTTTTGCAGACAACATTGTTGTTGTGTAGATGGCAAGATTAGTAATTGCATGATGCAAACAAATATTAGCAAACTCCATAGATAAGGCAACACAATTACATAAGAGTTCCTTACCTGTCAATCCAATGGGAGAACAGGGAAAGGGACCAAGTAGGAAGAGGACAAACACGACACCAGAGCATCATCGATGACACCAAATCGATCTGTATATGCATAACATCAAATTAATAGCAGTCATACATGTTTTCTCCATTTGGTACACTGTCAAGTTAAATCAGAAGTGCTAACAAATAGATAAATCATTTGTGCAGGAAGCAAAAAAAATTGTAACACGAGGAGCTACAAACAATGGAAAGCACAAAGTGAAGAATAATCAAGATTTTTTCATGTCAGGCGAGAGCAGCCACGGTACTGCACGATGGACGGGAGGTGATACATTCCGATACATATATCTCATTCCACATGTCGCTACAAATATGTCAGCAGTGCAAATGACATGACATCTTATAAATTTAAAATAAATTTCAATCAATATTGCATTCCCAAATGATAGCAACAAATATTATTATTCGATTTCATTTTGGCATCTAGGGTTCTGTATACATGTGCTGTGATCTCCATGAAGTCAGTAAATTAAAAACAAACACACACACACACACACACACAACACA
This sequence comes from Hyparrhenia diplandra, assembly GCA_015847255.1. NCBI lineage: Eukaryota > Viridiplantae > Streptophyta > Magnoliopsida > Poales > Poaceae > Hyparrhenia > Hyparrhenia diplandra. Next base: position 68,486 of record JADLZK010009841.1, read on the forward strand.
AAGCTGTTGCTAAAAAAAACGCAAAGCTTATACCTGGAGATGAGGACGGACCTGGACCTCTGCACAAGAGGGATCACTTTATTTCTCTTGCTCTGGTTTCCAAGGCAGTAGTTCTGCGCAACAGGGATGAGGACCTGGGAGTGGGAGACTGGGAGCACGAATCAACACCAGGCAAAGAGATATACGCACAACATTTACAGATGAATTTGCAGAGAGGAGATGGGAGCGGCTGGTACCTGCAGGCTGCAGATGAGGACGGCACGCGTGGGATCGGACCTGGAGCACGCGAGGGAGTAGAGGACCTGGAGTACGCCGGAGATGGACGACGCCGAGAGTAGCGCGCTGGGAGGGCAGCTGAGGCGCAAGGGTTCGGCTGCGCGGGAAAACTGTGGGCGCGCGGCTGCGGCATCCTGCCCGCCGTGATGCGGTGACGGCGACCGCGAGGACGTGCCAAGGAGAGGGCAGGGACGTGGTCGGCGGCGACTGGACGGGGTGGGAGGATGTGGAGTGGATCTGAGGAAGAAAGCCAACGGCGAGGCAGGTGGACGCGGCGGCCGGTGGGGAGGAGGTGGAGGCAGAGGCGGCGAGGCGAGCCTTTTTCTTTTCACGGGAGCTAGGCGAGGGGAAGAGGATGAAGCGGAGGCGTCGAGGCGCTGCGAGTTTTTTTTTTATTATTTTTTTTTGGTCGGCCGGCGGCCAAAACGACGCGGACACACGCACGAGCCACGTATAACCGATACAGTAACCAAATGGCTCTCATCGCGCGGATGCTACGCGGTATATGGAGTTGTAATTCGTGAACAGTAACCGATACAGTAACCAAATGGCTCTCATCGCGCGGATGCTACGCGGTACATGGAGTTGTATATTCGTGAACAGTAACCGATACAGTAACCAAATGGCTCTCATCGCGCGGATGCTACGCGGTATATGGAGTTGTATATATATATATATATGTATATATATATGTCCTCTGTTAGATATTGCCATTAGTATTGCCAAAAATACTCTTTCATATCAGTCCACCCCTAATGCCTTACTTGAGTAAGCACTGCCCTTTTGCGCCACACGAAGGCGTACGTCTCTAGAAAACACCTAATCATCACTGATCTGCATTCAGCCTAAACTAATGGCCCAGTTGATTTGTCCAACGTTGCACCGCTAGGCTGGTAGAAACAAAATGGGGCATGGGCTCGGCCACTCTATTCAGAAGCCCGCTTTGCGATTGGTGGGCTGGCCGTTGCTGAAAACAGCCCACGCGACGCAAGCCACCTATTCAGCAAGAGAGCTCGCTCGCTCGCTGCTGCTGTTTGGCCATCCATCCGTCCGCACAGCCGCTCTATCCAATTCCAAATCCGCAGACCGAAGCGGAAGCAGGGGGCACACACAGAAGCCATGGCGCTGTCCCCTCTCTCGCGCGCCCGGCGCCCCTCGCCGTCTCCGCCGGCGCCGGAGCCAGGAAGCTCCCCGCAGCCGGCCTCACCTTCCCAGCCAAATCCTTCTTCGGCGCGCCGCTGGCCGCCACGGCGGCCTCCGTCGCGTCGCCCCTGCCGCGCAAGCCGGCCACCTCCACCTCGCTCGAGGTCGTCGCGGCGGGGAAGAAGGGGTACAAGATGAAGACGCACAAGGTTCTTTCCTGCTATCTATCTCCTGCCATTGCTTTGGCTCCCGCGCGTCATTGGGTTGTTCGGTGGCTTTTGCTGACAATTCGTGTCTCGTTTGGTTTGTGGTGTGTGCGTCGTCGTCAAGGCGTCGGCGAAGCGGTTCCGGGTGACGGGGAAGGGCAAGATCGTGCGCCGGTGCGCCGGGAAGCAGCACTTGCTCGCCAAGAAGAACACCAAGCGCAAGAAGAGGCTCTCCAAGATGGTAATTCTTCTGTGCCTCCACTCTAGTCTAGTGCAGCTCAAATTTTCTTCAGTTGCTTATTTTGTCTATAAATCTCGCCGTGAATTAGATGCTAGTGTGGAATGTTGATGTCAATAACACATTGTGCTCTCGTATTTTAGTTGCTTGATTGATAGGAGTAGTTCTATTCTGATAACATTGCTGGGAATTGAAAGGCGAAATGCAAGGTGGGAGTTTGTTCTGCTGATGTGCTTTGGGGTGATATAATAATTTGGAGTGTCCATTTGTTACTGTCCTGGTGTCTCCTCATTCATTAGGAAGCTCAATCTGTTCCTCGATCCTCAAATGTGTGTGGGCCAATAGATGGCATGGTAAACTTTTGGCTACAATTGATCTTGTCAAGTTCATTGACTAATCATGGTCGTTGTACAACATTTGTTTCTGAAAATAAACTGTTTTTACTTGTACACATAAAATTACTGCTACTACTTTTGAAAAGTTTGGAATTAGGCATGCCATATTTTGAGAAAAAGGGGGGTGGGTGACTGGGTGTTGACCGTATAGCAACCTATGAATACTTCTAATTTTACTCCATTATTGTTAGTCAGCTAATATATTTGGGGAGTACTGCCCATGAATTAGACACCCTGTTCTTCCATTTGTAACGTTCAAATGCATCAAGAATGTGAGGGTCTTAGGACTTGTTCTGCTGTAGAATTTGGTGATGTCATTCTTATGAATCCTGATTTCCCAGCAATCTTTACTTTAGTTAGTGTGTACTTAACTGCTTTTTTAGGTAAAATGGGCCATATTACAGAGGTGTAATTTTTTCAGATTATGTCCAGTCTTTCCAATCCTTCGCACATTCATCCTAATAGTCTGATGTGCTGCTTCACACGCACACACACACACCAAGGAGTTGATGTTGGCATTAGCACCCATGGAGTGAAAGCAAAATTTCTCTTTCTCATGACAGAAAAAACCATTAATCACTGGCCATAAAGTTGTAGGCCATTTTTAATGTATACTTAAAACTGTGGCAATTTCATTAGCAGTCCAAACTTGTCACTTTTGCTACAACAATATTTTTTCTTAAATCAAACTGCTATATGTTTATCAGGTCCAAGTCAACAAGAGTGACTACGACAATGTGACGGGTGCACTGCCCTACCTCAAAGTGAATAGGAAAGCAAACTGAGATCTATACGGTCTTCAAAAATCATTACTTTTCGTTCCACCAAATTGTAATTTTTTGTATCTTCCACTGTATTCTCTTTTCAAATATTAAGGCATGGTTTCAAAGCAAGCGAAAAACAACTCCTGGTATCGAAAGCTTAGTGATATTTCAGATCGAGGTGCACTGCTTGCTTTCTTGTTCGGGTAGTGGTTTCTGGGGCTGATAAGCCGGCTGATGTTGATTTGTTGTGAGAGAAAAACATTGTACCACGGCTAATAAGCCGGGCTGATAAGTTCAATCTTCTATCTCAAGCTAGGAGTTGATTTAGTCTCAAATATATGCAAATAGGAGTGTCTGTCTTGAATCTCAAGCTAGTGGGTTTCATCTTCTATCAGTATTGATGCTGCCAAATTGTGGCCATTTTTTGGGTGACCAATTTCATGACCAGATTTTGGTGAGGCCAATGTTTCTCCTTTTTTTTTTTGAAAACACATTTGGCAAACTTTTGAAAGTCACCAGCCAAATATGTGTAACAAACTTTCTTTTCTTCCTCCGCTTTTGTGATCGCCAAGCTCATCTGAACTATCTGATTTGAGAATTGCAGATGGTCGAGACAGCCCTATTAGCTCTCTTCTAAAGTTCTACCGAAACTCCACAACAAGCCTATTTGTAGTTTTGTACACCGCATAGCTGTAAAGAATCGCTACATCATATCCTGTTTTGGATATAGACATGAGTAGCTGCCACTTTTTAATTAAAAACTTCCTATATGAAATACAATGGTGGTTTCTGATCCCTCTAGGCTCCAGGATAAAAAATAGAGTTATTTTGCCACATGCCTATGTAGATCCAAGATAGGGAGAGGGTGAATTGAGTTACCTAAAAACTTCTAGAGCATGTTTGGATGCACACAACTAGTTACTAGTTGGGGCTAAAAATAACCCAAATTAGCTATGGTTGGCTAGCTAGTTAGCTAAAAACTAATTGGAGACTCAACTAAAAAATTAGTCCACCTATTAGCTCTCATATTTGGATGCACTAGATCTAATTTTTTGTCTAGTAATTATCTCATGTATCCAAACACTACTCAAATTCACAAGATAAAACTGAACATGTTAGTTGGCGTTTATATAGACATCTAGTATTCTACTAACCTAAAGAGTTTTGCAGCCTAGAACAAATCCTATGATCTAACCTATGTGCTACTTTAGAAAGCACAGGCACATAGAACACACGAGCAAATGCGGATAGCAAGCTATCAAAAAAAGGCGGATAGCAAGCTCTTGGAGACGACGCTGTGTCTTTATAAGTAGGCAAAGTGCTAGTTCATGGAGATCTATTCCATTCTAAAGTTCCACAAAGGATATATTTTTCGTCACAAAGTTTCTCGTGTCACGATCTTGAGCTTGCTACAATGGTTCATGCCAAGCAACAAGGGGACCCACTAGCCGCTTAGGCTAGCATCACCATTTCTTTCGATCTCTTCCACTCAACTTGGCACCATATGGACCACAGAAATTCTCCACCAAGGAAGGGTCTCCTCATCGCTGAACAAGTGTGTTGCCGATGCTCCCATATACAATGCTTGCTGATGCTCCACAGAACTTCTTCTTGAACTGATCTTCATCAAAATTCGAATTAGACTCATACTTAGAGGCACTGCTATCTTGGCCATGTCAATTACCTTGCTATTGACACGTTTGGAAAAATATGGTAAGAAGATCTTGGTCTATCTGACTTCTAAGTGATTTTCACTAGCATAATCATAATAGGTAACAATCACAATTTCTATATAGGAGGATAATTCTATTGATAATGTCCTTGAAATTTCTTATGTCCTAATTGAAAACCATGTTGATAACAAATCAAGAAACATCCTTATTTCTAGGGCTGCCAACAAGTTATTTCCAACAAATAACTCAACTTAGGATATATTTATTTGAATTAAGATGGAATCATAACTACTTCAATTACTTCTCAAGAAGTCATCTTTGCTACTCATTTTATACGAAGACCATTATATCTCCATACAATAACAATACATAGGAGAAGAGAAAAATACCTTCCCCCTCCTTCGCCCAAGGGTTCCCTTTTCTTCTATCTTTTTCACTTATTTCCTCACCTAGGTCAAACTCTTGCTGAGCAAGAGTGCCTCCTCTCATCTCTCATCCCAAATCAACCAATTTCTTCTCTGCTCTCCATCTTCTCCTTGGAGAAATCCTACCACCCACTCGACACCACCTCTCTATCTTGGCCACATTGACATCGCTATGAGCATCGTGACTAGTTCCCCTGTCATTTTCAAGTGGACCTCCCCACTATCTCAATAGTTGCATCCTCATTGAACTCTTCATGCAAAGCATCATGTCAACAAATCTCTCTCCCTATATCATCCCTCTTCTCCAAGCCCTCATTGATCAAGTTTACTCTACAAAATCTTTAGCTCTAGATGACCAACAAATTAATGGGCTCAATAACTTTCCATCTAACTCAAAAAAAAAAAAAACAAACATGAAGATTATCATGTATCCTTTTTCTACCATCATCTCTGGCTCCACTGCCTTATAGTCACTCTATGACTCTAGCTATTTTTTTTGGCTAGCTGACCCTTCATTACCTTCATCAACCTTCTTGCACTCGCATGCGGTGTACCCATTTCTTTTTGAGATGCGGATGGAATGCTTGGCAAACAAGAAATCCAATAAGGCTCTTGCTACCCTTGCCTTTGTTCCAACCATTCTCCATGTTCCACCGGCATGTTAACATTTACAAGCATCTGCATTAGTGCCCATCCATAGGTACTCGGGGTACTAGTACTCTCCAGCACCTCATCCACATTCCCTTACATCTCCATGGGCACGTTCTATAGGGAGAACAAACCCAAGCTTCCATTGCTCTACTAGCATCTAGATCTAGTCCAACACATAGTGCCAACACTCAAACATTGAAGGACACCATCTTGTACAACATGTTAACCTTTTCTCCAAATTGTTGCATGCACTATTAAATTTACACAAGAATGTACTTTTCATTCTTTTCTGCATAAGAAATTCCCAACAATTCAATACTTCATAGGAAGATGTCTATGACTTTACCATCATTTATACTAAGAAAAATATTATTCCAATAAGATCACAAAATGAATACCATGATTCTGAACTTTCTCTATGTAGTACGCTGCTTGATTTTCTTTGATCCAATTTTTAAATCATAGATCTTTCTCTTTCTTGTTAATCCTATTCCTTTGAGCTCTTTCCTATTATTGTAGATGAAAATATATAGAATTTGATGGAGTTGCAATTGATGCTAAATCCTTTGATTTCTAAGGCTAGTGGAATAATCGAGAGGGTAATGAACCAAGGCATGTCTTGACCAAATCAGTGATCATGTTGAACCCATCGAGTCGAGTGTTGAAGCTCTGGCAATTAATTGTTCATATTTGACTATTATTTGATGCTATTTTCAAAAGCATTTCAAATATGAGATATGCATGTTCTATTTGGACTGAACCATGTTTTTAGCTATTGAAATGCCGCATTCCCTTGAAACATTAAATATCTCCAAGTCTTTATAATGGTTGGTTTATTCCTTGAGATTATCATGTCAGTTCTTGTCACCTTACTTACCATGGAAATGTGCAAGATGTCCTTATAGAGGGTCTATATACCTTGCCTCATAGGAAATTAGTGACTTGAGTAAACTTCATATCCCTTGATGCGTGAAACAAAAAATTAAAGTGCTTGTGAAGTGACCTCTCTGTGTTTTTCTCTGAAGAAAGGAGGCAAGCAAGGGCACCCAATATGCTATGTGATATATTTATTTGAATGAATTTTATATGTGATAAAGTGATATGTGTATCGTGCTTAGGTACACTTGGCACTATGGCCCTGTCATAGGTAATCCTTCCATTTTCACAAAAAAAGGAGTGTTTCATTTCAGGTGCCCTAGCTTAGCTTTACCAACTTACCATGAAAACCTACATGGCCTACAATGGTACGTAGGCCTTATAGGCTGTTGTGGAATGGATGAATGGGACAAGAGTATTACAAAGTACTTAATCTAATTAGTACGGGTCAATGCGTATATAAGCCTTATGGTATGGATCCAAACAACTTTGTGGAATTAATGAGCTATGTGTGAGGCTGCTTCTTACATCCCCAGTTGAATATCTAAGTAGATTCACTAGGGATTAATGCTTGCCTTTAGAAGGTGCTAGTTGAACTAGAGCTCATTATGCTAGCTCGATCACATCCATGGCTATATTTGTGTATATCATATGAGTTATGTTGTGCCCTTATGTATAGGATAAAACTATCCACATTGTCAAGGTTCTCGGTCATGAACATTCTTGATAACATCCAATGATTAGTCTATGGGAAACTCCACATTGTGTGAGAGCCGAAGAATATTGGCTGTAAACTTTGTGACAGATGCCTGGATGTACCACTATATAAACTATTTTTATCATATTTTCCCCGTGCTGATAATGTTTCCCCGCTATTTCAAAGGCTAGTCGGGTCGGGTGAAAAATTGGCAAAGAAATTGTTTTCATCATTGGGTCATCATATCATCCACCGGTGAAAACCTTTGTGGTTTCGCCCACTACATACACCACACAATTTCCAACTAGCAGGGGCAAAGATGTTTCACTCTAATTTAATTTGGATGTAGACGGCAGCAATGCCATTTGAGCAAATGGTGAAAATCGCTATATCATTTCTGTTTTGGATAGAGAGGAGTAGCCGCCAATTTTTAACTAAAAACTTATGAAATAATATGGTGGTCTCTCTCTCTCGGCTCCAGATAAAAAAAATAGAGTTATTTTGCCACATGCATTAAAGTGCAAACACTGCATAGTGATACCAAAAAACATCTAAAAACTTTGTATAAATATAGTTGAGTAACTTAAATACTCAAACTTTCCTTGGAAATCATCGTACTGACAAAATGAAGAAAGAATGGACTATCAGTATCCAATTATCTATTATAGTTAGGATGCCTGCTTAACGAAGATATGTAACACCATGCAAACTCTCTCTTATAGTTAGGATGCGACAATATATATGAATGTACGTACAATTAGATACTCCCTCCATAGTTGAAAAGGAAGACGTTTTGGAAAAGACTTGAGTCAAACATTGAGAATATAAATCATTAATAACTTTTAAGTTGTTGAGTTTAGAAATGTGAAAATCATATCAATAGATTTGTCTAAAAAATAGTTTCATAAAAGTATATATATATATATAATTTTTTAATAAATATTTTTATAGAAAAGAGAAGTCAAAGTTACGCTTTGGAGATCGTGTCGCTGTCCTAAACGCCTTCCTTTTCAACTATGGAGGAAGTACTAATCTAGGGATGAGTACGTTATTAACAATGATTTTAAGAGGGGACCCCATAATTTCAAACAAAGCATGAGAGAAAAGAAAAAAATATTCATATGAAAAAATAAAACACAGAGAGAGAGAGAGAGACTTCAAGATACCAACACTAGCACACAAATGTGCAACATCTAGCTCTGCCTTCCTACTTTGTTATTGCTACTCGGGAAAGGAATTTAGTCTAGACTGACTTTTGGTCCAATATTTTTTAAATTTTTTTAGTTTTTCAAGATCAATAGCCAAAATGTTGAAAAAAGCTACACTAACAAAAAAAAAAAAAAAAAAAGGTTCGGTCATTATTTTTTCCTTCAATATCGGGAAAACACATTTCACATCAGAAATAAGAGCATGAAGTCATAATATAATTCAAGGAAGTCATATGAAACTCCACTATATCTTCTCACGGTTCATATGCAACTAAAAAGGTTTGGTTATTGATGTTCGAAGACCCTTAGACCTTGCATACATATTTAATTCCTGTGTGCTCCATTGCATGGTATAGTCTTAACTCTTAAAGAAATATATGATGCATTGTATATCATTTGCAATCAATGGAAATGGACAAAGCGAGCAAAAAGTTTTCATGGAGCCAATGTTTGGAAATGTTTTCACCAGCTATTTTTTTCGTCCTCTCCTGTTAAATGTGCTTGAAATTTTACAATCTTCAAGATGTATGTTTCCTATTATTTTTTAATGTTGTTGACTTATCTCCCCATTGAGATATATGATATATTATATGCATTTTAATTAAAAAGGATGTAAAGAACAATAAATATTAGTGAAGCAAGTGGTTGGCAAAGTTTGTGAGTTACCACCAACTACTCTCTTGGTCCTAATCAAAAGTTACTGTTTTGAACCATTTAATTATGATCTTCAAGACATCTCTTTCCTTTTAGTTATTTCTTCTCCTAACTATGCCATGATCTTACATGCTCTATTATGAACATGCATATGAGAGTTGGAGTTGCTATTTGGTTAATTTTAGCCTCTTAGTATTGTGGAAAAACAAGGAAGACCAACAAACTTTTAGATCTAGTACATCTTAAATTTGGGCTTGCTATCTAATCACTAGACGGGTACGTATTATTTTGTGCAAAGCAAAAAAAGAATAAGGATTAGATAATGCACCATACGCATATAGCTACCGTTAGGGTGAACTAGATGGCAGCAACAGTGATTTTTTTTGAGATTCGCAACAGTGACAAAGTATGCTTGCGCTTGCTTTTTTTTTTTTTTTGAGATTCGCAACAGTGACAAAGTATGCTTGCGCTTTTTTTTTTGAATGAATTACTGAAGGATGAGACCCAGGCCCAAGCCCATCTATTTTCAAAGACGTGGACAGTGAAACCCTTCTCATCAACAACATAACGGCCTCAAGGAAACACGCCGCCGCCTGTTCATCTTCTCCGACGGGGCTTGCAATCGCCGCCGACTCCTCCATTTTCATGCTCCTTGTATGGGTCTAAATTTCATGAAAAAAAAACCATTTTCCCGATTATCTCTCCTTTTCCTTTTGCTCCGCTGGCTTTTGTTTCAAAACCGGCCAGTTGAAACCATGGGACAACTGGTTTTCATTCAGTAGAAACTGAAGGGAGCGCAGTCAGCAGGCCGGCTAGAGATGGAAGGAGCCGATGCAGCAATTAATGGGCAGAACAACGATGATAACAGGTTTTCGGCTATAAATACCCACAGACCTTCGATGGTTCGCCATTCCTCTTCATACATACATCATACCTGATCGAATTCTGCTCTCCCCAGCTCCTTGCTTCTTCCTTCTACTCGTACGTGTTGCTCCAGGCTCCAGCCTCCGGGACATCTTTCAGGGAAGCCATTGCAGCAGGTAATCAGAAACCTCGAATCTCTTTGGGTTGCACACGGGGCCTTTTTCTCGGAGTTCTTATATTTCTAGGGGGTGGGGGCGTTTTGGTGTTTCGCACTTCTGCTGTTGCTTTCACAGCTGATGATTGTGTTCGTTTTCAACATGATGAAGGATGGACGCGGGCAGCAGCAGGTTCCCAGCGGCGCTGCGTGTGCTCGCCAATGACGAGGACCGTGTCAACCTGTTTGTCTTAGAGAGAATGCTCAAGGTTTGCAACAATGACAATGGTGAGTGTTTTCCTTTCCCCGATTCCATTGTGGTCGAGGCATGAGGCCAGTTGAATTCCTTGCCATTTTCGATTGAATCCTTGTGGTGTGATCGATGCAGTGATGACAATGACGGCACATGCATCGGCAGCACTGGACATCCTCAGAGAGAGGAAAGATGGGGACGACCAGTTTGATCTTGTCATCGGTGAATTCTTCATGTGTAATGGCACTGACGGCCTCAAGCTACTTGAACACATCGCCGGGGAGATGGATATACCAGTCATCGGTATAGCTCTTGCTCAAACTCACATACTAGAATTTTTATGTGCATGGCAATCTTCTGATGCTTGTTGGAGTGGAGTAGCAAACATGCATGATTAGAAATAGCAGTTCTACTTTGTTTTCGGTAGGGTTTTGAATTGACGCACTGATTAGAAATAGCAGTTCTACTTAGCACGCAGTCCAGTACATCTGTTGATTATTATTAATGACTCAATCAGGTCCTGGTTGGCTACTAGGATAGCATTGCATGGTTTGTATGACAATCAAGCTAATAGGAATTAGTTGCAACCTGATTTTGGGATGCATATCGATCTCAGACGACTATGCTTGGGGTTAGACAAAACTAAATCGCCATACACCCATTAATTCACCTATATTTCATTAAGAGGAAAATATGGAAGCAAATACAACGAAATACACACAATCTCTAGCTACCGGATGTTGTTTTTGTTATTACATAGTTAACACATTTTCGCGATCAGGCAAACTGACTACTTAGTTTTGCTAATTTACAGCTTGACTAGCAGTACGCCCGTATGTTGCAACAACGGGTATTATTATTTCCGTCCACTTGAGAGTTGAGACTTCCCTTCAAAAAATATTTTTTAAATTTTGCCAACATTAACATCTATCTTGTCAAGCATACTAAACTGAAGTATTCCTCACTATAGGAAGACAAAGGTCCAAGTGCACCTTTCAAATCCTGATCTGCTCATTTTGTGGTAGTTGTCCTCACTGTTTGCTTATTTCGTGTTCTCTGGTCCAAAAGTTCAGCATTTTGCCCCTCTATTGCAACCTTACCGGGGCTGGTATCTGTTTGTAGTTTGTATTAACTTCTCTTGACGGTCCAATAACAGCCCCTGCACTTGCTTATTGCCTGCAAAAGATAATGATTAATAACATGGTTATTTAGAAAACAATTTCGACACATATTATATGGAGCGTGTCATCCTACTGGTTTTCGCTGCTCCACATATGCCTAGGGGAAATGATTTGTTTTCTCTCTAAATGAACCTGACCAAGCAAATTACACATAGAGGCGGCAAGGAGTCGCGGGGAAATATGTAACAAATAATTCATCAGAGTGAGAGGCAAAACCAGATATTTCTTTTATCTGGATGTCTACAATGGGGGCCTCAGCTAAACCACAGCTATATTGGTCATTGTTGCTCCCAGCATACCCCGAATGATTTCACCAAAGAAGACATGGTCGTTAGCTAAAAAGTGATAGAATTAACTTTTTATCTAAATCTTTAGTTATAGACACATCGTATGTTGGTACCAATAGATATAGATAGTAACTTGGGAGGACCAAATCTTTAGTTAATTCTCTATAGACCCCGAATTCTATGACACGTCTTGGATCTCCTGCGCTTGGGGCCTGCACGGATCATTTGGGGGTGGGGGTGGTGGTGGGGGATGCAGACTTGCGACTCGATCTCTTCTTCAAGCGACCTCGACTGCGCGGGTCAGGGATGGGTGCAAAGCACATTTCGCACGCTGCCGTCCTCATCTTCGGACGTCGCCACGAGGGTTGTCGACTATGTCAATGGTCATCACTGCAACATGGCCTAGCTTCAAAGCAGAGCAATGGTCGGGGGCGGATCTTTGATTGCCGCTTCAACCAGCATTGGATCCAACGTCGTGTCTAATGCCATTGGTAGTTGCTTCAGTCGACTCCACAAAACTAGGTCTGCTTGTCCTCAATTCCAACTCTCTCGCACAGCGTGGTAGAGTGGCCATCCTGCTAATGCTCTTGTGCATAGGGCCCCATGATTTAAGCACTGACCCTGCTGGTCATCAGCGAGATGGACGACCAACTCCCACCAACGAGCACGGCGAGAACAAGGGAGAGGTCTGCTTCATATGCGGCGAGGTCTATGGTCCTCGAGATGATGAAGATCTCGACCTTAGGATGGCTATCAGTGTCACCTAGAGGTGGTGATAGTGGCCGTGTGTTGTTGTTGTGCTGCGATGACGATGGTGGAGTGGGCACACTACTGGACACAGGGTCTCTACCGAGCGCCTGGAGCTTTACCGAGGGCCTTTTTTGCCCACTTGGTAAAGATGACCTTTACCGAGAACCGCTCTTGCCAAAAAAGGTCTCGGTATATAGCCCTTTGCCGAGAGGCAAACCCTTGGTAAAGTAGAGCTCTCGCCAAAGTTGCCCATTTACCGAGAGTTGAACGTTACGCGCTTGGCAAAGTCTGATAGAGGGTAAATGGACCCCTGCCGTCACCTTTATCGAGTGTTAGCTGTTAGGTGCTCGACAAAGTTGTGGTCATTGTACCGAGGGCCATTATGCATGACCCTCGATAAAGGCTCTTTACCGAAGGCCCTCGGTAGAGACGTTACCGAGCACACCGGTGGGAACTCTCAGTAAATGCCCTTTTCCGGCAAGAATTAATTTCACTGAGAGGCTTTTACCGAGAGCGGCGCTCTGTAGTGCTTGCTGAGCGGTATTGGTATTCTATTTTTTACCGAGCGCTTCTAGCACTCGGTAAAGGACCGACCTCCAGTAGTGGCAATTGCTGCAAGGAATTAGGTGATGACGGGGGCCACATCTAGCTTGGGCGAAACGACATCCCAAGGACATGAAGGTTCAATGGTTCACCTTGGTTGGGCTTGGCGATGTTCCTAGGGGCACCCAGGCTGAGGCCGTGATCTAAGGATGAGGGCTTTGCGCGCAGCAAATGACCATGCTTGCACACCTAGGCTCGATGGTTGGTACCTCGATATTCGAGACAGCGAGACTAGTAGCGTCATTGAGTGGCGACGTGGTGGTGCAACAACAGTTGAAGCATCGACCCCAACTCAAAAGGGACGGGACGTCAGCGTTTCGTGTTGATACCCATGATAATGGCTCTCGACACACTTGGAACCTGTCCTCGTCTATGCTGGCCCTTTGCGGAGCACATGGGTGGCCCATGGATGCTGACGAGACAAGTCAAGCACTAACGCCCGTGCCACGGCCGAGGTGATGGTGCACATGTTACTTGACCAACATCGGTTGTAGGCCAAGGTACCGTTCCACTAGTACTCGAGCGACTGATCTCAGCAAAGTGCCCCATGGCTACCGGATGTGCCGTATGCACGCTGATGGCGCCGCCTCGTCTTGGCGGTTGTCAGGTGGACACATTCCACAATGCTCTGTGCCGGCACTAGACTGGGGCAGCTCGTCTTGGCGGCCATCAGGTGGGCACATTCCACAGTGCTCTGCACCGCCACTATAGTGGGGAGGTCTCTCACAGACTGTGGTGACATCCTCAGTGACTGCAGCTCACAAAGAACCACATCGAGGTAGAGGGTTGAAAAGGCTATTAGCGGATCTTCGGTATCAGAGTCGTTGTGGTCAGTGTCCACCCAACGACAAGCCTTGTAGCGCCCCTGCCGAGCTGCCTCCATGTCGAAAGGGAGCAGTGTGGGGCAGAGGGAAGTTGATGGATCTTCACTAAGTGCAATGAAGGTTGCCACTGAATGAATTTGTTGTTGTGCTATCAAGGTAGCTAAATGTGTTTGTTTTTTTGTCATTTACAGTTTTTCTAAAGTCTTTCTAGTTTCATGTGTCTACATTGGTTTTGTAAGAACTTGATGAACTGAATCATGAATCATCCATGTCATTTGTGGCTGTACATGAGCTAGTATATCTGGTCTAGGTGCAAAACCACGATAATGTTTACACATTGTGGTTAGCTCCATTCATCACTCAATATTATTTAATTGTACTAGGTAATTTTGATTTCATGAGGATGAGGGGAATAACGATTACATAATAGATTTTTCAAGTTCAATTTCTCTTATCAAATTATTTGAAAAAGTGACTTTGATTGATACATTCTGTTTTGACGTGTGTGTCATATTTTTTTTTTAAAATAAGCTAATGTAAATGAAAAGAGGACCATGTGTCAAATGAATAACACGGAGGATAATTAAAGTATTTGACATCTAGTCTATGAAGCTTATTAACATGTGGATTTCAAAACTAATCTTTTATGTTCACCTCATGTCATGTAGTGCTATCTGCTAATGATGAGATGGATGCCATGGTGAAGGCGGTAAACCATGGAGCTTGTGACTATATGGTAAAGCCAGTAAGCCTAGAAAAGGTCAAGAACATATGGATGCATGTTGTGAGGAAGAGCAAGAGTAATTCAAGGAACAAAGTCTATAGCGGAAATGATAATCCTGGTCTAATGGTGCAATCTGTGGATGATGATAATCATGAAAAGGATGCAAAGCACACCAGGAAGCATTGGAAGAAGAACATAAAAATTAGAGATGTCGCTGAAAAGGATGAGGACAAATCAACCCACAGAAAGCAAAGGGTTGAGTGGACTAGTCAACTACATTCCAAGTTTGTGGAAGCCATTAATCTTATTGGCCTGGACAGTAAGATCTCACTTTTCATTGTGTTTTTGTCAACATGAAGCTTAATTAGTATGTTAAGCTTGTTTCTAGTAATAAATGTTTTGTTGATATAATTTCAGAGGCCGTTCCGAAGAAAATACTTGAAGTGATGAATGTAGATGGCATGAGTAGAGAGAACGTTGCAAGTCATCTTCAGGTTTTGTTTATATTCTTATGCTTGATTCCTATGTCTCAGTTCTTATCCACTATGTTTTTATTAATTATATTTGTATCAAAGTCGCTCCCGCACAACTGCCATCTCAAACTAAATGTTTATGTCTGTCACCAGAAATTTGTTTGCAACATTCTCATGGAACCTCTCTGTGCACCACATAAATAGTCTAGTGCTATACACACATATGTTGAGTTTTGCCATGCGTGCAAAAGCACTAACCCTCAGTGGCAATCACACATAAACATTCCTAGAGTTAATGAAACAACCAAATATTTTTAGCTTGTTTTTGTGTCAATTTTTCCATAACAAATGTACTTGTGTATCTTGTGATTTCAGAAATATCGTATGCACATGAAAAAGCAGATAGAGGGTACACTCAAGTACTCAGCATTTCGGGATGAACAACAAGCATGGTTGAATGGCAAGGCATATATTAATAACAACATGTCTATACCAGAATGCTCATCTACAAACATTTCAAATGGGCATCCACCATTGGACACAAGCATGAGCTTTCCTTCATCTTATTCTGGCATCTCCTATGCAAGCAAATTGCGTACCGGTATTTTGGGGTCAAGTAAAGGTATTCCATTTGATCCTGATAGCTTCTTTGAAGAAATAGCAGGTGGTGAGATGTCGGCTCGTCATGTACCATTGCAGTCTCCTGAGTTGGTAAACCAACCTTTGGTTCAAGTTCAATCATCATCTACTGACCAAGTGGCTCCTTCGAGTCATTTATCATTACAACCACCTGAGTTGGTGAACCAACCTTCAATTCAGGTTCGATCATCTTCTGCTAGCATGTTCAACCAAGTTGCCGATGGACCTCCCCAGGATTTGCAAACTCCAGCAACTCCTCAACAATTGGGTTCTCATCCAGTTTCCACAAAATTGGTCAAAATGTTGGAATGACTATTGGTCCATCACAAAGAAACAACATCTCCATGACCCAGTTCCCAAGAATAGTAGCCTCTTCTCAAAGTGTTTCAACTTCTAGAAATGAACATCAAAACCAAATGGCAGGAGTCATGGGGACAGAAACACCAATGGTAAACTTCAATGAGCAGGCAACCTTAGCACCATTCAACTTTGGAAGGACCATAAACTCTACAGTGATGCCAATTAACAACTTCACTCCAGGTATTTCTTTAAGCACTAATTCTGCATTATCTAACCTTAAGATTGTAATTCTATCATACTAACTAGATTTCAAATGGTGGTGGGACAACTGGAAATCTCCATGAAGGTGGTACCGTTGGTCATCAAACTGTTGGTGATCAAGAGAATAACAACAATCAACTCCCCGTGGCAACAAGGGCAGTGCAGATTCACAACTATGTCATGCCAGCCCAGATGCTGAATGGTGGGGTTGCAAGTGCCAGTATTGATCCGCGTCCTGTTGGTGATCAAGTGAACAGCAACAATGAACTTCCCACAGGAACAAACGAGGCACAAAATGGAGCCATTGATATAGATGCCTTTGTGGCTGAGTGGCTTAAACAAGTAAGATCTTTTTTTTTGTCATTTTCCTTTCTACTTATATATTTCACATTAGGCTTTACATGTAAAATTGGTGACTACATAAGTGAGGTTTATCTAACTCAACTTGTTTTCTCACACAACAGGATTTACTCAACAACAATGACGCTTTCTTCAATGGAAACATGGAGTTTGTTCCCTGATGTAAATTTAAAGGAAGGAAGATGTTTGTATATTTATGTTTTCCCATATGTGACAAAATGCATGGTTCTTGTGTGTTGTATGTGCAAAATGGAGCTATTTTGATTAGGCTAGCTAGGGCCTAGGAGGAGGTCCCTTTAGCAGTCACATGTGTCATGTAATATAGTTATGCAGATAAACTCTTGCATCTATTGTAGGTTTCAGCTTGATGGGATTATGTAGAGCAGAGATGGAATCTATCAGACATATTTTGATCGACTGCACCACAGCAAGGCTCTTCTGGCAGAAGATTAAATTCCTAACGGGAGCTAAAATTCCCAGTTTACATCCACATACGTGGGCAACTGATCTGCTGCTAGCTGATGTTTGTTCAGATAATCATCATGGCCTTTTCATCATTGATATGTACTCACTTTGGATGCGAATAAAACAAGTGCCACCATGGTGAGAATCAAGGGCCGATCCGTGTTGCAGTGCAGTGGGCTGTTGATCTGGCACACGATCTATGGCACATTATTTAGCCGCGGTCATTGAATGCTCCTCCAGCTTAGAAACCACCACCCAAAAGGGTGGTCGAAATGTAGTACTGACGGGTCTCCTGTTTGAGTACCATCCAGGGTGCACCAGAGCTTTTCTGAGGGATTCATCAGGCAATTTTGAGGGAGGGAGAGAACACTGGTACCCCATGGGCTAGATGCGTTGATGCTGGAAACATTGACCTGCCACGATGGGGTTAAGTTTGTCAGGGAGAAATCTGTGCAGACAATACAATTCTAGAAACGGACAGTCAGTAGTTTGTCAGGTTATAGACCTCGGGGGATTTCCAGAGATCATACCTTGCCCCAATTCTGAAGGAGATCCGTGATATTGGTTCAGGCTTTCATTATGTTGCATACAAATACAGCTTGTAATCGAGTAGCCCATGTTTTAGCTAAGCATCTGACTGAAGATTGGGTGAGTGGCAATGTGCCTCAACCTGTATCCAACATCTATTGACTGAAGATTGTAATCCTCCTATTCCGTGATAAATGAAAAAGCTCCTAAACGCAAAAAAAAAAAAAAAAAAAAAAAACTTTTAGCTGGCTAGTCATTAACTCATGTATCAAATCAAACAGCCCTGAGACTCTACATGAATTCACAAGATAAACCTGAACATATTATCTGACAGTTTATCCAGTATTCTACTAACCAACCTAAAGAGTTTTGCAGCATATATTTTTCTAAGTGGGTTTTGTTATTTTTCTGTGCGGACTCACACACACAAAAATTAATTTTAATCTAGCCAACTCAATTTTTCTGTGTGTGCACTACCGTCAGAAAAATATTTTTCTGAGCGAGCACCATCAGAAAAATTCTGTCAACGTATTTCTATGTGTATTTTGCTGGCGGTACGCTCAGAAAAACTATTTTTCTGACGGGATTCGTATTTTTCTGTGTGTTCGCATGCACATAAGAATATTTTTCAATAGTGATAGAATAAATTCTATAATCTAACCTACATACGCTACTTTAGAAAGCAAAGGCACATAAAAGCACAAAAGTATGTGGTAAATGTGGATGCGGATAGCAAGCTCCCAGAGACGACGGTGCATCTTGTGTTATATAAGTAGGTGAAGTGCTAGCTCATGGAGCTCTATTCCATTTTAAAGTTCCACAAAGGACATATGTTTTGTCACCAAGTTTCTCAAGTCACGATCTTGAGCTCGCTGCAAGGGGTTCATGCCAAGCAACAATGGGACTCACTAGCCATTTAGGCTAGCCTCGCCATTTCTTTTGAATATCTTCCAGTATAGGGGCTTGACTTGGGCACCATATGGACCAAATTTATATCTGTACTAAATGGAAAAAGGTGATGAACCCATGGCCCCTCAAGATGTTCATAAAGTCATGTCGAGCAACAATTCAAATATAGTAGACCTAGTAATTCTCTAATATCATCTGGTTTTCAATTTGGAGCTATTTATTTTGATGAGAAATATGCCAAAAATATGGACAAATTTACTAGCGCCGGCCTATCATCAAATATATATTTTGGAGGTGCTTTATTGCTTGAAAAAGAGAAGAAAAGGGCAAAGAAAGGAATTATGTCAAGACCTTGCACGTCAAGATAAAGGGCCACCTAATCTGAATACGTGAATTTTATTTGGTCCATTGATCGGCGAGGTGATTCAATGGTGCATATTATTTTAATATTTCCTATTGGCTGAAGTAGTAGCTAGCTAGCATGTCCAAATGTTAGTTTCGTTTTAGTCTGGTCACGTGTATGCATCGGACTCGTCATGTTTGAGTCCTAGTTTGGTTCCACCAGTGTGTGCGGGTGGCCTGCGTGCCTTTAACTCTGGACCGTCAGGGTTTGTATGTCTTGTATCTTTCTCTTGAGGGGACTTATGATTTTATTTCGTGGACTTATTCCTCGTCGAGCCATATATTTGGGAAGTATAGATGGCGATCCCATCAGGTTCTTCGTTTTGAAGATTATCTCTAGATCTTTAGATTTGTGTTGATGTGAGATTAGTGTAGACATCTTCCTGGGCTCGCGTTGGAATCTTGCTGGTTCCCTTCCTCTTGATCGTGGTGCATGTAGTGCTGCGGGTGAGAGATTTATCTTGGCGTGATCTGCATCCACTACGGGTTTGTGTTTCAAGGACCTTCAATTATTTCTGCTACTTCTGGATCGTCTTGCTAGTTTTTCTGAGTTAATTGATCCATCTGCTATTCATTGTCTTGCCGTGGCTGTATAAATATTTAATTGGATCATGTGTCTCAAATGTACGTTTGAGAATACATGCAAAATTGATTTATAGTGCAGCACGTACATATATAATATTTGGTTTCTTGATGATTGCTGGCCGGTGATCTGCTGACGTTATTTTCATATACGATCATCCTCCTTCAGTAGACATACTATTGCTACTGTAAAACAATCTTTGCAAGTTCTCGTTGAGACATACATCTGGATATTGGGATATTCATATAATTTGCTATAAATCTTAATTGCTGTTTACTGGGAAATATTTAGGAAACACATTAGTTTGTCTGTACCGTGAAAGATTGGGGCATACTCTTGGGGCAGCTTAGGCGTGTCCTTATCAGAAGGGTCTCCTCATCGCTGAACAAGTGTGTTGCCGATGCTCCATATACAACGCTTGAGGGCTTCACTAGTGAGCGACAAATGGTCCCAAGTTCCTAGCACATGAGAAGTACAAGGGTTCCTCGGCTACACCCAATGCCTCCTCGAAAACTCCTACTTCATGCCTAATCTTGCACTAATCTTACTATGGTTACTTTTTCTGTCAACAAGGCAGTATCTATTGTCAAGTATTGGCTGCATCTTATGAGGCAACTACTTATGCATATGGTGTCAAAGCAAAAAACATTCTATTGTGAACCTAGTATTTTCTTGGATTGTATGATATATCTGGACAAAATCTATACAAGTTGTATAAGTTATTGTTCCAATCAAATAGTTATTTATATTCTAGCTCCTTACATTCGTAGACTCTCTTTCAAAGCATACCTATACATTGTACTTTCAATTAATCTTAGTGTGGTATCTTTCCAGTTATTGTGGATGGAAATATATAGAATTCGATGATGTTGCAATTGATGCTAATGTGTTTGCTTTCTAACTTAATTTCTAAGGCTAGTGGAATAATAAGCCAAGTCCTGACAAAATTAGTGATCATGTTGAACCCATCGAGTCTAGTGTTAAAACCATGACAATTAAAAGTTCATATTTATTTGACTATTATTGGATGTTATTTTCAAAAGAATTTCAAATATGAGATATGCATGTCATATTTGGACTAAACCATGTTTTTAGCTATTGAAAAGACACATTCCCTCAGGGCCTCAAAACATTAAATATATCTCGATTTTATTTTATAATGGTCGGTTTGTTCCTTGAGATTAGTATACCAGTGCTAGTTACCTAACTCACATTGGGAAGAATGTGCTTGGTCTCCCTTATAGAGGGTCTATATACCTTGGTTCATAGAAAATTATTTTTACATAAGTGAACTGTGTATGTCTTAATGTGTGAAAACAAAAAATTAAAGAGCTATTAAAGCGATTTCTCTGTGTTTTTTCCAAGAATGGAGGCAAGTAAGGCACCCAATATGCTATGTGATATAGTTATGAATGATTTGTTTTTGTGATAAATTGATCTGTATATTGTGCTTAGGTTAGACTTGGTACTCTGGTCCCATGATAGGTAATCCTTCCATTTTCACAAAAGATTGGTTCATTTGAGGCGCCCCAGCTTAGTGTTACCCACTTATCGTGAAAAGCTGCATGACCTACAATGTTAGGCCTTATAGGCCATTGTGGAATGGATGACCGGGACAAGAGTATTGCAAAATACTTAATCTATATATAAGCCTTGTGATATGGATCCAAATAAGTTTATAGAATGAGCTTTCTATGAGGCACCCAATATGCTATGTGATACAACTATGAATGAGTTTTATATGGGATAAAGTGATATGTGTATCATGCTTAGGTAGACTTGGCACTATGGTCCCATAACAACTAGTCCTTCCATTTTCAAAAAAGGAGTGGTTCATTTGAGGTGCCCTAGCTTAGTGTAACCAACTTATTGTGAAAACTTGCATGGCTTACAATGGTAGGCCTTACAAGACATTGTGGAATTGATGACCGGGACAAGAGTATTACAAAGTACTTAATATGTATATAGGACTTACGATATGGATCCAAATAACTTTGTGGAATGAGTTTTGTGTGAGGCAACCACTTCCATACCTAGTTAAATATCTAAGTAGATTCATTAGGTAATGCTTGCCTAGATGCTAGTTGACCTAGAGCTCATTATGCCAACTTGATCACGTCCATGGCTATATTTGTGCATATCATATGAGTTATGTTGTGTCCCTATGTACAAGATAAAACTATTCACACAGTGATGGTTCTGAATCATGAAACTTCTTGGTAGCACCCAGTGATAAGTATATGGGAAAATCCATATTGTGAGATTGGAAGAATATTGGTTGTAAACTTTTGTGTGGCAGATACTTGGACCAATACATAAACTATTCTCACTGCTGCCATTTTCCTCGTTTGTTACTACAGAACTAGTGGTGATAATGTTTCCCTTCCAGTTCAAAGGCTGCTAGCTGGGCTCAGTGGGGTGAAAATATAGCAGTGAAAATTGTTTTCATCATTGGGTCATCATATCATCCGAGTGGTGAAAACCTTTGTGGTTTCGCTCACACTATAACACACACTTACAAACTAGCGGGGGAAGAAGTTTCACTACCGGTTTGGACGTAGATGAGAGCATTGTCATTTGAGCTAATGATGAAAATGGCTATATCATATCCTGTTTGGATGTAGACAGGAGTAGCTACTAGTTTTTAATTAAAACTTGGAGTCCTATAGGAAAAACACAATAGTCATTTCTCCTCTATGCTCTAGCTGGGATTAACAATAGAATTATTTTGCCGCATGTCTTGAAGTGCAAACACTGCATCATGATACTAAAAGGGATCTAAAAACTTTGAGTAAAGAGATAGTTGAGTAACTAAAGTATAATCTTTCCTTGGAATTCTACTTGGTCATTGTTTTTTCTATCAATATTGGGAAAATACATTTCACATTAGAAACAAGAGCAGGAAGTCACAATATGATTCAAGGAAGTCACATAACTCCACTATATCTTCTCGTAGTTCATATGCAACTAAAAAGGTTTGGTTATTGTCCTAAGACCCATAGACCTTGCATACATATTTAATTCCAATGTGCTCCATTGCATGGTATAGTCTTAACTCTTAAAGAAATATATGATGCATGCATTCTATATCATTTGCAATCAGTGGTAATGGACAAAGAGAGCAATAAGTTTTCATGGAGCCAATGTTTGGAAATGTTTTAGAGTTCTCACCAACTTTTTTTTTGTCCTCTCCTATTAAATGTGCTTGAAATTTTACAATCTTCAAGATGTATCTTTCCTATTATTTTATTTGAATATTTTAATATTCAAAGAGATATTTATCTTAGCTCTCAAAGAGATATATGATATATTATATGCATTTAATTTTAAAGGACAAAGAGAGCAATAAATATTAGCAAAGAAAATGGTTGGCAAAGTTGTGTGTTGTCACCAACTACTCTCTTCATCCTAATCAAGTTAATGTTTTGAACCATTTAATTGAATTTCAAGATATCTCTTTTCCTTTTACTTTTTTTTCATGACTATGCCATGATCTTACATGCTCTATTATGAACATGAATATGTAGAGTTGGAGTCGCCAGTTTGTTTTTAATTCAGTTATTCTACTCTTAGCAAAATAAAATAGGAGTAAGGGTTTGCAATACCACCAAGCGCGTAGAGAATGCTGAGCATCATTTCGTTTAAATGCAGCTGCTAGCTGGCGTTAGGGGGTGAACTAGATGGCAGTGACAGAGACTAGTTTTTTTTAAAATTATTCGCAACAGTGCTCATTAACGGTTGAAGGCCCAGGCCCGGCCAGGCCCAGCTATTTCCAAGACGTGGAAGGTGAAACCCTTCAACAACCTAACGTGCTCACGGAAACTCGCCGCCGCCTGTTCATCTTCTCCGACGAGGGCACGCGGCTTGCAATCGCCACCGCCGACTCTTCCATTTCTTGCTCCTGGTATGATTCTTAAATTTCATGGGGAAAAACATTTTGAGGATTTACCCTCCTTTTCTTTTTATTCCGCTGACCTGACTTCTGTTTCGAAACCAGTTGAAACCATGGGAGATTCTCAAGTGGTTTCATCCAGCCGGCTGGAGATGGAAGCAAATATTAACCGAAGGCAGCAGCAGTTAATGAGTGGGAAAGTCAGAAGGATGAACTGGACTTCAAATCCGCCCGGCTTGTCACCCCAATCCGCTGCTGTAAGTCCCCACCCGCCTCATTGCAGTCTTCTCCACGCTCAGTGGCGGAGCCAGAATTAAAATCTACGTGTGGCGAACCTATCAGGTCCGACGTCCGGTGTAGGGCGTTCTGTGTCGGGCCTCCGGCGTCCGGCGTCGGCGATTTGCCTGAGCTGCGTGACAGCTTATTGGTGTTGGCGTAGGGTAATGTTGGTGCTGGCGATCGCCAATGTCTAGCGATCGGCGTAGCCGCGTGACGGCGTGAGCACATTGACTGGGGAGGTTACTGCTGGACTCATGATTTTCACCGAGAGACATTGGCCTGATGGGCCGCATGAGAACAGCCTTGACTTAAGCCTGGCGCTGGGTAGATGAGTATTTCCTTTTTTTATTTAACATACACATACGTATATACTTGCTATCTGCCGTCGGCGATGGTATGGCAAGAGCCACACCTTGCCATACTGGTGGCTCCGCCACTGTCCACGCTCCACCTCGAATTCTGCTCGCTCATTGCTGCTTCTTCACTTCTTCACTATCCGCCTGTTGTTCCAGCAGTCCAGCAGGTTCCTGCACGAAAGCAATTACAGAAGGTAAGAAAGGTCGACTGTGGGGTGTTCTTCTCTGTTCTCGCGGGGAGTTTTTGTGGTCCGATTTTTCTTTCATGGTGATGATCGTGCTCGTTTTTCTGATGGGGGAAGAGATGGAGATGGACTTGGCCAAGTTCTCAGCTGGACTGCACGTGCTTGCTGTCGATGATGACAGCATCAACCTCATTGTACTAGAGAGATTGCTAAAGTTTTGCAACTACAACAACGGTGAGTACTGTTTATTTTTTCCTCCTATTCCATGCATCCCCAAAAACGTGAATCTAAAGGTCAAGGGCTCAACGGTGCCAGGAAGATTTCTTTTCATTTTGTTCGAATGCTTGTGGTGCTATATATGCAGTGACCACGGAGACCGATGTCGAGTGGGGAGGGACCTAGGGTTCCGTATGTGGGCTGGCGCTGGAGCATCTCCATCTGAATTCGGTTCCTTTCGGTTCTTTCGTTTTCGGTAAATTCGGTTCCCAAGATAGAACAGGAAGCGAGGTTTCTCGGTTTTTCTCGGGACAGGAAACACCAGTTCGAGTTTATTTCCTCCTATTCCATGTTATCATTGTGATCAGGTCAAGGGCTCAACGGTGATTTCTTTTCATTTTTGTTCGAATGCTTGTGGTGCTATATATGCAGTGACCACGGTGACGATGCATTCTGGAAATGCGAGGAAGGACAGGAAAGACCAGTTCGACCTGGTTATCAATTTTCATGCCTGACTTGAGCTCATCAACCTGGAGATGGATATCCCAGTCATCAGTACGTAAAGCCCCTGCTCAAACTCTCACCCACCATTTATGTGCATGGATATGTACTACTTGCTCTTGATATGATTTTTTATGGACGCACTGAATAGACCGTATATACAACGATTCGTTGACATGCAATATATATATATGACATAAATCTGTTGATTATAATGATTATTTTTTTCTAGTGCAGTGATTTTTATAAATATTCAGGGTTGGTTACTAGGATAGCACTTAATAATGGTTGCATTCGAATCATAAACCTGTTTTTTTTTTCTACTTTGTATACAACTGTTTTTTAAAAAAACTACTTAGTTTTGACATTAGTAGTTTCATATGTTATGATCTCTACATTAAACTGTTTTTTGTCTATTGTACTTTTGTACAGCATCACTATTTATTCATAAGAACCGCATGGTTGAGTTGACCACTTAATTTTGTTGCTTGTAGGTGTAGTCTCATGTGCATTATAGTTTTTCATAAGCCTACATGCAATTGATTGTTTTTTAGTTTGTAATTTTTATGTCAAATGTTGTTCTTAAGCATTATATAGTATCAATTTGACCATTTAAATGTTGGCTCTTTTAGTTTTATACATTGTCCATGTCGAGTTCTATCATTTGATGTTTATTCGATGTCATGCATGTTGGTCAATTTTTTTGATAAAGGAAGCTTTTATTATGTTTCAAGATCATTACATCGAGTTAATACAATCATCATGAAAGCACTCTTGGCCTTTGCATATTAGGATGCACACAACCTATAATGTTTAAAGTAAGTGTAGACACACTAGTATCAATCAATGCGTAGACTAGCTAGATTGCCTATGTGCCTAGGAAAAAACATTCCTTCACCTATGCTAATTTTAGACAGACCATGTGGGGACCGGTCCTGCCCCTCTAGCCTTCGCTGCCGGAGGAAGTGGGAGGAGGGATGAGAGGGCTTCCCACAGAGAAAGGATAGGTAAGCGTGGACTAGTGAAGCGGGTCGACAAGGGCGGTCCTCCGCTCTGCCTCGCCCTCGCTAGAGTTGCCAAGGACGGGATCGATCGGAGGGCCGCACACGACCACCATGGGTAAAGCTTGCGAAGGGGACAATACTCTATTTTGATTAAATGGCAATGAATTCAGCCACCAATTGACCCCCTTCCTTGGAGCCCGTGTACTCGGGTATTTATAGGAAGCTGAGGGGTTGGGAGGTCGCTTTTACATTAGGGTACATATGGGGTACACGCCGACTAGCCCCCCGTAGGGGGGGAGAAGTATTTTACCCTCGCAGGGGCATGAAGAAGGTAAACACACATGGAAGTCGAGAATCGTAGGGTTTCCCGGCCACCGCCAATCGCCTCAGCTCCGACGGCACAACCTCCATGCGCCGCTTGTCTATTGTTTGGTGGGCTCCGCGCTCTTCGGTAGAGCCGGGCCTTCGCACTCCTGGCTGGTCCTCCGCCTTGTCCTTGACTTCGTCCTTCACCACGCACGATGATGCCCGGCTACCGCTCGGAGGCCACCAGATACGCTGCGGCTTCGCACTCCTTCGGGACCTTCGCCATCCGCTAGGGTGGTGGAGGCCCCTTCGCTGAAGATGCCTAGGGTTTTCAAGGAGTTAGTTGTTTACAATGGGCTTGGCCCGCCGCTGCGTGGCCTGCGGGGCTGCCGATGCTGGCGAGGGTCGCCCTCCCCAATAGCAGCCCCTCGAAGGTCTGGTCCTATCTGCGAAGGGCCGAGCAGCGCAAAAACTTTCGAAGGTTCCCGTGTGAGTGAGGAACGCACATCCCGTTCATGGGCCCTTGCCAGCGACGCCCCCGGCTACTCATGGGCCTCGCGGAGGTAGGCCACGGCCCTTTAGGGTTTACTATTGCTGGGATTGGATGCCCTGAGATGACTGTTGGAGCGGCGAATGCTGTTGCTTGTTTTGTGGGATATGTCCTGGATGGCGCCGCGTGTTTTTTGGGATCCGCCCCGCATCATCCGGCCCGCTCGCGCATTGCGCCTGCCCCGCTCGCTCCCTCTCCCTATAAATATGAGCGTTAGGTGGGAGGGGAAGGGCTTATGCTCCATTTTTGCTGCCGAACTGCTGCCACTTTTTCTAGCCAACTGTCTCGTTGCTGTGAGGGTCGTGAGCTTGCGTAGTTGCGGAGGTGTGTTGCTTTGCTTGCTTTAGGGTCCGCTGTGATGGCTCGTGTGAGGGATACCGCTTTCGCCCATTGCCGAGTCCCGCTCCAAGTGGCAAGAAGAAGGATGTCCCCTACTTCGAGTTCCCGCTGAGCTAAGTTACAAAGAAGTTGTTGAAGAAGCTGGTGGAGGTGAAGTGGTTTGGGAAGAAGCAAGCGTGCCCTCCGAGCGGTGAGGTGGTGCCTCTGCCAAAGCCGGATGAGGTGGTCGTGTTCGTCGAGTTTTTCAACACCGGGCTCCGCTTCCCGGTCTGCCAGTTCGTGCTTGATGTGATGTAGAGGTTGAACCTCCATTTTCATCATCTGACTTCGTCATGCTTCCCGAGGCTGGCCACATACGTGTGGGCTTGCCGGTCCAACGGACTCGAGCCGGACGTGGATGGCTTCGTTGGGAGCCACACAATCCATGTTCATCCTCAGCGGGTTGGCGAGACGTCGAATAAGGTGCTTCGGGCGTAGTACGGGGTGTACACTTTTATTCGCCACGCTGGTGTTGAAGCTCCCGCTCCTGCCCAGAAAAACAAGTGGTCCGCCAATTGGTTGGAGCATTGGTTCTATTACAAGCTATCTGTTGTGGAGGGCCTTTATGGGCCTTCGCAGGCGTTGGCTGTTGCCAAACCAAAGCCTATGAAGACCGAAGGTGCGAAGCGAGTGCTGGACGCGCTGCGCTCTATGTTGAGGCACAAGTGCACGTGTGACCTGGTTGAGGAGTTCGCCGGGGCCCAAATCTAGCCGCTATGGCGGATTGAGTTGTTTCCGGAGGTTGAGGAGTCTCATGGAGTATTTGCGAGGGGGGCGATGGCGGTGCGACTTGATTTAACATATGTGTGGCCCGAGTTTGCCGAGCAGGCGGAGGGTGACCAAGCGGAGTTTGGCCGCTTGGTGATGACAGAGGCGATCGCCTGCGTTGAGTATATGGTGGGGAAGCTCGATTCCCCGGAGATCCTGAAGATCCACGTTGCTCTCAAGACATGCCAACGTGTGAATCGTGTATTTCACGTGCTGGGTGTTGAGTACGAAGACTGGCCGACAGTTGCGGATGCGGAGGTTGTTGCTGTGAACAAGAGGAAGCTTGGAGTTCGCAAGTCGGGGACGGAGGGTGGTCGTGGGGCCGGTCCTATCCCGAAGCGTGGTCGTGGTGCGGGCTCCGCCAGGCGAGGGTGTAGGTCCAGCTCGACTCTTCCGGCTGCTGCGGAGGCTAACGAGATGACGGCTGACGTGGGGATTCTGATGGTCTCTGACAGTGATGATGAAGAGGCTGGTGACGTGGAGCATGGGGCCGCAAGCGACAAGGATGTTGTGGAGTCGGGCGGCGAAGATGCTGCGGAGTCTGGCGGTTCTTCGGGGAGTGGGGGTGACGCCGACATTGGTGCGTCGGTGGAGGGAGAGGAGGGGGAGGAGGATGATGATGATGAGGTGCAGGAAGTGGACGCCTCCATGTTGCCAATACTGGCCGTGAAGCGCTCTGGGCTGTGCGAGGGCTGGGAGCTCAGCGCAGGGCGCTTCGCTTGTTTCTGATCGTTCGAGCACGGGGAACCCGTGGCCGTACCGGAGGTGTCAGGTTTGGGAGGGTGGCAAGATGGTGGAGACGCCCGCGGAGGTCATGATAGGGGCAGGTAAAATTCCTTGGGGCAGTAGCCCCGCTGCCACACTTCCCCATATTGCGGCGGGGATTAGGGTACATGAGGGGTACACGCTGACTAGGGGGGCCCCGTAGGGGTAGAGAAGTATTTTACCCCTCACAGGGGCATGAAGGTAAACGCACTTGGAAGTCGAGACTCGTAGGGTTTCTCGGCCACGGCCAATTGCCTCTGCTCCAATGGTGTGGCCTCTGTGCGCCGCTTGTCTTTTGCTGGTGGGCTCTGTGCTTTTCGGTTGAGCTGGGCCTTCACACTCCTGGCTGGTCCTCCACCTTGTCCTTGACTTTGTCCTCCGTCGTGCACGATGATGCCCGGCTACCGCTCGGAGACCACCGGATATGCCACAACTTCATTGGGAGGTGACCTCTGTCATCCGCTGGCATGGCGGAAGCCCCATCATTGAAGATGCCTGCGGTTTCCAAGGAGTTAGTCATTTACAATGGGCTTGGCCCGCCGCTGCGATGCCTGTGGGGTTGCTGGTGTTGGCGAGGGTCGCCCTCCCCAACAGACCACCACAACCAAATCATAGAAAGTCGTCCTCTATAGCATAGCCCAAGGTATGAAGCGACCAACAAATGGCACGCACTCCCAACAGGACTAGTAGCTTGAAGTCCTTACTTAAACAACGCAACCAACTTCCAAACATGTTGGATACACTATAAGGTTGATGAGGAAGACATATAGCTGCTTGCACAATAGCCTAGACTACACGAATAATTTGACACTCGAACAATAGATGCTTTTTTAAACGAATCAGGCAGAGCTGTTGACTATATTAAAAAGAAGAACCTAGGCTGGGTGATACAACAAAGCTACAACAATAACAACAGCTAAAACCGACAAGACCTAAACAACATCAGTAGCAACTAACTCAACTATCAACAATGGTTGGTTGGACTGATACCTCAACACGCGCCACACCTAGCAACACCACTAAATCCCACAACTAGCCACCACGATGCAGCCAACAAAGGGCAACAAAGCAACATGATGATAAATCTGTGTCATCGCCTGCGACATCATTTACTAACGATGTACCATACCGAGTTAACTGATGCCATGCAGGGCTGACCCTCGTGATCCATTGCAAGCCATGTAGCCATGCCATTGCCTCTGCTTGCACCACTTGAGTCGACGTTGTCCCATAGTGGACGAAACCCTTGTCATGCAATGCTAGCCACCACAGTCCGACAAGCCACCAAGTAGAAAGCATGAACAGCTGCCTTTTACCAAGTCGCCCGCCACCCTTAGCCACCATGCTGTTTTATCAAGATAGCAGAAAATTTGCATGGCCTCTAGCTGCCATGAGACACCACACAAATCATCAGACAATGCACTTCTACTGGCCCAACTTCCCATGCCGGCCTCATCGCCAACTTTGCGGACACTCAAGACACACGGTAAAACTCGTCGCCCAACACATGCCACATAGAAGTCTAGCCTCGAATCATCGTGTGTATGCCCTCGAATCCATGACTTGGCTACCTCCCACAATCATCCCCCCGATGCTTCCGCCTCCTTGTAATTCTTGCCGCCTCCATGCGGCAATCGCCGCCCCATGAGCCTGCGTGCTTGCGCACACAACCCCAAGACACTTCGCACTGCTGACGGTCTCCACACTGCCATGTCCACTGCGCCATGCCACAATCGTCGCCTCTACATAGACGTCGTTCCTAGCACAACCACTACATCAACACAGACAGCACAAACAACATCATCTCACATGCCCACTGTCGGCCCCTAACCTCTCCAAGTCGCCCACATGACCTCCGCATCATTGGGCCACACAACCTCTAAGCTACCACCACTCCTCTCACGTGACCCGAGCACCATCGTCGCTGCCCAAGCCGAAATGGCTGGAATCAAGCTTTGACCACCAAATCCAGCCGAGGGGGAGGTGGATCCACCCTCCGGAGCTAAAAGAGACGCACCACCGTCGCCAGGATGGCTGGGGAGCCAAAGCCGCACCCTCCAGTGCCACCGAGCCACTTTAGCCGCCTCCCACCACCTTGCCGTGCAGTGCTCCGGCGGGCAACTCCGGTGGCGGCGAGGTGGGGTCGTGGGGAATAGGGGTGGACGGGTGTGGAGGTTGGTGGCAGTGTGGCCGCCCATGCCGCCTCATGAGTCCAATTATGATAACTTTGTAGAGTTTCCTCTTGTTAAAAGCTTTGAAACAAATAAGTGGCCATGGTTGAGACTTGACATTTTGTAGTGTTTGAGACACAATTATTTTTCCTAAAAGTATCTAAATAACGAAAGGGGGAAATGTGTCAACTCAATAAGACAAATTCCACTCTAGTATTTCTTGTCCAGTCTATTGAGCTTATTGATGTGAGAATTCGCCATCAAACTTATCTTATGCAGTGCCATATGCTAGCGATGAGATGGAAACTATGTTAATAGGGATAAAGCATGAGGCTTGTGACTATTTTGTGAAGCCAGTGCGCGTTGAGCATGTTATCAACATATGGATGCATGTGATGAGGAGGAATTTAAGGAACAAGATCAACAATGTCAATGATGATGCTGGTCAGAAATTGCAATATGGGGATGATGATAATGCTGAGAAGGATGGTGCATGCCACACCGGCAAGCATCTCTACTATAAGGGCACAGCTGATGCTATTTTTAGATCAAGGCTCACCAACCAACGGATCTCAGAACCGAGGGTTGAGATCGAAAGTTTGTGTAGGAGGTCTTACACCCTCATCTCCCACCGAGCCTTACGTGGTTCCGTCCAAGCGATCAACGTTCGAATCACCTCTCCATCACCGCAAAAAGAAAAAAAATCACACCAGGGAACCCAGCATTCGAATCACCTCTCCATCACCGCAAAAAAAAGAGATCGCACCCGGGAACCCTGTCATCTCTCACGCACGATTCGAAACACAAGGGAACCGCCGCTGCCATGGGAGCCGAACATCGTATGGCCCTCAGCCCATGAGACGAGATGTCCACCACCAGATCGCACCACAATCGTTGTTTATGATCGCGACTTTCCTTCACGGACGAGTGGTGACGGTGTTCTTTGCGGCACTGTCTGATCCTCGATATTACATCAACGCAAGGTAGGCAACCATCCAAGATCTTCCTCCACTGCCTTATCCTTGCCACCATCGTCCCTCCCGCGAGCCCATCTGTTGTTGTCTCGCCGCCGTCGTGCCGACCATCGTCGGATCGCCCGCACGGTACTGGCCCCTCGTGCTCATGGAAAGGGGCATGGGGCATCAACGATGGTGCCAGTGTCATCCGCCCCATGCCGGCCGGCCGAGTCATGCCGGCCGACGGAGTCATCCTCGGTCGGTCGGCAGGTATACTAGACTTTGTGAACCATGCATGGAATGAAAATCATCTGCCATAGCTACAACTATCCAGAGATGTGTCGTCTATGGAGTCAAGTCATGTTAGTCTTATATTGATGGATTCAGAGTTAGCTTCTCGGTGACTTTTTGTCAACAGATGGGTTTGATGATGTTCATTATACCTACCTGTTCGTGACAAATTAAGTCCTGTGAAGCCGGTAGCAGAGGAATCTGGCTTGTTAGTCTCTGCGGTCTCTAGTATGTTTAGCTTTAAGTTCAACTTTGTGTTCTTCCTAAATGTGTCGAGTGACGAGTACTCTATGGAATGTTGCGACAACATCCCTAAAGATATCCAATTCTTGATTAAGATGTTAGCTACAATGTAACTTACATGTTTATGTTTTACCGAAATGCACAAGGAAGTACAAATGCTGTAACTTAGATGGTTCATCTGACAAAAACGCTACAATACCTTCTTATATCTAGTTTAAACTAAGAGTTTCCAAAAGCAAAACCGTAGCGTTCGCATGGTTCATCTGACAATAATGCTGAGAAGGATGGTGCAAGCCACACCGGGAAGCATTCAAAGAAGGGCAATGTTAGAGATGATGCTGACAAGGACGGGGACATATTGACCCATAAGAAGCAAAGGATTCATTGGTGCGGTCACCTACACCGCAAGTTTGTGGAAGCCATAAACCATTGGCATCGACATTAAGTGATCGCTTTTCATTGCTTTTCTACCAACACGAGCTTACGTATTCTGTTTTTTTATAGTAGCAAAATATTTTATTGGTTTAATTGTAGAGGCTTTTCCAAAGAAAATTCTAGATTGATGAATGTGGACAACATTAGTAGAGAGAGTGTTGCAAGTCATCTGCAGGTTTGTTTCTACTCTCCTATGTTTTGAGTTTATCCACTATCTTATTATTAAATATATATTTTGATCAAACATGTATTTCTACCCAATTTCCATCTCAAACCTGATATTTGTGTTTATGCCACCGAACTTGTGTTTGCATCACTTCTCAAGGAACTTCCGCGTGACACTTCTTGTGGAACATCTATGTGTCACATAAAAGTTCTAGTGGCATAAACACACAGATTATGTTTTGGATGGCATGTGAGCAGAACCATGAACCCTCAGCAACACTAACACATATAGTTTTCAGTTCATTATGTCATTGACATTTTTTCCTTAAACAAAATTACTCGTCTATCTTGTATTTTCAGAAGTATCGAATCTACTTGAGATAGCTGAATGAGGGCACACTTAGTCACTCAAATCGATTTTGGGGTGAACAAGAATGGTTGTATGGTGGGCCACATGCTAATAGCAACATGAGTATACCAGAAAATCACAAGGAATTTGGTAGATGCGAGACATCCCCTCTCTTGGTTGGCGCTTCGAGCTCAAGCAACCCTTTTGCAAGGATGGACTCTCTGTCTAGATCTGAAACACACAATGTGCTGCCTACTCAGATGGTTCAGCTCATGAGCCCTTAGAGAAACTTGTTGGGGATTCCTCTGCAGGACATGGATCCAATTGCTTCTGGTGTTAATTTGACAGAAGATATTGTGCCAAAACTAGGATTCTCTCGCCAGATTCAAACTTTTGGGACAAACAAACCAATGGTAGATTTCATTGAGCAGACAACAATGACAACATTTGACTTTGGAAGCAACACAAGCTCTACAGTGATGCCAACTAGCAGCTCTACTCTAGGTAGTTCTTCAAGCACCAGAAACATGTTGACCCAGATGCCAAATGGTTGTGGTGCAACTGGGAGTGTCTCAGAAGTTGGCACTGTTGGTCAGCAAGCTATTGGTGATCAAGAGAACAACAATGGACTCCCCGTGGGAACAAGCCAGCCACAGATTAGCAATTCTGTCATCGGCGTTCAACTGCGTAATGTCGAGGGTGCAACTGGCAATCTCACTGAAGGTGGCAACATTGATCCACATCATATTGGTGATCAAGTGAATAGCACCAATGAAATTCCCACAGGAACAAGCAAGGCACCAATTGAAGACATTGATGAAGTAGATGCCTTTTTGGCCGAGTGGGCTAGACAAGTAAGATCATTTATTTCTTTTTCTATCTATTTATTTCACAATTGGCTTTACATGGGGTTTGCACCATGACTATAAATTTAGTGGGAGGAAGATGTTTCTGGATTTATGTTGGTCATCTTCTGACAAATCCATGGTTCTTGCATGTTATATGAGCAAAATTGTGCTATTTGTTGTAGGCTAGTTAGGAGCAAAGTATCCTCCTCGGTGGAATCACAAGTGTCATGTACTGTAGTTATGAAGATTAGCTCTTGCATTTGCTATAGCTTTCAACTTGGTGGGATTAAGTTTCGAGGGAGGTCTGGGTCTACCTTCCATGCTAACTCTTGTACAATCTCTGGTTCTGAATTTGGGTCAATATATTTTTCATACAGAATCACATAGCTGCTCTTAGGGATCTTTTGTTAGTTCCTTGGGATCGATTGTAAACTAGGTAATGTCATATTGATCAGTATGCTATTGTTGATCATGTGAATGATAACGATGAACTTTTGGGAACAAGCGAGTCACAAAATGGAGCCTAGGATGTCATAGATGAAATTTTGGTCGACTGTGTTAAAAAAGTATGAACCTTTCTCATAGTTTTCTTGTTTGCTTGGGTCACAATAGGCTTTACATTTGAAAATTATGAGTACTTAAGTGAGCTTTATCTAACTCAAACTTCTTTTCTCATAGCAGGATTTACTCAATAATGGCGATACTTTCTTATATGAGAACTTGTAGTTTGCCCTATGGTTTAATTTCTATGCGAGGTAGATGTTTCTGCATCTATGTGGCTCCCCTCCTATAGATCCATGGTTCCACGTGGTATGTACATATTGTGCTATTTTTAGTAGGAAAGCTATGAGTGGACCATATTTAGTGGAATCCCATGTTTATGTACTTTAGTCATCCAGGTTCTCTAACTCAACTATGTGTACTGTAGCTTTTAAATTGGCAAAATGAGGTTTGGTAGGAAGTGTGTGTGTACCACTTGTCCAACCCAGCTAACCTCACTGTCATATCTGTACCTAAATTAATGGGATGGAAAATCAGAACAATGATGAATAGCGTCTTGAATCCGCCCTTGTCTGTGTGCCCCAGTCACCTGCTATAAATCCCTACCCCATCATTGCATTCTCTCCACCTCGAATTTTGCTCGCTCCCTGTTCTTCCCTATCCACACATTTCTCCAGGAGCTTCTTGCAGAAAAGCAATGGTAGCCGATAAGAAAGGTTGAGTCTCTTTGGATTGTGTGCTATTTTTCAATAGGGATTTTTTGTGGTCTGGTTTATTTCATGGCATTGATCGTGTTCATTTTTTGATGGGTCTGGAAGAGATGGGCGCAACAATTTTTTCAGCTGGACTGTGTGTGCTCACTGTTGATGACAACTGCATCAACCTTGTTATCCTAAAGAGAGTGATAAAGATTTGCAACTACAACAAGTGTTAGTGTTTATTTTCCCTGATTCCATTGTACTCAAGGACATATTTTGAATCTTTCATGTGATTTCTTTTCATTTTTGCTTGAATGTTTGCGGTCCTATGCAGAGACAATGGTGACTGACACATCCATGGCGCTAAACATGCTCAGAGTGAGGATGGAGATGAGTGACCAGTTTGACCTGGTTATCGGTGACATGTTCATGCTTGATAGTATTAACGACTTCGAGCTCCTCGAGCTTATTGGCATTGAGGTGGATATCCCAATCATCAATAAAGCCCCTATTCAAACTTACCACCATTTTTTTGCTTGGAAATTTCACCGAGGAACAAAATCAAAATGGGAATGATGATGCAGAGGTCAGAAATTACAATCTATGGATTACAAGAAAGGTGACAAGGATGGTGCAAAACCACATCATGAAGAAGTGGACAAATTGACCCAGAAGAAGCAAAGGATTTATTGGTCTGGTCAGCTATACCGTAAGTTTGAGGAAGCCATTAGCCAGATTTGCATGGATCACTTTTCTTTGTTTTTTTGGTAACATGGAGCTCATTTACTTCATTATTTTTAACAGTAGCAAAATCTTTTGTTGCTGTAATTTTCAGAAGTTGTTCCAAAGAAATACTAGAAGTGATGAATGCTGACAACATAAGCAGAGAGAGCAGATAGCATAAGCAGAGAGAGCATTGCAAGTCACCGGAATGTTTTGTTCTACTCATTCTTTTTCCCCCCTCGAAAACTGTATGTTTAAGTTTATCCACTATCTTATTATGGACCAAACACATTTCTTCCCAACTACCATCTCAAGCCCAATATTGTGTTTATGCCATCGGAATGCAGCAAGTGGGCAAAGTCAGGCTAGAGATGGAAGCAGATGGGTAACTGAAGGCAGCATTTAATTGCAAGGGGATTCAGCACAACGACGATGAACAACGTTTGGATTATAAAACCCAACACCTTCAATGCATTCCTCTTCATACCTCGAATTCTGCTCGGTGCTCGCTCCTTGCTTCTTCTCTCTCCTTGTGTTGCTCCAGGCTCCAGCCTCCGAAACGTTCTTGCAGGGAAGCCATTGCATTGCACGGGGTGTTTTTCTTGGAGTTCTTGTATTTCTAGGAGGGGCATTTTGGTGTTTCGCACTTCCGTGATTGTTTTCTCAGCTGATGATTGTGTTCGTTTTTTACATGATGAAGAGGTGGATGCGGGTAGGTTCCCAACGGGGCTGTGTGTGCTCGCCACTGAAAAGGACCGCGTCAACCTGGTTGTCTTTGAGAGAATGTTCAAGGTTTGCAACAACAACAATGGTGAGTGTTTCCTTTCCCCTAATTCCATTGTGGTCAAGGCGCTGTGGCCAGCCAAATTATGAATCTTTTGCCTGAATTCCTTTCCATTTTCATTTGAATCCTTGTTGTGTGATGCAGTGATGACGGCAGATGCATCGACAGCACTGGACATCCTTATAGAGAGGAAGGATAGGGATGACCAGTTTGACCTTGTCATCGGTGAATTCTTCGTGACATTAAACGGCCTCAAGCTACTTGAACTCATCGCCCTGGACATGGATATACCGGTCATTGGTATAGCCCTTGCTCAAACTCACATACTACCATTTTTATGTGCATGGCAATCTTTCGAAGTTCCGATGCTTCTTGGAGTAGCAAACATGATTAGAAGTAGCGAGTTCTACTTGTTTTCAAGTATGGTTTTGGATTGATGCAATCGAATAGGTCGTAAATACCTCAATTAGCACGCATTGTCTAGTACATCAGCTGAAATGGTTGTATGGCAATCATATGACCTATTTTTGGGATGCATGTCTTAAGTTGCAGACTTGCAATCAAGCTAATAGGAACCATTTTTTTTTTTTTTTGGGGTGTGTAGTTTGACCTTTTAAAGTGCTTGGTCAATTTTCTTTGTTTTTTTAAACATGGAGCTCTTTTATTTCATTGTTTTTCATAGTAGAAAATGCTTTTGTTGCTGTAATTTTCAGAGGTTGTTCCAAAGAAATACTAGAAGTGATGAATGCTGACAGCATCAGCGGAGAGAGCATTGCAAGTCACCTATAGGTTTTGTTCTACTCATTCATTTTTTCCCTCGAAAACTATATGTTTAAGTTTATCCACTACCTTATTATGGACCAAACACGTTTCTTCCCAACTGCCATCTCAAGCCCATTATTGTGTTTATGCCACCGGAATGCAGCAAGTGGGCAAAGTCAGGCTAGAGATGGAAGCAGATGGGTAACCGAAGGCAGCAATTAATTGGAAGGAAATTCAGCACAACGATGATGAACAAGGTTTTGGCTATAAAACCTGACACCTTCGATGCATTCCTCTTCATACCTCGAATTCTGCTCGGTGCTTGCTCCTTGCTTCTTCCGTATCCTTGTGTTGCTCCAGGCTCCAGCCTCCGGAAGGTTCTTGCAGCGAAGCCAATGCAGCAGGTAAACAGAAACATCTGATCTCTTTGGGTTGCACGGGGTGTTTTTCTTGGAGTTCTTGTATTTCTAGGAGGGGCGTTTTGGTGTTTCGCACTTCCGCGATTGCTTTCTCAGCTGATGATTGTGTTCGTTTTTAACATGATGAAGAGGTGGCTACGGGCAGGTTCCCAGCGGGGCTGCGTGTGCTCGCCACTGACGACGACCACGTCAACCTGGTTGTCTATGAGAGAATGTTCAAGGTTTGCAACAACAACAATGGTGAGTGTTTCCTTCCCCCGTGATTCCATTATGGTCAAGGCGCTATGGCCAGCCAAATTATGAATCTTTTGCCTGAATTCCTTTCCATTTTCGTTTGAATCCTTGTTGTGTGATGCAGTGATGACAGTGACGGCAGATGCATCGACAGCACTGGACATCCTTATAGAGAGGAAGGATAGGGACGACCAGTTTGACCTCGTCATCGGTGAATTCTTCATGCCTAATGTCAGTAACGGCCTCAAGCTACTTGAACTCATCGCCCTAGACATGGATATACCAGTCATTGGTATAGCCCTTGCTCAAACTCACATACTTCCATTTTTATGTGCTTGGCAATCTTCTGAGTTCTGATGCTTCTTGGAGTAGCAAACATGATTAGAAGTAGCAGTTCTACTTGTTTTCGATATGGTTTTGGATTGATGCACTGAATAGGTCGTAAATACCTCAGTTAGCACGCATTGTCCAGTACATCAGCTGAAATAGTTGTATGACAATCATATGACCTGTTTTTGGGATGCATGTCTTAAGTTGCAGACTCGCAATCAAGCTAATAGGAACCATTTGTTTTGGGTGTGTTTGTGCGTGTTTGCGTCTGTGTCTGTGTAGTTTGATCTTTTAAAGTGCTTGGTCACTTTTCTTTTTTTTTTTGTAAACATGGAGGTCTTTTGTTTCATTGTTTTTTTATAGTAGAAAAAGCTTTTGTTGCTGTAATTTTTAGAGGTTGTTCCAAAGAAATACTAGAAGTGATGAATGCCGACAAAGATCGTAGGAGAGAGCATTGCAAGTCACCTGTAGGTTTTGTTCTACTCATTCTTTTTTTCCCTCGAAAACTGTATGTTTAAGTTTATCCACTATCTTATTATTATGGACCAAACACGTTTCTTCCCAACTGCCATCTCAAGCCCAATATTGTGTTTATGCCACCGGAATGCAGCAAGTGGGCAAAATCAGGCTAGAGGTGGAAGCAGATGGGTAACCGAAGGCAGTAATTAATTGGAAGGAAATTCAGTACAACGATGATGAACAAGGTTTCGGGTATAAAACCCGACACCTTCGATGCATTCCTCTTCATACCTCGAATTGTGCTCGGTGCTCGCTCCTTGCTTCTTCCCTCTCCTTGTGTTGCTCCAGGATCCAGCCTCCGGAAGGTTCTTGTAGGGAAGCCATTGCAGCAGGTAAACAGAAACATCTGATCTCTTTGGGTTGCACGGGGTGTTTTTCTTGGAGTTCTTGTATTTCTAGGAGGGGCGTTTTGGTGTTTTGCACTTTCGCGATTGCTTTCTCAGCTGATGATTGTGTTCGTCAACATGTTGAAGAGGTGGATGTGGGCAGGTTCCCAACGGGGCTGCGTGTGCTCGCCACTGATGAGGACCGCGTCAACCTGGTTGTCTTTGAGAGAATGTTCAAGGTTTGCAACAACAATAATGGTGAGTGTTTCCTTCCCCCTGATTCCATTGTGGTCAAGGCGCTGTGGCCAGCCAAATTATGAATCTTTTGCCTGAATTCCTTTCCATTTTCGTTTGAATCCTTGTTGTGTGATGCAGTGATGACAGTGACGGCAGATGCATCGACATCACTAGACATCCTTATAGAGAGGAAGGATAGGGACGACTAGTTTGACCTTGTCATCGGTGAATTCTTCATGCCTAATGTCACTAACGGCCTCAAGCTACTTGAACTCATCGCCCTGGACATGGATATACCAGTCATTGGTATAGCCCTTGCTCAAACTCACATACTACCATTTTTATGTGCATGGCAATCTTCTGAGTTCTGACGCTTCTTGGAGTAGCAAACATGATTAGAAGTAGCAGTTCTACTTGTTTTCGGTATGGTTTTGGATTGATGCACTGAATAGGTTGTAAATACCTCAGTTAGCACGCATTGTCCAGTACATCAGCTGAAATGGTTGTATGGCAATCATATGACTTGTTTTTGGGATGCATGTCTTAAGTTGCAGACTCGCAATCAAGCTAATAGGAACCATTTTTTGGGTGTGTGTGTGTGTGTAGTTTGACCTTTTAACGTGCTTGGTCAATTTTCTTTGTTTTATTTTTTTGTAAACATGGAGCTCTTTTATTTCATTGTTTTTTTATAGTAGAAAAGTTGTTGTTGTTCTTTGTAACTTTTCGGAGGCTGTTCCAAATAAATACTAGAAGTGATGAATGCGGACGACATCGATGGAGAGAGCATTGCATGTCACCGTAGGTTTTCTTGTACTCATTCTTTTTTCCCTTGAAAATCGTATGTTTGAGTTTGTCCACTATCTTATTATTAAACATATTTTTGGACCAAACATATTTCTTCCCAATTGCCATCTCAAACCCACCGAAACTTGTATTTCCATCATTTCTCATGTAGCTTGTGTGTGAGACACTTCACGTGGGCTTCGTGTGTGTCACACATATATATAAAAGTTCTAGTGTCGTATAAACATGTATATTGTTTTGGTCGGCATGTGAGCAAAACCATGAACCCTAAACAACATTAACACATATTTCTAGAGTTAATTAGACAACAAATTATTTTAGCCTCTTATTATTGTGCAAAGAGTTATTCGAACTCTTATTATTTTTTGTGCAAAATAAAGAAGGGTAAGGGTTAGGTAATACCACCTTGCGCATACAGAGACAAGTTTTTTTTTTGCAACAGTGATGAGTATGCCATTGCTAATGAATTACTAAAGGATAAGGCCTAGGTCCAGCTATTTCCAAAGACATGGAAGGTGAAGCCCTTCAACCAACTTCATAACGTGCTCGTGGAAACGCCGCCGCCGCCTATTCATCTTCTCCGCGCGGCTTGCAATCGCCGGTGGCTCTTCCATTTCTTGCTCTTAGTATGGGTCTAAACTTCATGGGGAAAAACATTTTTCACAATTTACTCTCCTTTTCTTTTTATTCCGCTGACTATTGTTTCAAAACCAGTTGAAACCATGGGAGATTCTGGAGTGGTTTCATCCAACCGGCTAGAGATGGAAGCAGATAGTAACCGAAGGCAGCAACAATTAATGAGTGGGAAAATCAGAAGGATCCACACGTACACACCCTCATTGCAACCGTTAGATGTGCTTTAAGATTTATGCATAGAGATTAGGGTTTAGGGCTTAATATAGGGTTTAGGGTACAATTTAGTGTTTAGGGTATATGATTTGGGGTGTTAGTTTAAGATTTAGGGTTTAATATAGGATTAGCGAGGTTAAGTGCTTAATATAGAGTTTAGGGTTACGGGCATAATATAGGGCTTAGGGTACAATTTTGTTTTTATGGTATAGGATTTGGGGTGTTATTTGCATGGATCTTTATGCATGGCCCCCCTCATCCCATTGTCGGGCAACGTGCATATATACGCACACGCGTAGGAAATCCGCATTGGACTGTGGTGTGTTTTTCTCTGTTCTTGCGGGGAGTTTTTGTGGTCCCCATTTTTAACATATTTCTAGAGTTAATTAGACAACAAATTATTTGTAGTTTATTATGTCTTTGCCATTATTTCCTTAGTGAAATGTACTTGTCTATATATCTTGTGACTTTAGAAGTACCGAATCTTCCCGAAAAAACTAAATGAGGGCACACCCAGTTACTCAAATCCATTTCTGGATGAACAACAAGCATGATTGAATGGCAGGCCACATGCTAATAGCAACATGAGTACTGAAAAACTACTTGGAACTTGGTCAATGCGACACATCTCCACTATAGGTTGGTGCTTTGATCTTAAGCATCCTTTTGCATGGGTGGACTCTTTTTCTGAATTTAGAGCATACATTGTGCTTCCCACTTAGATATTTGAGCTCAAGAGGTCCCAGAGAAACTTAGGCATTCCTCTGTGATAAGATATGGAACCAATTGTTTATGGTGTGAACTTCCATAAGATATTGCGCTAGTGTCAGTGCTAGTGCAGGATTTGAGCAAATTCATCTCTTCTGGCAACTCTTATGCAACCGTATTGAGTGGTGGTCTATCAAGTGCAAGCCAGCGTTTCCCTTGTGCTCCTTCTAGCTCTTCTACAAATATATTAAAATAGTGTGGTGCGGTGTTGAATAAAAGTGGACCTTACCGTTTGTAGTACTTTTGGCGGCTAATGCGCAAACATCTCAACCGATATTCCATCATTATATATAGGCGATCGCTTTCGTTCATCTCATTCTTACTTTTCATGCAAGAAAATTGTGTTCCAAGATTTTAGGCTCGATCACAAGTATTCCTTTTGATGTGGATGACTTTGAGGAAATAGTAGATCATGAGATCACAGCTCCTTCCCTTCATGTACTATTATTGTCAAACGAGTTGAAGCACCAACCTTCAGTTCAGATTAAATCATCTTTTGCTATCCAATTCAACCAAGGTGGCACCTTCCAATCATTTCCACTTGCAATCTCCTAATTTGGAGAACTAGATTTTAATTCAGATTACGCTTGTCGATTTAACTAAGTTTACCATTTTACTAGACTTATCTCAACTCCACTAGCTCTTGGAGAACTGGTGTGTCATGCAGGTTCCCTCATATTGGTCAAAATGTTGAAACAAATACATCATTTTCAACCTGTCCTCCCCACACTCCATGAATCTACTTGTCGGATGCTAGTGTTGATGCCAAGAGTGCTTTAATGAGTTGAGGCCTTTAAGGTTGGGATGGAGGGCTACCAATCTAATCTCGGTGCCTATAAGGCTTGACCGTGTGAGAAAAAAAATGTGCCATGGCCATTTTACTTGCAAGCATGAAGATTGATCTGTCAATGTCCCTCAGAGGCCTTGCCACATCACAACTTATGTGGGCCATCATCATTGCAGTTATGAGATCTATAATGAAGCGATGTATCTTGCTATTGTTAAGGAGGCATAGGCGCTCTATCAGCTTGACTCTATAGTAGATGACTTCCAATGTTTGATGACAGTTGTCTGGCATCACCTAGACGGTTTAGGTGCTGAGTTATGTGGTGGTGGTACTTGCCGGTGTTGTGATTGTCATTGGGACTAGAGTGATACACTTCGTCTGTATGAGTTTCGATTCTTGGCTTGACCTAATAAGTTTGAGACTGTTTGGGCATAGTTGTTGAATCGTCATCCACGCCTATCACTCTCAGAGGTGATGCCCGAGATGCGAGGCAAGCAGACACTTCTTCGAGCTAGGGGTGTGAGTCATGTTTTGTCACAGTTTGTCCTGGTGGCCACACATCCGTAGGTCTCCCCGCCCCCATCCTAGTCCTTTCTAGTGGTGGTGGGGCACCTTCGGTGCTTAGTATGGATACTACAAGCTCTATGCCCACAAGGAGAAGGATTGTCGCAAGAAGCAGGGCAACCAATTAGGGATTTGTGGTAGGTGCCCCTCTCAAGGCCTGTCTTAGGGATCTAGTGGTTCCTCTACTTAGCAGGAACTCTCATTTTGTGCTTGCAACAGAACACAACCTATTTTGCCGCCTTACTATACTATTGCAACTCATCCCTCCTCTCACAAGACTACTGCATAGGCTTCTAGTTCCACTCATCCTCCGTCAAGTATATCATCCCCATGGTTCCTTTGACTCTGGTGCCTCTTTCATATGAAACCATAGGTCTTCTCCCATCCCATGAATTTGAGGTTTCAAGAACCGTTGTCTCCGTGCAAGCGCACGACAATGTGGGAACTCTTCCCCATGGCTGGTGCTCGCTAGGCGGGTGGAAGCGCTTGAACATCTTGAGCAAGGGTTTGCTCAACATCACTAGCTCTTCGGTTGGACATTTAGTTTCTTAGTTACAATAGCATGTTCCACTGCGTAGTGGTGCCTTGTGTTCGTGTTTAGCGTGTTCCACTGCCTAGCGGTGTCTTATGTTCATGTTTAGTGTTCCGTTGCCTAACATCATCACCTGTTGTGCCCCATGTCACCACGCGCTTGTGCCCCCGCACCCAAGCTAGCGTGATGCAATAGAAGGTGAGAGAAGTGATGCAAAGCACTCAATCTACTTTTGAATCATCAAAATAAACAATGGTTGCAACATATATTTGAAGTCATTTGAAATAC
Organism: Hyparrhenia diplandra; assembly: GCA_015847255.1. Classification (NCBI taxonomy): domain Eukaryota; kingdom Viridiplantae; phylum Streptophyta; class Magnoliopsida; order Poales; family Poaceae; genus Hyparrhenia; species Hyparrhenia diplandra. The sequence goes on from JADLZK010009841.1 coordinate 113,035, forward strand.
ACGAAAACATGCTTCCAAAACACTTGAAAAACACCCCCTGAAAAACACACTTGAAGACCATTGCAACCATACACAACATTCGAAAAAAATGCATACAACATATGTGTGAAACATATGCAACATCCATATAAACACAATTGCAACATGCATATGAAAAACATAGATGAAACATAAACATCTAAAACACTCCAAACATACTATTGCAACATATGCAACATCCATTGATCTACTTTTGGACATCCATGTGATTCAACTGCGACAACGTACCTCTGAAATGTCTAATACAACTGCAACATAGAAGGGAGGGAGGGAGAGCCTAGCGCGGGGAGCGCCATGGCCATCGGATCAGTGGGCATTGAGGGTCCTAATGCTGGACCAAGGCCTCACGCCCATGCCAAGGCCATCGCTGGAGAAGAGGAAGGGGGTTATTGGGGGTGGCCGCATGGATCAGATCTCATGCCCGCGTCTAAGATGTCGCCATGCCGAAGCAGGAGCAGGTAGAGGGAGGACACCGAAGTGTGGGGGAGGGCGCCAGGGAGGGAGCGGGCTGTGTGGAGAAGATGGGTAGGAGTAGAGGAGGGCACGTGTGATGGGGAAGCACGGTGGAGGTGAATGGTTGGATGTGGACAAGAGGGACCGAGCGTAGCGAGTAGGGAGACACATCCGGCCGCAAAGATGCCCAGGTGGAATCATTATCATTGTAGTTGTCATACACTACAATATTTTATAAATTCTACTGAGTTTTGGCATTCTTTACTTATTATGTATGACACTATTTGTTCATAACAAGACGGTATTAGAATTACCACTTCATTTTGTTGTTTGTAGTTTCATGTAGACTGCAATTCTTATAAGCCCTACGTGCAATTGAATTTTGTGATTTATAATATTGTATATAGCTTCTATGATATGTTTTATATGCAAACTCTACATGATTTTCTTGTCATTTGTAGTTTTGATTATTACCATTTGTTTGTTTTCAAGCTGATTTTTTTTTTTTTTTTTTCAAATTAAGCCCGTAGCCCACATGATAAATATTTTGTATTGTTTGTAACTTTATTAACTGTTACATAATAGATTTGTCAAGTTTCTCTTATCATATTATTTAAAAAAAAATAACCATGATTAATGTGTGTGTCATACATTTTTCTTCCAAAATTAAGATAATGGAAATGAAAAGAGGGTCGTGTGTCAAATGAATAGCATAGAGGATAAATATGTATTTGACATCTAGTTTATGAAGCTTATTGACATGTGGATTTCAAAACTAATCTTTTATGATCACATCATGTCATGTAGTGCTATCTGCGAATGTTGAGATGGATACCATGAAGGCGATAAAGCATGGAGCTTGTGACTATATGGTAAAGCCAGTAAGCCTCGAAAAGGTTAAGAACATATGGATGCAAATTGTGAGGAAGAGCAAGAGCAATCCAAGCAACAAAGTTTGCAGCGGAAATGATAATCCTGGTCTAATGGCGCAATCTGTGGATGATGAGAATTGTGAAAAGGATGCAAAGCACACCAGGAAGCATTGGAAGAAGAACATAAAAGTTGGAGATGCTTCTGAAAAGGATGAGGACAAATCGACCCACAAAAAGCAAAGAGTCGAGTGGTCTAGTCAGCTACATTCCAAGTTTGTGGAAGACATTAATCTTATTGTCCTGGACAGTAAGATCTCACTTTTCGTTGTGTTTTTGTCAACATGAAGCTTAATTAGTATGTTAAGCATGTTTCTAGTAATAAACATTATGTTGATATAATTTCAGAGGCTGTTCCGAAGAAAATACTTGAAGTGATGAATGTAGACGACATCAGTAGAGAGAACATTGCAAGTCATCTGTAGGTTTTGTTTATATTCTTGTGCTAGATTCCTATGTTTGAGTTTGTATCCACTATGTTTTTATTAATTATTATATTTGTATCAAACTTGGTCCCGCCCAATTGCCATCTCAAACTTAATATTTATATTTTTCGCCTGAACTTGTGTTTGTGACATTCTCATGGAACCTTTGTGTGGACCACATAAATAGTTCTAGTGCTATACACACATATGTTGAGTCTTGCCATGTGTGTAGAACCACAAACCCTCGGTGGCAATCACACACATTTCTAGATGTAATGAAACATCAAAATAATTTTGGCTTGTGTTCGTATCAAGTTTTTCATTGATAAATGTCCTTGTGTATCTAGTGATTTTAGAAGTATCGTATGTATTTGAAAAAGTTGAACGAGGGTACACTCAAGTACTCAGCATTTGTGGATGAACAACAAGGATGGCTGAATGGCAGGGCACATTAATAACAACATGTCTATACCAGAATGTTCGTCTACAAACATTTCAAATGAGCATCCACCTTTGGGCACAACCATAAGCTTTCCTTCATCTTGTTCTGGCATCTCCTATGCAAGCAAATTGTGTGGCAGTATTTTGGGGTCAAGCAAAGGTATTACTTTTGATCTTGATAGCTTCTTTGAAGAAATAGCAGGTGGTGAGATGTTGGCTTGTCATGTACCATTGTAGTCTCCTGAGTTGGCAAACCAACCTTTGGTTCGAGTTCAATAATCGTCTACTGACCAAGTGGCTCCTTTGAGTCATTTGTCATTACAATCACCTGAGTTGGTGAACCAACCTTCAATTCATATTTAGCCATCTTCTGTTGGCATGTTCAACCAAGTTGCCATGGACCTCCCCGGTTTACTAGGTTTAGAAACTTCAGCAAGTCCTGGACAACTGGTTTCTCATCCAGTTTCCATGAAACTGATCAAAATGTTGGAATGACTATTGGTCCATCACAAAGAAACAACATCTCCATGAACCAATTCTAGAGACAAGTAGCCTCTTGTCACATAGTTTTGACTTGTAGAAATGAATATCAGAACCAAATGGTAGGAGTCATGGGGACAGAAACACCAATGGTAAGCTTCAATGAGCAGGCAACCTTAGTGTTAGAGAATATGCCAACTCATTCTATTCCCAGGCCTAAAGAGGCAAGTATACATGTGTGTATTGTGTGTACAAGTGCAAAGAATACCTCCAAGTAGAGGGAAAATACAAGTACATCTATACATCTAACACCCCCCTAAACTCATAGTGGATCTACAACGCTGAGTTTGGAGAGCAGAATCACATGTGATGTAAATTTAATCGGAGGAAGAGGTTTCCGTATTTATGTTTTCCCTTCAGCGGAATCACATGTGATGTATTGTAGTTACTAGTATATTGCCCGTGCTAACGCTACGGTTTAATTAGGCAACACAGATCAAACAACCACAAGTGATCCTTCACAGAAAAATAAAGATAATAGGAAACTGGATGTACATATATAAAATTGTATTTCTTATGTGAACACATCGTTTACAAATAAGAACCATAATATGATATTTCTATATGTTCTGAAAACATGCATGTGTTTTTAGAAGCTATCAAACATATATGTTCTTAATGAGAATGCCATAGAGCCTGAACTTGCATTAAAAAAATGAACTCGAAGTACACACTCAATAATACAGTGCCAAATCAAAGTGACGAAGTCTTAACAATGGAGCAACCATTGATCAAAAGTTGAAGATTAAATTACATGACGCATTGAACAAAAAGATATTTGTTCTATTAGTTGGCAATTCACCCTGGTCCATGAAGCAACGACAGCCAGTCAAGCACCTTTGCTTGCCTCCAATCAAATATAAAGGAATATGCCTTTTAAATAAAAAGGAAGATGACTAAATTATGTCCAGGTCAGCATGTAGGTACTGTTTCGTTTTAGCTTAAACAGTCCTGACTCCTACTCACAAATACTATTATTGTACTTCTAGTTCAATAGATCAGATAGTGCAAATCTTAAAGAATACCAATCCTAATTATCAGCCACATCCAATTTTGTAATATTCTCAACAGCATCGGCAGGATCACCTACAACACAAGGTGACGATGATATAAAAAAAAGAGCATCTAAAACTTCATGAGGTCTAGCTAATTTGTTCACATACCTTCATCTTGCTGGAGTTCAATACTTAAACTCAGTTCACTCTAGCGCAGAAGCAGTTGCAGTACGGCAGTACCTACTGTGTCATCGATCAAATTCTGTATTCCTCTCACTTATGCTCACAATGGCATCCTAAGTTAGCTCTCTTCCAACTACAGATGGCGATGTCCTCTACAAGAAACAAATTTGACAATTAAAAGGCTGCATATTGTGGTACTGCCTACTGTACATGAGTAGGTAATAATCATCAAACATAAATGGATCAACCTGCTTATTTTCGGATGATCTAGTGTTTTTTGAAGCCTTGTCTACTGATCTGCTTCAGTTGTCCTTTTGCTTCTAGTTATCTGCACACACTAAAAATTCTAGTTTAGTTTAGCAACTGCTTGCTTATCCACAAGATATCATTGATTAATATAGGAACAAATATTTGTATTTGTAAGCAAATAATAGATAATATAAATATAAAGGAGATAAAAAGACCACTTCAATAGAACTTCTGAGTTACCTTTGCTTCACTGATCGCCGCCACTGATGTATCATGTCTTCTTAATATGAACCAGACCTATTCTCCAATTAAAAATATTTATAAGAATGCTTAAGGTAAAACAAACTGAAGCCTCGCCCTTGCACCTGACAGAGAATCTACCCTCACATAAGGAAAATGATGCTTGTCAAAAAAAAAAAAAAGGAAAATGATGATCACAAGAAGCCGCACAACATATCACCTGCCCACGAGAACTAATCAGTACTAATAGTGTGCAGCCCTGCACACTGTTGCAAGCAGCAGTGATGTACTACATCAAGCAATGCAATATGTATATAGAAATTTCCTACCAGGTAGGCAATAAAAAAAATCACCGAACTACCAACAACAAATTCCATCATAAAAAGCTGAACAAATAGTGCAATTTTCAGTGCATCAAAAATAAAATTGTTCTGGATACCATTATCTAATAATTCCATCAGCAATCAGTATTGCAACCATCATCGTCGTGCCTTCCTCGTCGCCCAGCGTGATGTGCCCCTGATTCATTCACTGAATTAATGGTCGGCATCCATTCTTTATAAAGATTCAACTATTTTTCATTTTCCCCAATCGGAGAGATAAGCAGAGAAGGTAAAGATCTAGAAATACAGATGGGCACCTGTTGCGGCGCATTGTAGCCCGGCGGCGTGGGGAAGACGTCGGCGTCCAGCACATGCCCTGCCCTGGCCAGATTTGGATCGCGGGCTGCGGGGTGCCGTGGCCAGCGTGGTGTACGTTACGTGGGCGCCTTCTCTGGTGGCTGGCTGCAGTGTACCCTAGCGTCATGGGCGCCTGCCCAGGCGGCCGGCTCCTCCTCCGCCCTGTGAGCCCTCTGCCGTCGATGGGGCGAGTCCATCACCGTCGGCTGGCCGGGCGACGCCGGCAGGGCGGCAGCTGATCCAGGGAACCCTAGCCGCGGAATCCCCCACTCCTACTCGTCCGCATCGCTGCCGCGCACCCTGGATTCTGCCTGCTTCGACGAAGAGATGAGTCGTGCCTCGTGGCAGCAGGAGACAGAGGATAGGTTTTAGGGGAGGAGGAGGAGGAACGGAAGGATATTAGGAAAGGAAGGTTTGCTGATTGCTGAAAACGAAGGAGCGCAAATTGAATCGTAATTGTCCAGTGTCACGAGTAAAAGGCCCATACACTTAATCCCGTACGCCGGATGGTGCCCCGAGTGATGAGAGAAGATTAAGGAAAGTAATTTAGATTGTTTATTTGAATAATTTTGAATGCAGTGAAGTTTGGTGCGTTAGTAAGGTAGAGTAGATAGATGTACGTCGGATGGTGTCCGAAAGTGATGAGAGTAAGATTAAGGAAAGAATCTAGATTGTTTATTTGAATAATTTTGAACGCAAATGTTTGAAGTGCATTAGTAGGGTAGATAGATAGATAGATTAGTAGGGTAGATAGATGCGGATAACCACTCTCTTGCATCTGTTGTAGCTTTGAACTTGGTGGGACCAAGTTTGGAGCCCGATCTATACAATCTTTGGTTCAGAATTTGGATCGGTATTTTTTCACACAGAATAACCTAGCTGTTCTTATGGATCTTTTCTTAGTTCCTTGGAATCTAAGTTTGGGGTATGTGTTGGATAGCCATACAATTACTGTTATTTCCTTGAAATATGGATAGCGTAAATCTACATGCATGAAACACATGGAAAGTATGTTGTTATAGCGTCACTGTTCCTTGCTGAGCACAACAGAAGAAACAATAATACAGTTAAAAAACTGAAACTGAGCCAAGACTTCCTAATTGATAAAGAGGGCTTGCTTTGTGTAAGATTTAGCAGTTTCTGATGCTTAGTGCATAACTTATTGATTTTTTTTTCACCTTCTGTTGATGATCATGTGTAAGAATACAAATTCCTTTTTTGTCCTTTTTTTTTCCATGGATCCAGATATTTGTTTTCCCTGACTATAACAGCAATGGCGCCTTGTCAGGAAGATGTTTCTGCCATGTCCTGTTGGTACTGATCAATCCATCCCTGAATGATGTCAACTTCTTGTTTTCTTTGTTCTATAACCCAGTCTGGATCACCCTTTGTTGAAAATCTGAAGTCTAAATGATGAGCACCTGATCACCGTGACAAATAACTGCCAATAAGTGAATCATGGAAAAAAAAAGTTGCTCTGCATCTGTTTTCTGCAATTTATTGCTCACCTTTCTCTGTTACAAGGGCAATGATACTGGATGAGATGTTCTTGAGCACCCTGGTTGCAACACATGGGAAAGGAATTACAGATATTCCAGCGCATTAAAAATGTTTCTAAAAGACATAAACTCTGCTTATGAATGATAGGCAATAAAAAGAAATAATCAGATAGACTTACCCGCCTCGACTCCATGGGTCTCGCATTCCGTTGGAGAAGATGATGTTGCTCCCATACCTCTTGAGCACCTTATCAATTTTCTGCAGCAAATTGTGCAATGAAGAATCAGATAAGTACCAGCAATTGTTTCCACCTATATATATATGGTTCGTTCCTGCAAACTGAAATTCTGAAACAACACTTACATATCCACCGTATTCAGTTGTGATCCAATGCGGTCTCGGTCGAACCCCCCAGCTATCGAAACATTCATCGGACCTTTCATCATAGCTGAAGCTGGATGGAGGGAACATGCTCTCATTGGAGACCGTCAAGGGCATGATCATCTCTGTGCAGGCCTGCACGCACAGGAGTATATTACAACCGCAGGTTCTCGTTGTTGTCACTATTCAGTGTTCACTAACATGTTACTCGTTACTTGTCTCTCAGGTTATACCTGCCATTGCCAGCCATCGAGGCCATGCGGGTCGTCTCCATCCTCTATCTTATTGCAAGTCTGGTCTCCTGTGTAGTTGTAGTACAAGTTCGCTGCCGCGAATGCCTTCTCCAGGATGTCTGTGCCCGCGGGAAACCCATCGATGATCTTGCACATCTGCAGATTTTTTTCATGTGAAACTTCATGATGGGTAGAACTGAAGTGCAGACTCTTGTTATAATGATGCAGGGTTCAGTTTGGCACAGTTCTGAAACATATGTTCAGAAGGACCTAAAAACAGTTCGTGTGGTTCATATTGCGCAATTCTTAACATTTCCTGCCGTGCTTAGTTTGGTTGACATGTGGGCAAAATGGACAACCTCCTTGACTGGGTAGGCAGGCAGATTCTCCAGGAAATTGGCTGGGGTCGGATAGTCCACCATGGCAGTGTAAGAGAATGCTGACCACAGCCAGTTTCGGATTGAATAAGAGTATTTCACTGTCCTGAAATTTGAGTGAAGAAAAAAAAAATAATTTGAGCCGTACTGTATTTAAGGTATCCTTAATGCCTCCAATAAAACAAAATAAATGATTAGTCATCATCAGTTCAACGGTTTAGCTTAGTGTCCTTGTCAGATGATTATACATGCCTGTTGTCTTAGTCATCCAATGATGTATATAAGCCACTAGAAAACCTATAGTTACTTGCATAAACATGATAAGATTGCAAACGACTATTCTTTTCCCCTGCTGTGTATACTATCCATCCCTTGATTACTGCCTGCAAGTCACCTCATTTCTTGCCTAAATGTATGGCTAATGCTCGACTTGCACTCCACACAACACAATCCATCACTCAAGCATTACTTGCACGAAGCAATTAGAACCAGTAGTTGAGCTTACTTGCAGGCTTTGAAAAGTTTGCTGAGGTCCAGGAGTCCTTTATCAGTGGACCCCCTCTCATCCAGGACATCCCAGGTTCCCTTGATGACACTAAAGCAGTTCAGACTCTCAGACTGCAAACATTGGTTAAGCTACAATCAGTCAACATCTGAGAAGAAAAATGCAAATTTGCTGCTGATTAGGACAATGACGAAAAAGTCTGACAAAGATGCCACCAGCGCTTCAGTAGGAGAGCTACTTGGGTTGCTCTTTACCTTCTTTACGCTTAGCATGCTAGAAATGGCAGCTTCCTTCTTCAGGAAAGCACTCAGGTGTTTCAGAAAAGAAAAAAAAAGAGTTTTCTGAATCGCAATACAATTTCAGGTAGAGGCCAAGGCGAGATTTGCAAGCACCTATTGCTATTGCTAGTAAAGTTGAGAAGTTATGTGACTCAAGTAAGCCTAATAAGGCACAGTTTGAGTATCGCATTCGGGCTAATAAAACACTGAACTATCAGACTTGACTCATGAGGACCTGATCTAGCTGCATTATTGGTATGTACCATTTCAATCATAGAATTAATTTGCCTCTCCATGAACAATACGTACAGGGACAACTGAGGAGTAAGGTGTCATCAGGTGCAGCTAACAAACTGAAAACGCTGAACATTCACTGCTCACTGGTCCTCTAGCCGCCTGCAGGAAAGACTGAAAGACATGCTAACCGACGTGTCCTTACATGAGATTAGAGCTATTGATTGATTCAGACTTTCAGAGCCGGCACCATAGGGCCAGTCTAGCAGAGTCTAGATGCCGGGCACACAGGTCAAAAGTTGTCGGGTTTGCCGTACGCCATCCAGGACATTAAGCAGATATTTTGATAAAAATTTTCACTGAACCAAATAAATTCCATTCTTTAAACCCTATATACAGAGAGGCATATAATTTTGTTACCTTGAAGTCCTGTGAGACGACGTCGTAGAAGCTTCTCCAGGGTGTTATGTAGTCAAAATTCAGGATTGGCGCGGAGGACGCGACGGCCCCAATGGTGATGTGGGGGTACTTGAGCCTGAACCAGGAAGCCAGCACTGCAAACAAAAGAACGAGCATCGATCAGTGAAGCACAACCATAAACAAACGAGAGTTATTAGTTTAAGTATCCCAATCAACACGTCCTAATCAGACACGCAACAGTACAACACATTGAACACAACGCCATCCGTATATTACTACTACTTAAATAAACAGCAGATCATTCATTGATCTTTTCTTGGATAATTTAACAGATCCAGATCCGCGTCACAGGGAAACATGACAGAGCAGTACATGTTCATCATGTGCATTCCTGGCAAGAGATAGATGGCTACTGTGTTGCACGATCATGAAGAATAATGGTGTGTAGCTAGCCCGGCCGGCCGACTTACTTCCGCCGTATGAGCCGCCGAAGACGACGACGGGAGCGGCCTCGGCGGAGAGGTTCTTCTTCAGGCTCCTGATGAGGATGGCGAAGTCGGCGAGCGCCTGCGTGGACGTCAGGTAGCCCAACTTGTCGGCCGAATTGTACGAGTCGTTCCCGAACGGCTTCGACTCCCCGTAGAACCGGTGCTGTTCATCAATAATGCCAAATTGGCAATGGAAGAAACGGGTTCATTCTTTTGAGGGGAAAAGAAACGGTTTCATCAAAGCTCAGTTGTTACTTTATTAGAAACTAGTGCTTGAGTGATGCTGGAACTGGATTAGTGTTGTGTTTTCTGTGACTGTATTTTCTTATTCGTCCAGCTTCTTGTATCTGATAAAGTGTTAACGTCAGCAAAGAATATGTCAGTTCAGTGTATTGACAGTGAAAGATTTGTCTTGGGTAGATGTGTAGCCGAAGATTTTGACTGTGTTGCTATCTTGCTATCATTCAAACACTGGACCACCAATTCAAAAGGCTTTGTAGAAAAATTGTTCATTTTAGCTCGCCAATTCATCTAAGATTACAGTACTTGCTATGCAAAGTAAGCAACCACCATGGTTACAACAATTTGGTAATACAGTACCTCGATGAAGACGAGGAGAGCGCCGAACTTGGGCGCGATGTCGTACATGAATCCCGTGTTGTTGGCGAACCACTCGATATCACCCTCGTTGCCGGTGTACACGAACAGCGGCCCAGCGACGCCGCCAGCGCTGGGTCTCCGCCAGAAGGTGTCGTTGACGAGGTACTTCTGACGGAAGAGCATCGACGCGTTGGGCGTGAAGGTGAAGTGATCCAGCTCCTGCTCGAAGTAGTGCGCCGTGAAAGCTTCGCCGCCGCCGTGCCGCTGCCATCGGCCGCCGCGGCGACGAACTCGCTGCTGCCGCTTGCTCGCTGGCGCTTCAGAGCTTGTAGGTGCAGAGGAAGAGGAGCGACGGCCGGGAAAGCAGCAGGCTTTGGGGTGTCGCTGCTGCCGAGGAGAAGGCAGCGAGGACGAGTAGCAGGAGAGGCAGGAAGCAGGCACGGCGCAGAGGAGGCGCAGAGGATGAACAGGCACCTGGTGGCGCCATTGTTTGCCGTGCTCTGTGTGTGTGTGTCTCCTCTCGTCACTCTTGGTGGGGATTTTTAAAAGGAAGGCGCACGGGCGGGCAGAGGAGAGAGTCAGACGAGACGACGACAATTTTGCCTTTGTTTTTGTGAAGAAAAAATAACACAGGAATTGCCTTGTGAGTTTGTGACGGAGGTTGTTGTACGTTTGGCCCGGTGACACGAGCAAAGTTTGGGAAATTTACGGATGGTCTTGCTCGGGTTGGCACGAAAACGCTTGTTACTCGGCGGCGGCGGCTTCGAGCGTCTCGCCTAGCTGCTTCTTGCTCACAGCGTCTCGAAATGATTCCATATTGGAGGAAACTGAGGAATCTTGTGCACCTTCTTGTTGCTTTTGTAAAAAAGGTAGTACGGGGGTACTACAGAACGAAATGCACTCGAGGCAAAGTGCTTTGTGTCGTCCTAGTCGAGACACTGTGTGTAACAGGATAGTGGGCCGGCCGCCGGCCGGCCGGCCAAGCGAGTCTATACGGTGCGTTGGTTTTCACATCCGACGGTCCAGAACAGCCGAAAGCACGCCGTGGCGTGGCCCCTCCCTCTCAGCCTCTCTGTATGTGGCCTGTTCAACGATGGCAGTGGCACCTATGCGTGACGAGGACCGACCGCGCGCATGCATCGTAGGAGCTGCAGAGCTGGTACAAAACTCACTGTGCTGCGCATCGCATGCATCTCTGCGGCAGTTTGCTGGAATGGAACAGTGTTGTAACAGCGACGGTGATGAGCCACACGACGGTGTATGGCGCTGCGCGACTGGCCAGTAGCATCACCGAGCACCGGCCATATATTTCCTAATTAATTTCCTTCCGAGACGACCTGTCGTTAGAGAAGAGTCTTCAGTCTTCACTGATAGTGGAAGAAGGCGCGACGGTTCCTTCTGGGAGTGCGTGTGCTGGGGCATGGCAATATGGCATCATTGGCATGGTCCAAGCGTTTGGGTGCAAGAAAAGTGCGTGTCCCTGTTGAAGATGGAGTGCGGCGGAGCTCGCTCTCCGGTCCCCCGGGGAGAGGGAGACGACGACGACGCGGCTGCGGCGAGCAGACGTTCGGGAGATGATCAGATGAAGCTTTGGTTTCGTTTTCGTTTTGCCTCGCGGGTCCACCGCTGCAGCGAGTGTCTATTTCTCGATAAACACCAGTGCGGCACACGTCAAAGGTGGTTGGGAGATTCCATCATCCGCTGCGTGCCGCGTGCGGCAGAATGGCAGATGGATTGGATGAGATGGATAGATGCGTATTTGCCTGCGGTTTTTAAGTGTGGCGCCGGCCGGACAGGACTGATTTGGGTTGATTGATTGCCATGCTGACCGTCTACCGAGCACAGTACATGGCCAACGGATCAATGCCGCAAACGACCACGAACAAAATTTAAATAAACTCAAACACAAGTATAAATCCGGTCTACCTATTTGCTCTCATGCATAATTTAATTGTTAATCCGATTTAGCCGGTGTTTGGCTATTGAGGAGGCAAGTCGCTAAATGGCACGTTGCCCATAATTTAATAGACTGGTCTCAAACCATTAGCAACGTAAATTTCATTAGTTGAGATATCCCTCTGTTTTAGCTAGATAAAAAATGCAGTCTTCGAATTCAGTAGAATGCACGACTCCCTTCTATAAACTAGTACTAGTAATTAGTAGGGAGAAGACGATGGACTATATCTCATTCCTCAAACCAAACATAATTTATCTATATCTATATAGTACTCTTATAAAGCTAAACCTGACATGATGATTTTCTCTTCATGTAAGGTATCCACATCATTCCTCACAAAATAACCTCACCAGATGTTCTATTTCTTCATTCAAGGTGCCCACATTATTCTACACTAAGTCCAAGTCATCCCTTACTAATTAAAAAAAATGTCCACATCATCCTTATCAAGGGATCTATATACCCTTATAAAGCTAAACCTCACAAGATGATTTTTCTCTTTATGCAAGGCGTTCACATCATTCCCCACTAAATGACCTCACCAGATATTCTATCTCTTCATTCAAGGTGACCCTATTATTCTCCATAAGTCCATGCATGTCATCCCTTACCAATTAAAAAAAAAAAAATGTCCACATCATCTCTATCATGTGCAATCTATATATCCTAATAAAACCAAACCCCACTAAATGTTTTTTTTTTTTCTCTTTATGCAAGGTGTTCACATCATTCGTCACTAATTGTTCCCATTAAATGTTCTATCTATTCATGCGAGGTGCCCACATCATTCTCCACTATCCATGCTATCCCTTACTAATTAAAAAAATGTCCATATCGCGTCCATCATGTGCAATACATTTTATCTTTAATCTATTAACACAGTACAAGCCATCTACATTTGCTATTGTCTCATCACCTATATATTCCTCTATAATATCATCAAAAAAAATTCTGCTATTAGCTTAGTGTTTTTTACTAGGCCTGGTATAATAAAATAACATACAAGTCAAATTCATATATGTATGCACAATATACATAATACTATATAGTAATGCTATATATATAACAGATTTATCTTAAAAAAATCCCGTGGCAACACATGTGAGATATGCTTCTAGCATTTTTTTTTTTTTTTTTTTTTTTTTTCTTTTTTCTTTTTTTGCTCTAGAGTTTGTGCCTACTTCTTTCCTTCCTTATTATCAATAAAATTTAATACCATCTTCTACCAGTTCATTAAAAAAAATTACACCAACCATATGGTAGTACAGCCGTGGGAGAGCTCGTGGTAAGTTGGAGCATATATTCCACATTTGTGTTTCTACTAGAGTACTCTTTCTACTATTTGTGTATAAGTATCTTGTTAATGTGCGTGCCTTTGTGTGAGAAAACAATGTCCACCCGGTCGAGTATTTTATAGTGTATGCATAGGGGTGAGTATTCATCTCCTTTCCAAAACTAAGGCTTCTACTATTTGTGTATAAGTATCTTGTTAATGTGCGTGCCTTTGTGTGAGAAAACAATGTCCACCCGGTCCGAGTATTTTATAGTGTATGCATAGGGGTGAGTATTCATCTCCCTTCCAAAACTAAGGTCCATTCATCCCTTCTTGACACCGTCGATCTCGGTTTGTGCGTTCGTGTCCTCTCCCTTCTTTCTCCTTCGCATTCGAAGCTTCACTCTAGCGTCGTCAATCCGCCACATTGCACCCCACACTCGTCGTCCAACAATCCAAATCTCCACTACCGGGTGGGGTTGTAACATGGGCCACTCTGCACCGCTATCAATTATTAGGCCTACTTGTGCTATATATCTGGACTCCTTAGTGGCCATCGGTCGTGTCAAGTCATGACCCTCCCTAGCCCTCCCAACAACCCCCGCCTTGGCCCTCCTACCACACGTATATACATATGATTATCTCATTGAAAAAAAACTAGGATAAACCGGATCGTACATCGTTCCTAAACCAAATAGAACCTTAGTCACATCCTTTTTCTTTTGACGAAAAAATATGGATCTCGAAGGTTGGATAGGACTGTACCCTCTTTAATACCATCTCATGATCATGTACGCCCACATGTAAGAATCGTGTAATGGCATTCTCAATTGATCAACAACGTCAAGAGTTTTCGTCCATCATAGAAAAGAGAGTAGGCTAGAAAATGAGTTGCTAGCTAGTGTCTCGTCACTAGTATAACACGGTTTCCATAGAACCTTCCGTTTCGATCTGCTCTCTCAAGTCCATTTGCCTTTGCATCAGGGTTTTTTTCGGTGCTCGGTTAGGTTGTGAAGTCACCAATTCCGCTTAAGATGCCCTAACAGAGGGAGGAACTATGTGTTTCCTAATGCTCAAAGCGCTTAACTCTTCCATTCTTGTTAGCTCAAAGGATGTCTACTATTGAAACCTTGGTTCCTGACAAAAGAGGAGGAGAACTCTGCGCAAACTCCGCTCATCTGGTGCGCCGAGCATGAGCGACTAAGTATAATAAAGAGACTGAGGTCTCGCAATGTGAGGGAAACCTCCGCTTGGTCGATGCCCTGAGCGGAGTGAGGCTAGAATGGTAAAGTATGAGAACAAGTGATCACTGCGAACTTAATGTGTCATTCATGTATTCACCCACTTCTTTACACTGGGGGCACTCCCCCCCTTTTATAGCCATGAGGTCGGACCTCGGCCTTTTTACAGTGTGACCCTCGAATATTCCTAGGATATTCCTTAAGCTATCCTAGACCTTGAGGGCATTTCCATCTTACTCCATTGGTTACCGCCTTAGTTCGCGGGGGCGCCATCCCAACTCATCACGAGCCCATGTTGGGAGTTGGGCTGGCCTTCTCATCACGCTTCGGCCTCCGCCTTGCTTCTCCGCGGGTGATGTTCATCTTCTCTCTCACCATGCTCCGCTCTGATTCTAGCTGGGGGGTCACGGGTCTCCTCGCGACCCTCGACCGATTTCGGACCTAAGGCTCGAGACCTTCACGTGGATCGCATCTCGAGGCGGAGGTTTCTTTGCCTCCGCACTCAAAACGCTCGAGGTGGACCTCCGTCCATATTCTTTCTGGGGGCCCCTCTGTCCCGAGTCGGACCTTCGCTCTAGCTCTGCCTTCGGGTCTCCACCCACTCAGGTGACAACCGAGCGAAGGTCCTTCCCGCTCACCCTGCATATCTTAACAACTCAGCCAGTATAAGTTGCAGTGGTCTGAAGCGTTTACCATGTCCTAACATCAACCACCCTCTTCTCCACGAGACATCTAATACTAATATAGATCTAACTATCGAAGGTGTTTTAGGGCTAGCCATTAAATATATGCTAAGTGAAACTATGTTGGTTGTTTTTTATTCAAGTCGATCACGGGATCCGTCGAGCCAAGGGCAGGATTGGCCCACCACTGGTGTCAATGATCTCAACCTTTGACTCTACAGCAAAAGGGCACAAAGTTTAGAACAAACAACGCATGAACTGTTCCGCTCAAAGATACTCCAAAATCCAAATCCGCAGCTGTCAGGATCCGCCGTACATTCCTGCGAGAAATAAACAAGATTAAAGCCATCAAATCAATCCCGTTTAATTTTAATGTGAAGACAGGCCGAGCAGCCGTTTAACGTCACGGCACAGCTCCTCCGGTTATATTTCTGCGAGGAAAAAGGTTATACACACTGCAGCTGTTGTCGGATACGTCACAGCACATTGTCGGATACGTCGCAGCACAGCCTCCTCCGGCTCCTCCGGTCCTCCCTCACAGTTGTGTTTGCAGACACCAGACAGGAGATGCGCCGGTGCGCTGCTGCTGAACCACACCGGCTAGCGGTGCCTCGAATAGTGCCTGCCACCTGCCAGACACCACGTTGCGGCACGGTTCTGGCCACTGATAGTTGACGCACCAGCAGCTACATCCACCGTCCGAAATAGGGAGTACTTCTGCACATGTAATTATGGATTACGTGTCGACCAAAATATGTCATAAAAAATTTAGCATTTTCTGAATCGCCACTATTTTAGTTTTTCATTGACCCCAAAGGCGGTTTGTCTAGATCCTATTTGGTACAACTTCTCCAACAGTTTCATGTGGTGTTGTTTTTGCCAATCAGTGAAAATGCTATAGCTCCTCAGGTGGGATCTGGTCTTACTGGGGTGGACGTAAGATGGAGCTAAAAATATTTGCTGGATCCGCTTTGCAAGATCTACAAAGTGTTGGTTTATCAACCGTGTTTTCCCCAAAATAGCTTTAATTCAACTAGTGGAACTGCTAGTGTGGAGCCCAAGCTAAAAAAGTTGCTCCAAGGGTGAAGCAAAGCTATACCAAAAGAGGCATTTCTGTTACTCTAATACTCACTCACAACCTTTCATTCATGATTCGTCCAAGGGTGTTTAAGTTTTACAGTTTCTGGTGAGAAGTGAATGAATAACTGAATTGCCTTTTCACCTTTTGTCATCTTACTTTTCACTGTCCCTGTGATCGTCCTGTGCGTTATAAGGAAATTTTATTTTCTCATAAGCCAGATGTTAACTTGTCTTCTTGACTGTAACACACCAATAGCACCTTTAGGATCCTTGCGCCATGTCTTGATGATACTGATCTATCCATCCCTGTATGATCTCAACTTCTTGTCTCCTTTGTTCTATAACCCAGTCTGGGTCATCTTTGGTTGCAGATCTGAGGTCAAAATGGTGAGCACCTGACCACAGGTACAAGTGACTACACGTAAGTTATCTTTGAAAAAAAAAGGCACTGAGATCTTACGACATTTTTCTTCCAGCAATTTTCTTGCTCACCTTTCTCCGTGACAAGGGCAACGATGCTGGACGAGATGTTTTTGAGCACCCTGATTGCAACAGAATAGTAAAGCATTACGGGTGTACACCAGCACAATTTGTTATCTGACAGACTGAAAGCTTTCATTGACGAATGATCATCAATAAGGTAATGGTCCCGGTAGAACTACCCGTCTGCACTCCATGGATCACGCATTCCGTTGGAGAAGATGATGTTGCTGCCAAACCTCTTGAGCACCTTATCAATTTTCTGCAGGATGTTAAGCAAGACAGCACCAGATGAGAAATTTACATATACCAGCAGTAATTGATTCCATTGAGGCTTATATGGAATGAAACAACACTTACATATCCACCATATTCAGTGGTGATCCAATGTGGCCTAGGCCGAACCCCAAAACGCCGGAAACAGGAATTGGATTTGCCCTCGTAACTGAAGGTGAATGGTGGGAACATGCTCGTTCGAGGTCGACATCGAATGATCATCTCTGTGCAAGTCTACATGCACAGGAGTATGTCACAATCTCTGGTTCTCAGTGTTGCCACTAACATTTCATTGCCTGTCTTTAGTGTGTTGTTCATATGTACTCCTTCCGTCCCAAAAAAAAACATGCAATTCTGACTTCCCGAGAAGTCAAGTGATTTCAAATTTAAACAAATTATATAAAATATACTGACACTTATAAAATACAACATAAATATCAATTGATTAATGTTGAAATATATTTTCATAATAAATTTTGTTTGAGACATAAATATTTAAAACTAATTACTATAAACTTTGCAAAGCTTTAGTCAAATTGATCGGCACTAATCCCATAGTTGCATAGTTTTTTGGGGACGAGGGAATACCTGCCAGTACCACCCTGAGTAATGGAGTTCAAGTGAACCGGGGCTGTCTTCGTCCACTATAGGGTTGCAAGTCCTGTCTCCTGTGTAGTTATAGTACAAGCTCGCCGCTGCGAACACCTTTTCTAGGATGTCCGCATTTGCGGGGAACCCATCTATGATCTTGCACATCTGGATAGGTTTTCATAAGAAAAATAACATGTTCAGTAGAAGGCATACAATTTTTGTTCATGCAGATGGAGGGTTAATTCGGTCTAGCAATTTTCTTGAAATGGGAGAAATGTTGGCAGAGTCTGGTTAAAATGGAGATCGAACCTCCTTGACGGGGTAGGCAGGCAAATTCTTCAGGAAATTGGCCGGTGTTGGATAGTCCACCATGGCAGTGTTGATGAATGCCGTCCGTAGCCAGACTATAATTGAACCAGCGTACTCCAAGGTCCTGAAATTGAGTGGATAAACAACGGGAAGAGAATAAGAGATGACATAGAGGAAAATATGTAATTTTGATTAGTTCTGGCTCTCAATTTATACATTCGAGATTATGCTGGATTATACATGAAAGATCCTTTTTTGGCTCTCTTTAGCCCTCTGACTCCCCAACTTAGAGTAGCTAACCGCGGAAGTAAAATCAACCCTTGTTCATACAGGGGCTTTTCTGGTATGAAATGGGCCACTTAAAATAGGTTCATTGCTCCGGCTCACAATACGATTAATCCGGCATGAGCTACATGAGCTCCAAGTAGTTTACCAGACAAATTGATAAGTCTGGCATTCCCAAAATTCAAACACTTATGTCTCTCAAAATTACCGCCCCGTGTAGAAACACGAGTTGTACTAGTGTTTTCTTTATAATAACCGAGATGTGCATTATTTTAGAAAACATAACAGGTCCACTTGATATTGCTATCAATGTTACCAAGTTAATGTTCATATGCTTATGTATCTTTTTAAAGAATTTTCTAAGATTTGTTGCTTTTTGCTAGCGCATTTTGTGACGATTAATATATAGTACAAAATGAGTCGAATTAGTAGTCACATTAAAACTGCTCACCAAAACTTGGATAATCTCCCTAAGATATAGTTTATTAGGTAGTAGTTAGTTATCGACCAACCAACTAGGATTTAGCGCTAGTTTGTACTTTTATTATTTACCCAATTGGGTGGCTGCTAGAAAACTTATAGTTGCTTACATATGACAAGAGTACAAAAGACAAAAATACTTGCAAGTCATCTCATATATGTTTAACTGACAATAGAATCCAATACTCAAGTTCTACTTACACAAGACTAGGGGCCTATTGAGTTCAAGGGACTAATCTGCAGCACAAAAACCATTATGTCCCTATTTAATGCACAAATGAGCCACTAGTCCCAAATAGCACCTCCCAAGAGGCTATTAGACTAAGGAATAAAGACTAAATGAGCCTAAATTTAAACCACTAGTTCTCTTGTTTGGTAATTCAGGGACTAAATGAGAATTAAATGAACTTACTTGCATGCTCGGAATAGTGTACTGAGCTCAAGGAGCCCCTTGTCATTGGAGCCCCTCTGATCCAACACATCCCAAGCTGTCTTGATCACACTGAAGCAGTTCAAGCTCTCAGACTACAAAATTAATTGAAAGTCACAATCTGTTGATATTTAAGAGAAGATGCCATTATTTAGCCTGAGATAAAGACTAACCTATTAGTCAGATTTATATCAGGGCATGTGGTATGTTTTTGTGCATTATTCATGGATGGAATGCCAGATATATGCTACACTGAACTGTAAAAAAAGAAGATTTTAGAAAATAGACCCCCTGATTGAAAGACGTGAATATTTATAGGTGCCATCTTTATAAATGGTCAGTGTCTCCAGGCATACACCGACCTATATTAGCTATTAATCCATGTGTTTTATTGCGGGCTATGAAAAATAGCGTCAGGCTTTTTCGGGCGCTATTCGGCGCTGTTGCGCCGCTATAACCGCGTTATAGCAGCAGCTACGCGCAGTAGCGCCAGCCTGCTGCTACCGCTATAGCGCGCTATAGTGCCAATAGCGTGGAAATAGCGCGCTATAGCGCCAATAGCGTGGAAATAGCGCTCTATAGCGCCAATAGCGCGCTTTTAGCGGCGCAATAGCGTGGAAATAGCCCGCTATAGTGGCGCAATAGCGCGCTATAGCTCCAATAGCGTCAATAGCGTGAAAATTGATAATAGCGTCGTGACGTTTCAATTGGCGCGCTATAGCGGCGCTTATATATATAGCGCTATTTTTTCATGGCTATTAATAGAGACCGGCATCCTAAGGGACTGCCCCTGTAAATGGCTTATTTATAGACATGAATTTCTGGCCTTTATATATCCATTAGAAAAAAACAACACTCTTAAACGACATGCCTTTATAGATAGTTGTTAAAAAGAATCATATTTTATAGTTTGAAGTTTTTTTACAACAATAATTTTATTAGTTTGAAGTTGGATGGAGACGAACTTTGTACCAAAACAATATACCTTGATGTGACATAAATTTTTACAGAAAGTTTTAAATTTGATACTATGTAGAGTTTAAATATAACATTTTAAGTTCTTAGATTTTTAGAATTTTAAAATTATTTTCTCAAAAACCTTGATCTTTACATGGTTTATACCAAAATTGTAGTTATCATGATCCACAAATTTATTGTTATTTTTTTTTCATTTTTAGTCCTAGATGTTCATTTTTATTTCTTAGATTCTGAAATAAAAAATTTAGGATCTCAAACAATCTCGGATGTTTTTAAAAAACTTGTAGTTTTAAAATTTTTTGGAGTCCTAAATATATTTGTTTTTTAAATTATCAAGTTTTGATACAAAAATTCCAAACCATGCATGTTGCATACATATACTTCCTATACAAATTCTATTGCTAGATTAGATCTAAAACTTTATAGTTAAACATTTTTAATTTGATATTGTTATGGGCTTAGATATTTGATACATGAAGTTAATACAAAGGGACCGTGTATTATCCCTAGTCATAATAATTGGGTCTTTAGTGTAGCGACAGAGAGTGAGAGGGGGCCGGGGTACATAATGGCTTGTCCCAACATCTATAAGGGCAGGTACATTACTACACGTCACGGCCTCATATACCATTTCACGCAGTGCCACATAGGATTTTAGATGACGTGGAAGGGAGAGAAAGGAGAGAGAAAGTCAGGTCGTTGCCTGGGGAAACAACGAGCTCATGTCCGTCATCTTCGCTGGATGAGACGACTTCCGCTCCATTGTATGCCAAAAGTCGTTGTTTCGTAGATCCGCTGCGGCGCCGCGCGAAATTCCTTTGCTCGCGCCAAATTTTCCCTCGCTCTTATTTCTGGCGCTAAATTCTTCGTCCATGGCGCCAATGCGAATTCATCTGCTGCAGCTTCCTCTACCTAAATTTCTCTGGTCCCAAAACACAGCCATCCCTCTCCCGCTACCCACACGGTGACCGCACGCAGCAGTAGGGCATATGGCTCCCCTACGCGCCGGCAAAAATGGTGGACTTCCCCGGCGCCCTAACCTGCCGCGCCTCGCCCCGATGGTCCAGCCTACAAGCATGCCCCTTCCGTCACTAGCACCGGCACCAGCAGCGGCGGCGGCACCGGTGACAGCCACGACCCCAGCAGCGCAAGCAACTCCTGGTTCATTCGATAGTTACTCAACATGGCTATCGATGCCTCCCTCGTTTGTGTCCAACTTTTCTGCCTCCATGGTCCAAAACTCAGATCTGAGTGCCTCGAGCTGTTCGATGCAAGATGACAGGTACGTATGTCATCTGTACTGATTGGAATCAGAGGGAAAGAGTGAACGATTGTTTATAATTCTTTTTTTGTCTAGGTTCAGACTGCTTATTTAGGGGCATTACTATAGTTGTTTGCTTTTCCGGTTTGCTTACTAATTTATACGGATATCATATTTGGGTAGCATAAATGCATAACATATTCATTATTTTTTCTCCAGTGATATGGGTTCGTACCCACCTGGTGGTTTTCTGAATTTCATGAAGGGTAATTTTGTTAACACAAGTAGGCGTGCTCAATATCCTCCATTTGAGGCACAACAACCACAGTTGGCAAACGTAAACTCATCTCATTCCTTGCCTGAACAAAACTCACCACATTCAGCACGTGGTTCCCAGGCTGCTCCTATAGTGGACATTGATAAAATTGATGGTGATGGAGGCAGTCCAAGCACTTTCACCAAAAAAGACAGCAAAGGAAGTAGGCCTGCAAAGAGGATGATATGGGCACCTAATGAAACCATGAGACTGGTAAAATCCCTGTATACTCTCTACATATGTGCCCATCTTTTGTTTAATGTTTGTGCATCTTATAACCATCTATGTTCACATGTAGGTTAGTGCTTGGTTGAAAAATTCAAACGATTCAGTTCAAGGAAATTGGAAGAGAACTGATCAATATTGGGGATCAGTAACTGCCATGTTCAACAGCACGACTCCAGGTGATAGAACCAGAGAAATTAAGCAACTCAAGGAACAATGGCATCGTGTGAACAAAAGTGTATATGCCTTTGAAGGCTGTTGGATGAAAGCAGAGCGACTTCGTGGAAGTGGGGAGTCTGATGAGCAGGTAATGGGCCATGCCAAGGCTTTCTATGAGGAAGAGTCTAGTGAAGGTGAGTTTAAACTTGAAGCTTGTTGGAAGGTTCTTCGAGATCAACCAAAGTGGCATTCATACAATGAGGACTCTTTCTACAGATTGTGACTGCCCTAGGTGCGTGGTCTCCATATTTCACTCATAGGGCAGATGCCACTAATCGAGAAGGACTCTCGCCTCTGATTAAGTGTACAGCAGCAATGCGTATGTTAGCATACGGCACCCCTGCAGATTCATTAGATGAGAACCTAAAGATTGGCAAAAGCACGGCATTGGAGTGCTTAGGAGAGTTTGCTCGAGGAGTGATTGAAACATTTGGACCAGAGTTTCTACGTCCACCTACAGTTGAGGAAACAGAGCGCATACTACAATTCAATGAGGCTCGTGCCTTCCCTGGTATGCTAGGAAGCATTGATTGTATGCATTGGGAGTGGAAAAATTGTCCGGTTGCATGGAGAGGACAATACACCAGCGGTCACAAGCATGCTCCTACTATGATTCTAGAGGCTGTTGCTACACATGATCTTCGGATATGGCATAGTTACTTTGGTGTTGCTGGTGCTAACAATGACATCAATGTACTGAACCACTCGCCTTTGTTCATACAAGCATTGAAAGGTGAAGCGCCTGAAGTGCATTTTTCTGTCAATGGAAAACAATATAGTAATGGTTACTATCTCGCCGACGGAATATATCCACAGTGGGCTGCCTTTGTGAAGTCGATACAAGCCCCCCAAAGTGAGAAGGACACAGTTTATGCGCAAGCACAAGAAGCTGCAAGGAAGATATCGAGCGTACATTTGGGGTGTTGCAATCTCGATTTAACATTGTTGATCGTCCAGCGCGTAAGTGGAAAAGGGTAGATGTTGGTGACATCATGCAAGCTTGTATTATTCTTCACAATATGATTATTGAAGACGAAAGACAGCCTGGTTCAATGACTTTTGATTTAAACTCAACTCCAGGATTATCATATGCTCTACCACACCAGCAGTCCGTATAGGGAATAACATGTGCTTTTCTAGAGTACTACAAAGAAATGCTGCAATCCGTGCTCGAGATACACATACCCAACTTAGGGATGATTTAGTTGAACATATATGGCATCGTCGTCTTCAGCATAGGCACAATAGCTAAACTTTTATTTATGTCATATTTTAATTGTAATGAGTGCTTTTCAATGAATATCGGATTTGTAATGAATAGTAGCATATTTTATATTTTTCCTATACGGTAATGTGTTCACGTCTCAATATTATAAATAAGCTACATAGTTATGGTTGTATAGGATCCTGTCATTCATTTGGTCCATGCATAATTTTAGGGATTATATGTTACTACCAGACAACTTAAAAGACGACCCATTGTATAGGTTGTCTGTTTGGTCGTCTCAAGGTTACGTGGCAATTTATGAGACAAGTCATGAGACAACACCAATGTACCTGTCCTAACTCCTATATAGGAGCTCCCACTAACAATCCTTAAGGAGTTCTAAGGCCTCTCGATTGGTCGATGCCCGTGATAACTGAAACACCACGTCACCAGAAACTGATTCAAGGCTTTTCGAAACCCAGCCGTCGGTCTGAACTGAAGCATCCTATATTCACGTTGATCCCACCTCCACCCGGTACGCCAGCGCCGCCACTCCGTCGTTCCTTCCTGAGCACCAACCCAAAAAATTATTGCACCAACAATTCCTCCACCACAAGTCCAAACGCACTATCGATTCATCTATCATAACAGACGCACCTAAAATTGAATTGCCACCGCGGAGGCCCGGAAGGAATCTAAAGGTCCTCGCCTCCCTCGCTGTAATGGATAAATAGCTCGCTTTGCCTCCGCTATCCTCGGCTGCCACCCCGCTCTACCCGCCGCATCCTCTGCCCCTCTCGCGCGGGGACGAGCCTTGCAGCGCCCCACCGCCTCTGTGTCGGGCTTCTCCTAGCTTGCCGTTGCAATGTCCTCGACGGGGTAGATGGGCATACATCATCTCCACTCGGCTCTACCATGCTCGGCGGCGCTGCGCCCCGCGTCCACCGCATGTCCTCGCTCGCCCGCGCCCACCCATATCGCTGCTGTGTGGTGGTAGGGCCCCTGTCAACAGCCCCGGTGGTGCCTAATCTCGACGAGGATGGCATCTAGAAGTGCAAGGAAAATAGATGAGCATATGGACGGATCCCCCATGCAGAAGAACCGTTCCATACCGCAGCCCCAAGGAAACGAGGGAAGACAAAGACTGAATGAGTGGATGAGAAGCTATCCATGGGTCACGGTATGTTGCTGCTGATTTTATTTGATTAGGGGTGGCAGTTTCTTTTACAGTGAAAGATATTTTCTGAGTACATTACTTTCTTTTTATTTGAGATTGAGTACATTACTTTCGAGATGGAAGAAGTGAAAGGGTGAGTACTGTTTCCTCAAAAAAAAAAAAAGTATGAGTACTACTCTATCTATATGTGTGTGTTTTTTAAACAAAATTTAAGCAACAATTGCGGACGAGACAGTTCCTGAGAAGCTACATAATAATGTTTTTCAGGTTCTATGTGACGCCTTCCATTGTCATATATCACATACATGTATTTTCTTCTTATCATATCATATTATCATATATACATGTATTTTCTTCTTTGTCAAAATATGTATTTGATTAATATTTGTTAGATTTTACTGAAGATGGACCATTCTTTTCCATTAATATTTCTTCAGAGTTCAAACAACTTGGCACTTTGGTCTTAAAAATAGTTGTCTATACTCAATACACTGGTATTTCACCTTTCTATAATAAGCTACACTATCGTGCAGAGATGATATCATGAAATTTTCTCTTATGATCATTGCATTGTTTCTTAATTCCCGCAGCAACGCGCGGGGGAGATTCCCCTAGTTTTAAAAGTATTTTGCTATTTTCTCAACATTTTCTATTTTCTAAAAAAAATATAGAGGCACCTGGGTTATGATGCCCAAAGTGAGCGCATTAAGAAGTCCACTGGGCACGGGGAATAAATGGGTCGTGGGTGTATTTTTCAGAGTTGGCCACTTAAGAGAGTCTTCATTGAAAACAAATTCATAGAGTTGTGTTTTTTCTGTTTGTAGAAGCGGTAGATCCATTAATATTATCACCTCTATAAATAAATTTGCTATCTCCTAGGTTTTTTTTGCAATAGTGAATTTTATACGATTAAGACACATTTGGAACCAAGGGAGTACCTTATAGTCTTGCGATACAACATCATAAAAGCTACTCCAAGGTGTTATGTAGTCAAATTGTAGGATTGGTGCAGAGGATGCCAGGGCCCCAATGGTGACATGGGGGTACTTGAGCCTAAACCAAGAAGCCAACACTACAAACAACAAGCGTTTGATCAAGCAAAACATGAATGAAAAAAGGGTGGGTTTAATAAGTTCACATAATGTTTATATCACTCTATCCTTTAACATGTGAAAATCATGAAATTGGAACATCTTGAATTTGCAACAAACCAATTTAATTTATGCAATTATGACTCAACTCTTCCATTAGGAACAAATTTGAATTCTAAAGTGTTTAAAAATATTTTGAAGTGAAATGGTGTGCATGGTTGAGTGCCTTGATTGTTTCAGTCAACCATTGATGGTATATGAGTCCCGATGATAAATTCCAAATTCAAAAATACAGACTTACCGTTTTTTTCATAAGCCATTATGGCTCAAACTCACCCCTTCTATCTTTCTGGTCTAGCATTAAACCATCATATCATCTCTCCATCAACTTCCTTCTCTCTATGGACCGTCTCCTCCTCTTACCATAATCCAATCCATATGCATCACCCGTCACTAAGACTGGCAGAACTACATCACCACCATGCCTCTTCGGACAACTGCCTTATCCCTTCATTGCCCCCATCTGGTGCTATCGCATGGAATCCACATTTAGTCCAACCACTAATGGATGAACCTAGGAATCAACTTCATACTCCCCATCATGATTTTTTCCTCTATGCAATACACTGACCAAATTGTTATGTCTTCTACTCACCTTGTCCCATCTACTATGACAAGAGCTCAATGTAAGTCCGAGTCTTCATTGAGTCATCCCAACTGCTCCACACTTTCACTAATTAAGACTTGTCAGTACCCATGCCACCACTATGCAACAAAATGTCAGCGATGGGAGAAAATATCCCCTCTCATTGAGCTTGACTGTTGTAGTTATAAATAGGGGCCCTATATATGCCTCCCCTCTCTTTGAAAGCATAAGTACTATCCATCTCATATCCACTCCTCAACCCCATTCAATGGAACTAAGCGCCAAAACTACCACGGATATCCTTCTCTACTCCACCCTTGATCCTAGATAGCTCTAGGTCGGGTTTCCTTGACCCTTTATCATCCTTATTCACCTCTCATCCTTCCTCTTGGCTCTTGCCCTTCTAATTTGGCCCAATCCACAATTCCCATGTGCCCTCACCCATTTGACTCTAATGCCACTAATAATTGCTAGAGTGGCACTGACACCTCTACAAAAGCCCTTTCCTCTTCAGTAGCCTTCACTACACCAGGTAGACGCACCCCAAGCCCCATGACATAGGTCTGAACCATCTTCTCCCATGGCCTCATTTGTGGTGCCACCACCCTTGCTAGCTTAGTTGTGCACGTCATCACTCCAATCATTAATAACAATGTGCCATGCGCCCAAAATCTTCTTAGAGCCTAGCTACTCTCATGTGTGCATCGGTGGATGATCTAGTGACACTATGCAATGATTATTTCAATGTGGACATGCTTGTTGGAGTGCAAAATATGATTCAGTGATACCTTAGTGCACTCGACACATCATCTCACATTATATATATTGTTTTGCAATGGCTAGTTCAAGTTGACATGGTTACTAATGTGCACCATGTGATCCACTAGGTACCATAGAGGCAACGGCATATCATTTGGTCAAGAATATTTAGAAATTTTCAACAATGACTATTAGAAAAGCAGAAAGAATAAGATCACCAAACAATTTGGTGCTCCCCAGTGAGGCATGACAGGCCATCCATTGGTAACTTTATTTGTAGTCGGTTGCAACGGCTTGGATTTATATATGTTCTCTTGGTCATTTGGTCCTCTCTTGATTCCTTGGAGGGTTTCCTCATATGTAGAGGCAATGTGATGAGGTTGAGGGCACTTCTAGTTAAGGAGAGTGCTTAGGAGTGTTCATAGTGCGCCGCGCATCATCCTTATGCTCTTCGCTTGAAGGTTGATCGAAGTGAAGATCAAAACTTGTTGATCTTGGGGTTTTCCATCGCTTAGATAGCCTGATGGAGTAGGCAATTTTGTCTATGGAGTGGATTGTTGGAAGACTCCTAACTTTGAGCTTGGCTCTAGATTGGAGAATGTATACCTATAGTGGATCCTAAACTCAAGGAAGGTCAACCCTTAGTGTATGCTCAAACATGGATTAGATGCTAGTGGAAACATTTTGATACCGCAAGAACAATATGGTTCTTTCTTGTCTACCCCTTTCATTCATAAGCATTATATTCATTGCTTGAGACATATTGTGTGGATCTTTTGAAAGACTTGATTTTGTATTAGTGTGATTTACTAGATAGGTTTCATTCTTGCAATAGCGTTTTCCTAGAGACTAAATGGTAATAAACAGTCGACTATCTATTGTTAAAATTTTATTTGGGAAGACAAAAAAAATTAAATACGCCAAACAACCAATTAAAAAAGATAAAAGAAAGTTTAAAACAAAATGAGATACCACAATATAGCGTTTGCGTGTGAGGTTTAAACGGGCTAAATGACCGTTTAGGCGAGCATTGCAAATCATGGTAGTGTATTGTAAGGACATAGCTTAGTCTGGATCATTGATCTTTTGAGAATAAGTAAACACATTAACCATTTGCAGGGTTTAGATATGACTTACTACCGCCATAGGAGCCACCGAAGACGACTACGGGTGCGGTCTCGGCTGAGAGGTTCTGCTTAAGACTGGTGATGAGAATGGCGAAGTCGACGAGCGCCTGCGTTGACGTCAAGTAGCCCAGTGCCTCGGCTGAGTTATTCCCAGATGGCCATGACTCCCCGTAGAACCGATGCTGATCATGGTAATCAGAAATTGACCAAATGGTAACATAAATATGCAATAGTAAACAGATCACAATGGTAGCAAAACATTTAACCGGCCCTCTCAAAAACATGATAGGTAGCTTCTTTGTTTCCAAAATGTAGCCGTATTAGCTAATTCCATCCTGTGTGGAATTCAAAGTTTTAAATCTCCAACTAAAACATTTAACCGGCGCTCTCAAACATCTAATAGCAGAGTATAACCGTTAAATTGTACACATGTAGGAATATGTTGACCTATCTCAAATATTTCCTCTGTTCTAAATTAAAGTTTGTTTTAGCTTTTCTATATACATATATGTTTTGCTATGCATTTAGTTATACACTATGTATAGATACATAGTAAAAAGAAAAATGAGTCTAGAAAAGCCAAACGACTTATAATTTAGAATAGAGGAAGTAGCTCTTAGCGGACTATAACGACATATATAACCAGACATTTGAAACTTTGTTGTAACTGCATTGTCGTAACGGGAAGTTGCAGGACTGCCCCCATGCAAGGAGACGAGGAAGACAAAACAACATGCAAGGAGACGAGGAAGACAAAACAACAGTGAGCAATCCGGCAGGTGTCTTGTCATAGGTGAGTTGGACTAGGCACTGGCCACTGGCACACTGCCTCACCTAGCAATACAGTAATAGGTGTCTCTTTTTGGATAATGAGTAATATAAGGTGTCTTGTTATCTCTAAGTGAAACTCATATCATTTTTTATTTTGTTATTATGCCAAAAATGTATATCAGTTTTGAGATGATTGTACCTCGATGAAGACCAGGAGGGCGCCAAACTTGGGCGCGATATCGAACATGAAGCCGGTGTTGATGGCGATGAACTCAATATCAGCCTCGCCGCCAATGTACACGAACAGCGGCCCGGTGCTACCGCTTTTGCCGCCGCTGGGCCTCCGCCAGAAAGTGTCATTGACGAGGTACTTCTGATAGAATACCGTTGGCGTGTTGGTGAAGGACCGAAACGGCGACGAGAGGGGGGTTGAATGGGAGCCTCGATTTTCCTTTTCAATTTCGGGTCATCGGCTCAACCCCCAACCTCAAAAGCAAACTCAACCGAGAGACGAGTAACACACGTGCTAACTGGTAGCAAGGTGTCACGAGCAAAGAGAGCACCGAGATGTCCACGACCCAAATGATTGGGTGGATGTTCCTTAGGAACACAGCGGGACACCTCAAACTATCGCACACGACCGACAAGAGCAAAGATCGAACCGGAGGACTAAAAGAGTCACTCAACTTCTATAGAGAAGAAGTGAGTTCTCGAAACTAAAATACCAACGCCAACTTGTGGCGAGTGCGTAGAAGAATTCCCGGATCGATAGAAAATCAACAATAAAGAAAGAGTTGGATTTGCATGTCACTCGAAGGTGCACAGCCTACCAACTCGAACGAGCCCGACTTCTCTCAAACTGATGAACAACACATGACCTGCACTGAAATAGCCTGACGGACACAACAAACCGGGAGGAAAGAGCAAGGTAGCTGGACTGCACGCTACCGCTACCGAGTCAACTGCAGATAAGGAACTAAGAGGAAGTTAGTGGATCGAACGAGAGAAAAACTGCAGCCTGAAAATTTCCCACGCGCTGCAACCACGAACTGAAGCAAGGCTCTGTTGTGCTATAGCGACACAAAGCACAAAATCGACAACATCAAAGCGCTAGCTTAGAGGCTTGGGAAAACGGAGAAGCAATCAGCATACAGGTCAAGAATAAGTGCCGCTCATCAATTTAGCTCGCAAGGTACTAGCTTGCCTGCGCTGGTAGCATCACTATCTGAACCCGTAAGCATCATGTCTCCAAACAATAAACAAAAAGGCACCTGTAGCTTGAAAAGGACGAGTACTCAAGAATTGATTTCCTAAGCCCTTCACGATTCAGGAGCTGCTCACTTTGATGCACACTATCAAGGTAGCACATGCAGTGAAGGGGGAACGCACTGACCTGCTGAAACTGACGCACGAACAGGGCCGGTCTGCACGGCACTGCTTGAATCAGGCAACCAAGGAACTCGACTCCGACCTGGTGCTGGATCTGTAGAGAGAGCACGAGATTGACAGCAAATAGACGACAGCGACTGAGCACCGATGGTCACAGTTGACCACACCTGGAGCGCTCGTCGCAACTCAAGCGAAAAACAGACCGAGCCCGAGTGCTAAGAACAGCAGCTCGCCAGGAACAAAATCAACGAGATCTCCGTCGACTCAAAAGAACTCGCTTCCAAAATTTACACAGATGAAATTGACCACAGCGTGAAGCTATTCCCCAAAAATCACTGCCTGAAATCAATTAGAACTCCGGGAATCTCAGATCGAAAATAAGCACGAAAATAGGGAAAAACTGAGAACAAAAATCACAAAGATAAAAGTAATGAATCCCGGAGGCGAAAGTGGGACTAAGGGCCACTCTTCCTACGAACGAAAATCACAAGACAAATCCACACAAAATTGTGTTCTTGGACCTCTAAACAAGAACCCTAAAATGAGGGAAAATAAAAACGAAAATAAAGAGGCAAGAGGGGATGAAGGGGGTAAGCCTCCACTAAATAGTCCAATATTCCCTCGCCTAAACTACCCCTAAGATACATGAGTCGATCTTTTAACCCTAGGGCTATTTTGGTCGACTACGGGTAATTATCAATTCGACGACCGCCGCGCCTCTTCATCTGACCTTGCTCCGTGCAATCTCCCGGATGCCGCCACGCGCCGGCCCTTCCGTCCACCGGAACGCCCGGGTTTTGAGGCCCAAACCCGTGAAACCCGCCGATGGTTTTGAGGCCCAAACCACCAAACCCGCACCCGTGGTTTTGAGGCCCAAACCACGAAACCCGCACCGATGGTTTTGAGGACAAACCACCAAACCTCCTCGACACGTGTCATCGCCCGTCTTGACCGCCCGAAGTCGCCAAGTCATCCGAGCTCCCCCGCTGCGCTCGCGCTTCGCCGTCTTGACCCGATCGACACGGTCCGCCCACGTCCTCTTGCATTCGTCGATGTCCCGGATGTCACCACCATGGCTAGCCACCCGGCGATCCGGTCCCTCGGTCCAAGCCTCACGTCCGTCCTTCACCTCCGCGGTCGTCGGACGGCACGCACGTCCTCCTTGGCCCCTTCACCTCGCCGTCGGCTACCATCTCCGAGCTCCACACCCGTACAACACGAACCAAGAGATCGTCTTCGACACACTCCCACGTGTGCGGTGAACATAGCCGAAGCATAAAGAATAAAAGAAAATAGACTTAAAATGTTGATCGTTGACAATCACTCAATCACAAAACTAAACACATGTGACCTAAATCAACCATGTGTTCGTAATCTCCCCTTGATGAGTGCATTGTCAACATTCAACACAAAGACGAAGAAGGTAAAAGATAGCACATCCAGGTGAAGAAAAGCTAAGACAAAATCTTTGGATAGCAAACATGGAGCTAAAACTTGGTTCCCAAAGACATGGGCAAAAAGGCTCGACACAACCAAGTTAAACAAACAGCTAGTCCTCAAGAAGAGGTAGAACGGGCTCAACACCACTAGCATAGCTCCAAACCAATTACTTTCACACACAAACAGCTAGACCCTCAAGACAGAGGCAAAAGGCTCAACACATCTAGCTCAAAGTGCTACTCCCCCTAGACAAATGCAGTCACTGTCTTTGTATCTTTCTCCCCCTTGTTGGCAAATGCACTAATCAAGCTATGAAATGCATGAAAATGCAATGAGAGAGCTTCAAGTTTATAGCAATCCAAATGAGAAGATGCTCTAGGTAGTGTCATGGCAACAAAATCAAGTGCTTAACACGGTGCTCAAACTGATCAAGAGATATGAAATATGACTTAAAGGCACTTTGATTCAGTTTTAAGCATTTCAGAAAAGGTGTCCACCACAAAGAATAGCACATAGCACAAGTAAGCTAGAAATCTACCAAGTGCTACACATGTGTATCAAGTGAACTACCCCAAGCAAAGTTTATACATCATGCAAAAGACAAAGCCAACACTTGTCAAATTTTAAATTGATCGGAGTTGCAGCGGTTACAAGCATTGGACAAAGCAAGAGTGCGAGTGGTTATCCACAACCGTCAGCCTTACTAATCAACCATGTCAAGCCTATGCGTGTGAGCAATCAGAAGCTTAAGACAATGGTTTGGGTCAATCACTACCAAGCTCAGGTTCAACTCAAGTGCAATGAGCAGCAGTCCCAAGACTTGGACGTGGGACGGTATGGACCCATCTCGATCTTTTCCATACACTTAGCTTAGATTTCAGATTTTAGCAAATAAAAGCATTTGGTCATCTAAGCAAGTGTATAACTCAGTGAATGAGACATAGTCACCTAACATACATGATAAGCACAAAGGATCTCAACAACTTAAACATGCTAGGAACTATCTCAATGGTGAACATTTTGCAAGATTCATCGTTGTTAAGCAAGTTCACATGAAAAACAGTTTTGCTCATAACAGATATCAATTAAGCAGAAAGAGCACAAGCTGTAAGCACCAACACGTAATTGTTACACTAAACAGAGCATAGTCTCATTGTGATCAATATAAACAAGAAGCTCAAAGTGCAATAGTATACATGATGAATGCAATATGATACAAGATGATGTACAAAGCAAAAACAAACCTAAAGCTACAACTGTACATCAACTACAAAACTACCCCTCAAAAAGGATAGCAAACTCCCAACTCCCCCTCAAGCAATGACACCTAGCAAAAGAAAACTAGGAAACAAAAGGGCACAAAGGCTAGCATGGCATATAATACACAAGATAACACATGCTAATATGAAAGGTGCCATGGAACGATACAAAAATGATACGGGCGAACAACATGACATAACGACAAGAGAATAATGGAAGACCATGCCAAGAAGTTCATATATATCACCACAATATCATACAGAAGATAGCAAGATAGAGTAAACAAGATCACAAAGCTATCATGAACAAGATGGCTAGCCTACCATGGTATATACACAAGCAAGACATAGAACCATAATGTGCCAGAAATATACAAGTGAGCAAATGAACAACTATCTCATACCATAAGTAGGGAATCATGAATGTACAAGGTATGAGTGTATATGATAGCTCACAGACTATGTGAAGGTGTCACAATAAGGCACATGCCTCATGGAGGCCATCAAAGTGGTGTAGACAACCATCAAGTCTTGATCACACCACAACAAAGGATCAAGTTTCACCAAGCACGTGTTCTCCACCCCATTTCCTCATACCTACACACGAGAGGAAAGAGAAAACCGAGTCTTGGATCCCAAAGGGTTAGCAAGAATATACTTGGGAACCCAAGACTTGGTCACTTACATCATTGGAAAAACATGGGATGAGCAAATGGCACAACACTGGGGTTAGTATACTTAGGAGAATACCAGTGTTGACCATCTTGCCCAAGGTAGGCGTTAGGCAAAACAAACATCCCACGACCCTTCTTCCCAAAGTGCTCACCACGCACAACAAAGCGTGGTGCACTCCTCCTGTCAAACTCAAAGCTCCCAAAGCGAGGAACACCTTCCACTCGCGGAGCACGACCACCACGGGGTCTCACAAACTGTGGCCTAGCCCTCTGAGGCCTCCTACCTCCTGGCCTAGCAAACTGCCTCTGAACCGACTGCACACCCCTCTCATACATGCTAAGTGGTGGGCGATACAAATCACGGTTCTTAAACTCAACTTGACGCCTAGCAACCCTCTTCCTCCTAAAGCAAAACTCAAACAAGTGACCATCTCTCTGGCAGTACTCACAGTGATACCTCACCTCTCTCTTGGGTGGTTGTTGGTTCACTCTCTTGGGTGGATGGTTCACTCTTGTTGTGGCCTTAGCTCTAGGAAGGGTTTCCTCAGGGATCTTGGGCAAAGTGTCAAGTGGGTTCCTAAGGTGGTTTGGTTTAGGAAGCCACACTTGTTTGGAAGGTGGAGTCTTTGGGGTCTCTTGGAGAATGCCATTTTGCACAATGGGCTTGGTAGGCTCAGGTGGGGTGATCTTGGTCAGCTTGGGAGTGCTTGTAGGTTTCTCACTCGAGCTCAAACCACTACCTTGACCAACCTTGCCATAGATTACTTCACCCTTCCCACCTATTGCAAAGCCTAATCCCGTTGTGTCAGTCCCCCTCTTGAACTGACTCATCATCATGCCAAGTTGTGGCTCTCCACTAGACACCCAACTCAGGATAGAGCGAAGGTACTTGTTCTCCTCATCGACTCTCCCCTTGTCATGCCTACAAGACATGACCTCCATCTCTAAAGCTTTACACTTAGCACACTTCAGCACGGTGCTATCTGAGCTGGCCTCCTCAAGCACAGCAAGCTGGGCAACCTTCTCTGCCAACTCAGATTGCAAGCCTGGACAAGACTTGCACGCACTCAACAACATAGGCTTGGCCTTCAGCTCAACGTGCTCATCTAGCAATGCAGAGTACTTGGATTGCAAAGACATGATGCTAGACATATGCACAGCACAAGCGTCACACTCCATCTCATCAGACACATCCACAGGCTTCCTAAGCAACTCTATCTCCACCATAGCCATTTCCCACTTCTCCTTGTACTCCTTTCTCTCTCTAGCTGCTCGCTTGAGCAACTTCTCCTGACACACAAGCGCATCGCCCAAAGAGTCAACCTCATCAGTGAGAGATTCGATTGTAGGAGATACCTCAGGGGAAGAAGAGTCGCTGCCGTGTGGCTCGACGCTGTCGGTCACCGCTCCGTCGAGGGCCATGGTGCAGAAGCCCCCGTGCTTGGAGTCGGCGAAGAAGCAAAGTCCGTTCAGCTTGTCTTCAATCTTGCGCTCGGACTCCTCGTCGCTGGAGGAAGATTGCCCGTCAGAGGAGTCGTTGTCGAGGTCGCTGAGGGAGGCGAGGAAGGCGTGCTTGTGCTCCTTGGCACGCTTGAGGTACTTCTTCTTGATCGCCTCCTTGTCGAAGCTTTTCTTGGACTTGTACTTTCCGGCGATGTACTCGCGCTTGTCCTTGCGCTTGTCGGAGTCGTGCTTGTTGAAGGAGTAGTACTTCTCGCCGGAGTACTTGTCCTTGCTCTTCTTGGGACACGCGGCGACGAAATGGTCCGGATCGCCGCACTCAAAGCATCCGCCCTTGGGACCACCGCCACGCCGACGGTTCAAGCGGTTGTTGTGGAACCGCGAGAATCGGCTGATGACGAGACCCAACTCGTCGTCCCCAAGGCAATCCAACTGCTCCTCTGTCACAGACACCAAAGAAGACAAGGCAAACGAGATCTGTGAAGGGTTAGCAGAAGAACTGGAACTGCCCTTACCTGAGACGAGAGCAACGTTTGGCGCAGATGGGTTCTTGAGCTTCGCCTGGATCTGGGCCTCGATCTCAGAGGACTTGAGCTTGCTGTAGAGCTCGTCGGGTGTGAGGGTGTCGTAGTTGGCAGACTCCATGATCGCGGACACCTTCACATCCCACACCTTTCGATCCAGAGCGTACAAGAGCCGCATCGCCTTCTCGTGGTCATCAAGCCTCTCCGAAGGCTTGTTCGCCCGCAGCTTGTTGCAGATCGTCTGAAACCTGGCAAAGAGAGAATCGATGGACTCGCCATCAAGCTGGATTAGGTTATTGTACTCTCTCTTGTAGGTCTCATATAGGCGGGCCTTGACTTTGTGGGGTTCCCTCGTGGTAACTCTCAAGTGTCCTCCACACCTCACGAGCGGTCTCACAAGTGGCAACTCTCTCAAACTCAGTGTCTTTGAGGCTAGAGAACAAAACGCTCCTCGCTCGGTTGTTGGCATTGTGTTGAGCTATTTGTTCCTCACCCACTCGAGCGGCTAGCACTTGGTAGTTCTCATCCTCGACAATCTCCCACACTCTCCAATCCATCCCCATAAGGTGTGCTTGCATCTTAATCTTCCAATAGGGATAGTTGGTGCCATCGAACTCCGGAGGTTTGCCAAAGTGACCGTAACCACGATCCATGTCGCCTTCTTGCGGATCACGGACCGATTAGGGTGGAAGTGATCCTAACCGGCTCCGATACCAATTGAAGGACCGAAACGGCGACCAGAGGGGGTGAATGGGAGCCTCGATTTTCCTTTTCAATTTCGGGTCATCGGCTCAACCCCCAACCTCAAAAGCAAACTCAACCGAGAGACGAGTAACACACGTGCTAACTGGTAGCAAGGTGTCACGAGCAAAGAGAGCACCGAGATGTCCACGACCCAAATGATTGGGTGGATATTCCTTAGGAACACAGCGGGACACCTCAAACTATCGCACACGACCGACAAGAGCAAAGATCGAACCGGAGGACTAAAAAGAGTCACTCAACTTCTATAGAGAAGAAGTGAGTTCTCGAAACTAAAATACCAACGCCAACTTGTGGCGAGAGTACGTAGAAGAATTCCTCGGATCGATAGAAAATCAACAATAAAGAAAGAGTTGGATTTGCATGTCACTCGAAGGTGCACAGCCTACCAACTCGAACGAGCCCGACTTCTCTCAAACTGATGAACAACACATG
The DNA here is from genome assembly GCA_015847255.1 of Hyparrhenia diplandra. Classification (NCBI taxonomy): domain Eukaryota; kingdom Viridiplantae; phylum Streptophyta; class Magnoliopsida; order Poales; family Poaceae; genus Hyparrhenia; species Hyparrhenia diplandra. Next base: position 150,031 of record JADLZK010009841.1, read on the forward strand.
ACCTGCACTGAAATAGCCTGACGGACACAACAAACCGGGAGGAAAGAGCAAGGTAGCTGGACTGCACGCTACCGCTACCGAGTCAACTGCAGATAAGGAACTAAGAGGAAGTTAGTGGATCGAACGAGAGAAAAACTGCAGCCTGAAAATTTCCCACGCGCTGCAACCACGAACTGAAGCAAGGCTCTGTTGTGCTATAGCGACACAAAGCACAAAATCGACAAGATCAAAGCGCTAGCTTACAGGCTTGGGAAAACGGAGAAGCAATCAGCATACAGGTCAAGAATAAGTGCCGCTCATCAATTTAGCTCGCAAGGTACTAGCTTGCCTGCGCTGGTAGCATCACTATCTGAACCCGTAAGCATCATGTCTCCAAACAATAAACAAAAAGGCACCTGTAGCTTGAAAAGGACGAGTACTCAAGAATTGATTTCCTAAGCCCTTCACGATTCAGGAGCTGCTCACTTTGATGCACACTATCAAGGTAGCACATGCAGTGAAGGGGGGGAATGCACTGACCTGCTGAAACTGACGCACGAACAGGGCCGGTCTGCACGGCACTGCTTGAATCAGGCAACCAAGGAACTCGACTCCGATCTGGTGCTGGATCTGTAGAGAGAGCACGAGATTGACAGCAAATAGACGACAGCGACTGAGCACCGATGGTCACAGTTGACCACACCTGGAGCGCTCGTCGCAACTCAAGCGAAAAACAGACCGAGCCCGAGCGCTAAGAACAGCAGCTCGCCAGGAACAAAATCAACGAGATCTCCGTCAACTCAAAAGAACTCGCTTCCAAAATTTACACAGATGAAATTGACCACAGCGTGAAGCTATTCCCCAAAATCACTGCCTGAAATCAATTAGAACTCCGGGAATCTCAGATCGAAAATAAGCACAAAAATAGGGAAAAACTGAGAACAAAAATCACAGCATAAAAGTGATGAATCCCGGAGGGCAAGAGTGGACTAAGGGCCACTCTTCCTACGAACGAAAATCACAGCACAAATCCACACAAAATTGTGTTCTTGGACCTCTAAACAAGAACCCTAAAATGAGGGAAAATAAAAACGAAAATAAGAGAGGCAAGAGGGGATGAAGGGGTAAGCCTCCACTAAATAGTCCAATATTCCCTCTGCCTAAACTACCCCTAAGATACATGAGTCGATCTTTTAACCCTAGGGCTATTTTGGTCGACTCTGGGTAATTATCAATTCGACGACCGCCGCGCCTCCTCATCTGCAGCCTTGCTCCGCGCAATCTCCCAGATGCCGCCACGCGCCGTCCTTCCGTCCACCGGAACGCCCCGGGTTTTGAGGCCCAAACCCGTGAAACCCGCCGATGGTTTTGAGGCCCAAACCACCAAACCCGCACCCGTGGTTTTGAGGCCCAAACCACGAAACCCGCATCGATGGTTTTGAGGACAAACCACCAAACCTCCTCGACACGTGTCATCGCCGTCTTGACCGCCCGAAGTCGCCAAGTCATCCGAGCTCCCCGCTCGCCTGCACGCCTCGCCGTCTTGACCCGATCGACACGGTCCCGCCACGTCCTCTTGCATTCGTCGATGTCCCAGATGTCAGCCAGCATGGCTAGCCACCCGGCGATCCGGTCCCTCGGTCCAAGCCTCACGTCCGTCCTTCACCTCCGCGGTCCGTCGGCACGGCACGTCCTCCTTGGCCCCTTCACCTCGCCGTCAGCTACCATCTCCGAGCTCCACACCTGTACAACACGAACCAAGAGATACGTCTTCGACACACTCCACGTATGCCGGTGAACATAGCCGAAGCATAAAGAATAAAAGAAAATAGACTTAAAATGTTGACTGTTGACAATCACTCAATCACAAAACTAAACACATGTGACCTAAATCAACCATGTGTTCGCTGTTGGGCGTGAAGGTGAAGTGGTCCAGCTCCTGCGGAAAGTAGTGCGCCGTGAACGGCAGCTCCGGCATGGTGTCGCCATCGGCTGCCATAGTGACGGGCTTAGCAGCGAGCAGGAGCAACAAGAACGTGAGCATAAGAGGTATCGCCATTGTTGTCCCTCCCTCCTTCACTCCGGCGCTCTCTCTTTATTAGCATCATGTCAGGGGTGATGTAAAACAAGGTACACGAACAAGGAGGTACGGTCACGACTTGGCTGCAGGCGCGTTGTTAATTTCTGTCAAATAGCCTTGTTGAGGTCGTATTTCCGATGACTTTTTTTTTTTAGAGAAGATGACCTTTTTTTTAGAAAAGGGTATTTCCGATGACCTGGTGACACAGAAAGCAAAGTTTTGAAATTTGTCGACGGCTTTGTCCATGATCCTGTCTAGTATTGGGCAATTGGCACACGCGGACTCGTAGAGAGTTCATTTCTTCTTCATTCATTTTTTTTTCATCATCATGTAAACTTTCATGATTGCCAGGCCAAGCGCCGTTTTCTTGTACATAACATTTCACCTTCTTAATACAAAGATACGCAAACTCGTGCGTATTCCAAAAAAAAAAAAAAAAAAAAATCCACTGTATAACCAGTATGAATTGACTAATAAATGGAGGTGTGAAATGAATTCGGGTGGTCAAGGCTTTAGAAACACCTGAATTTTGTTTCCCCTTTCTTGTATGCTATATTCTGAAAGAAGAAAGGAAAGAAAACTTTTGGCGGCCAGGAAGAAAAATATAACGGGCAATTATGTTATTTGTTCAGTATTTCAATCTGAAGAAATACTTTGGTTTCCTTTTTAAATTTTTTCAGACCAGATGTTAATTTTCGTGACTGTAGCACAGGAATAGCACCTTTAGGATACTTGCTCCATGTCTTGATGATACTGATCTATCCATCCCTGTATGATCTCAACTTCTTGTCTCCTTTGTTCTATAAGCCAGTCTGGATCATCCTTGGTTGCAGATCTGAGGTCCAAATGATGAGCACCTGACCATCGTAACAAGCAACTGCACATAAGTGAACAGCAAAAATAATGTCACTATGATTTGACATTTTCTTCCGGCTGTTTTCATGCTCACCTTTCTCTGTGACAAGGGCAACGATGCTGGATGAGATGTTCTTGAGCACCCTGATTGCAATAAAATAGTAAACCATTACAGTGTATCCCAGCACATATGTTATCTCACAGACTGAAACAATGCTCATGAATCCTCAGAGAATGAGAGGGGCAGATGGACCTACCCTCCTCGACTCCATGGGTCTCGCATTCCATTGGAGAAGATGATGTTGCTCCCAAACCTCTTCAGTACCTTATCAATTTTCTGCAGAACAGAATTTTTCAACACAGCACCGGATGAACAATTTAAATATACCAGCAATAGACTCCACTGAGGGCTTTTAAACATAAACTCTGAAAATGACGCTTACATATCCACCATATTCAGTGGTGATCCAATGTGGCCTCGGCCGAACCCCGGTCCAACGGAAACAGGTATTGGACAATCTCTCGTAACTGAAGGTGGATGGTGGGAACATGCTCTCGTTCGAGGTTGACATCGGCATGATCATCTCTGTGCAAGCCTTACATGTACAGGAGTATGTCACAATCTCTGTTTCTTAGTGTTGTCTTTCAGCTTTATATATCACAATCTCTGTTTCTTAGTGTTGTCTTTCAGCTTTATATATATTGCATATACCTGCCACTCCCAGCCACTGAGGTCAGGAGAACTGGAGCTGTCGTCATACTCTATCTTGTTGCAAGTCTGGTCTCCTGTGAAGTTATAATACAAGCTCGCTGCTGCGAACACCTTTTCCAGGATTTCCGCATTTGCGGGAATCCATCGATGATCTTGCACATCTGGATAGGTTTCCATAAGAAATAAAAAGTTGACCAGTGGAACAAAAAGTATAATTTTCTGTGTTCATACGCTTTCGAAAAAAAAAAAAAATTCTGTGTTCATGCAGGTGGAGGGTTAGGTTTGGCAAATTTGTCGAAAGGAGAGAGAAGTGTTGGCAGAGTCTGGGTAAAATGGAGAACCTCCTTGACGGGGTAGGCAGGCAAATTCTTCAGGAAATTGACCGGTGTTGGATAGTCCACCATGGCAGTGTAGATGAATGCTGTCTGTAGCCAACCTGCAATCGAGTTAGCGTGCTTCAGGGTCCTGAAATTGAGGGGAAAAACAATGTCATCTACTTCACGGGCTAGTAACTACACTGTCAACTGGGCAGGAATTGGATGTAGGATTAAATATAAAGTTAGTTTTCATTTATCCCAATTTACCACTAAGATTTCAATCTGACTTACTTGCAGGTTCTGAACAGTTTACTGAGCTCCAGGAGCCTTGTGTCATTGGATCCCCTCTCATTGAGATTGAGCACATCCCAGGTTGCCTTGATCACACTGTAGCAGTTCAAGCTCTCAGACTGCAAACATTGATTGGAAATCTCAATCAGTTGGTAGTTCATGCTCTCTGGCTCCAAAATTAATTCTGAGGTCAAAATTATTTGATAACTACAGAAGATGTCATTATTCAGTTTGAGACAAAAGATTAACCTTACCATTATCAATCAGACAAAGATTAGCCATTTGGTATGCTTTTTGACATTATTCACGAATGGAATGCCATATTTGACAGCATACAACTTTTATAAATCAAAGAGAAAGAAAATAGTGTTCTGTACCACTGTACATTTGTCTAGAGTATAGTAATTATGTTACCATTTATCAATCTTTAGTAATCCATTCTAAAACGCAAGTTGTTTTGGTTTTATACTAAGTCAAATTATCTAACTTTGATCATATTTATAGAAAAATATATTAATAATACTCACTGTATGAAGTTAATGCTCGATCAAAACATGCATTTTAAAACAAATGTGTACCTTGAAGTCTGCCGAGATGGCGTCGAAGAAGCTGCTCCATGGTGTAATATAGTCGAACTGCAGAATTGGAGCAGAGGATGCCAGGGCTCCAATAGCGACATGGGGGTACTTGAGCCTGAACCAAGAAGCCAGCACTGCAAACAGGCATGGGATCAGGCACAAATGCACAAACAACATAAGAATTCGTGTGAGTTTAATTGGCTCACAATACGTCACAATTGGACATACTTAGTTCACTATCACTACACGGCCATCCTCATATAACTAAACTAATGGATCATTGATGTTTTGAGAATAAGTTGATAGCCTCATTCATCATGTGCATGCATATGGTAATTATGTTTAGAAATAACTTACTGCCTCCATACGAGCTACCGAAGACGACTACAGGTGCGGTCTCTGCTGATAGGTTCTGCTTAAGACTGGTGATGAGAATGGCGAAGTCGGCGAGCGCCTGCGTTGATGTCAAGTAGCCCAGTGCCTCTGCTGAGTTGGCTCCAAACGGCAACGACTCCCCGTAGAACCGATGCTGATCATGGTAATCATAAATGGTAACATCAAAATGCAAACGTAAACAGATCACAATAACGGTAACAAAAACTAGGTTAAATGTTTGGGATTGCATCTGTGGGAATGACTGGATCTCTACATAACTATTGTCGTAAATGTAGAGTTAAGATAGACAAAGAACAAAAAAAAAAAAAGTCCGGCGGTATTATGATTTATTTCTAGTGGAGCTTGTGAAAAGAACGGAATCCAAGAACATTTCAGAACAAGCACCTATTCCATGTTGAATCACCCCAGTAGCACTGCTAGTAGTAGTACTTTTGCGTCTTCAGTTTATTCTTTAGGTTTTACTTTCATGAATAGTTGTGTGAGTAGTCGGGTTGTAAGTCGGTGGGCATTGGGTAGTTTGCTCCCCATTTTTGTTTGTAATTTGTTTCTTTTCTTTACTCATCTAATAAAAATATGGCAAAGCTTTTGCCGCCTTCCTAAAAAAAAAAAAAAACTAGGCTAAATGATACATAAATAGCTTCTTTGTTTTCAGAATGTATCCTTATTAGATAAAAACTAAATCCATCCTATTTAATTCAATGTTTAAAATCTCTGACTAAAACATTTAACCGACCCTCTGAAACATCTAATAGTAAAGCTAATTTTTTGTCTATAGCAAGTTGTTAATTGGTACACAGATAAGAGTAGTTGACCTATCTCAAATAGTCAAATACTCTCTCTATCCCAAATTATAAGTCATTGTAAGAATTTTGGAGAGTCAAAGCATCTCAAGTTTAACCAAATTTATACAATAAGATAATAACATTTAGGATATCAACTAGTATCATCGGATTCTTCATTAATTATATTTTATAGTATATCTATTTAATGTTACAAATTTTTGAAATTCTTTCTATAAGTTGGGTCAAACTTGAGATGGTTTGACTCTTCAAGATTCTTGGAATGACTTTACAATTTGAAATGGAGGGAGTAGCTATTAGCGGACTGCAACGGCAGTTATATAACTGGAGATTTAAAACTTCTTTTTAATTGCATTGTTGTTCCGGGAAGCAGGAAGCTGCAGGACTCAACAGCCTGGCCAATCGATTTTCCATAACTTAGGCCATGTTTGGAAACGAGGAAGACAAGAACACTGAAGAATCCGGCAGGGCCAGGGTGTGTCTTGTCAGGTGAATAATCCATCACTAACCTCACCTACTCACCTAGAAAGCACAGTAATAAGGTGTCTTGTTGTCTCGTCGTGAAACTCATATATTGTCATCGACAGCGTGCACAAGTGTTTGTACCTCGATGAAGACCAGGAGGGCGCCGAACTTGGGCGCGATATCGAACATGAAGCCGGCGTTGATAGCGATGTGCTCAATTCCAGCCTCGCCGCCGGTGTACACGAACAGCGGCCCGGTGCTACAGCCTTTGCCGGCGCTGGGCCTCCGCCAGAAAGTGTCGTTGACGAGGTACTTCTGATAGAATACCGTCGACGCGTTGGGCGTGAAGGTGAAGTGGTCCAGCTCCTGCGGGAAGTAGTGCGCCGTGAACGGTAACTCCGCCGTCGTGCCGGTGCCATCGGCGGTCGCGGTGACGAGCTTAGCAGCGTCCGGGCTGCTAGCTTGATGCAGACGCTGCTGCCGACGAGCCTGCTGCAGGTGCAGTGGAGTGATTGGCGGGAATAGATTGGTGTTGGAGTGTGCCGGCAGTGCCTCTGCGGTTGGTGCATGTGAGAAGCAGGCTGCAACGAGCAGGAGCAACAACAAGAACGAGAGCATTGGAGGTGCCGCCATTGTTGTCCCTCTAACGTTCACTGCGGCGCTCCATTTGGGGTCGAACAAGGTACACGACGAGGCTGCAGGCGCGTTGCTAGTTTCTGTAATCACTCTTCGTGTCAGGGGTGATGTAATAACAAGGAGGTCACGACGAGGCTGCAGGCGCGTTGTTAGTTTCTGTCGAATAGCCTTGTTGACGTCGTATTGCCGATAACCTTCTTTTTAGAAAAGGGTATTTCCGATGACCAGGTGACACATGCATAAGCAAAGTTTTGAAATTTGTCGAAGGCTTTGCCCATGATCCAGCCTAAGCTAGTATTGGGCTATTGGCACACGCGGACACGACATAGAGCTGACTCGTAGAGGGTTCATTTCTTCTCCATCCACTGTATAACCAGTATGAATTAACTAATAACTGGAGGCTTTAGAAACACCTGAATTTTGTTTCCCTTTCTTGTATGTCAACTCACCAAAATTTTTGGGGCCAGGAAGAAAAATATAACCGGCAATTATGATATTTGTTCAGTATTCCAATCTAAAGAAATATTTGTGTAGTTTCAGAAACAGAAACTAAACATTAAGCAACCTTTCATTCATGATTGGTCTTAGAGTCTTTAAATTTTGCAGTTTCTGATAAGTGAAATAACTGAATTGGCTTTGCACCTTTGTCATCTTTCTTGCCACTGTCCCTGTGAGCGTCCTGGAAATTTTCCTTTTTATTTTATTCACAGACCAGATGTTAACTTGTCTTCTTGACTGTAAAACAGCAACAACACCTTTAGGATCCTTGCGCCATGTCTTGATGATACTGATCTATCCAACCCTGTATGATCGCAACTTCTTGTCTCCTTTGTTCTATAACCCAGTCTGGGTCATCTTTGGTTGCAGATCTGAGATCCAAATGGTGAGCACCTGACCACAGGGACAAGTAACTCCACGTAAGTAATCTCTGAAAAATGCCACTGTAATCTTACGACATTTTTCTCGCAGCAATTTTCTTGCTCACCTTTCTCCGTGACAAGGGCAACGATGCTGGATGAGATGTTTTTGAGCACCCTGATTGCAACAGAATAGTAAAGCATTACAAATGATCAGACAACGAGGAAATGGTCCAGATAGACCTACCCGCCTGCACTCCATGGGTCTCGCATTCCGTTGGAGAAGATGATGTTGCTGCCAAACCTCTTGAGCACCTTATCAATTTTCTGCACGATGTTAAGCAAGACAAAACCAGATGAGCAATTTACATATACCAGGAGCAACTGTTTCCAATGAGGCCTATATGTACACGCGCTGGAACTCTGGAATAAAACTTACATATCCACCATATTCAGTGGTGATCCAATGCGGTCTGGGCCGAACCCCGAACTGCGAAAAACAGGTATTGGACGTGTTCTCATAACTGAAGGTGGATGGTGGGAACATGCTCTCGTTCGAGCTCGACATGGGCATGATCATCTCTGTGCAAGCCTACATGCACAGAAGTATGTCACAATCTCTGGTTCTCAGTGTTCCCACTAACATTGTACTAGTTATCTTTCAGTTTTATATATTGCATATACCTGCCACCCCCAGCCACTGAGGCCAAGAGAACTGGAGCTGTCGTCATACTCTATCTGGTTGCAGGTCTGGTCTCCTGTGAAGTTATAATACAAGCTCGCCGCTGCAAACACCTTTTCTAGGATATCTGCATTTGCGGGGAACCCGTCTATGATCTTGCACATCTGGATACGTTTTCGTAAAAAAACATGTTCATGTTCATGCAGATGGAGGATTCGGTTCGGCGATTTTGTTGAAATGGGAGAAATGTTGGCAGAGTATGGTTAAAATGGAGATGGAACCTCCTTGACGGGGTAGGCAGGCAAATTCTTCAGGAAATTGGCCGGTGTTGGATAGTCCACCATGGCAGTGATGATGAATGCCGTCCGTAGCCAGAGTACAATTGAACGAGCGTACTTCAAGGTCCTGAAATTGAGTGGATAAACAACGGGAAGAGAATAAGAGATGACATAGAGGAAAATATGTAATTTTGATTAGTTGTAGCTCTCAAATTTATCCATACAATGCAAACACTTATGGCTCTCAAAATTACCGGCCTGTGTACAAGCACGAGTTGTACTAGTTTTTTTTATATAATAATCGAGATGTGCATTATTTTAGAAAATATAATAGGTCCACTTCATATTGCTATCAATGTTACCAAGTTAATGTTCATATGCTTATGTATTTTTTTTAAGAATTTTCGGGATTTGTTGTGTTTTATTAGCACATTTTGTGATGATTAAATTTAATATATAGTACAGAATGAGTCAAATTAGTACTCTAATTAAAACTGATCACCAACATTTGGATAATCACCATGAGATATAGTTTATTGGTAGTGGTTAGCTATCGACCAACCAATTAGGATTAGCTAATGTCAACTAGAAAACTTATAGTTTCTGTTTCTAGAAGGGCAAAACTTATAGTTTCTTACATATGACAAGAGTACAAAAGACAAAAATGCTTGCAAGTCATCTCATATACTTTTACCTGACAATAGAATCCAATACTCAATTTGGTTCATGATGGTTTATCTAGAATGCTTGGAAAAGCTATAGAGAAAGGTTTGGTAACTGGGCCTAGAAAATTTTAAAATAGGAGGGGGGTAGCCGCCAGTGTGCCGATGATACTATTCCGTTCTCCAAGGCAGAGGACTCTAATCAGGAGAACTTGAAATGCATTCTTATGTGGTATGAACAAATATCTGGTATGAGAATCAACTTCCACAAGAGCGAGATGATACCTAGAGGAAGCAGTACATAGATTTTCCCACATTTTGTCATGTCCTATAGGGAGTTTTCCTATTAAATATCTAGGCATGCCTTTACATTTTGGCAACTTAACTAGAGAAGATACTCAGCCTCTAGTAGACAAAATTATGAAAAAAAGTAGCAAGTTGGAGAGTGAGACTTTTATCCCAAGCAGCTGGGGTCACTTTGGTTTGATCTTGCTTATCTAGTATACATATTAACCTTCTTTCCTTCCTTAAATTCCCCAGATGGGCCATACAAATGCTCAATACACATATGGGTAACTTCCTTTGTGGGGTGATGATGAAAACAGACACAAATATCATTGGCTAACTACGAACTAGTTTCCATGTGCAAAGAGTTTGGGGGTCTAGGAATACCCAGCCCTAGAGAACTTAATATCTAGCTTCTAGCATCTTGTCTTAAAACATATTGATAAAACCAAGCTCTGGAAAGAATTGGTGGACTTCAAGTGTGATACTTTGAAACCAAATGTGTTTGTGTAACGTCACAGGCTTCTAGTTTCTTTAAAAGTTTTTTATGTGCGCCATTCAAGTTGCTAATATGGGCTATTCCTGGAAGCTTGGGAATGGAAGGAAGGTGAAGTTTTGGGAAGATACATTCTCCCATTTCAACAATAGCCCATATTGGCTGAGTTATGACGAATTTATAGGACTGTGAATGAACATAATAAGTCCAAAGTTGAGTTATGGATGGTTTAAACCTAAAATGTACTTTTTAGGAGGATTGTAGATGAAGTCCTATATCAATCTTTCCTAGAGATAGTTGAGTTAGTTTCCACCCTTCAACTCTCGATGATGAGGAGGAGGATGAAATGATATGGACCTTTTCTTCTAATGGTGTCTACTCTTCACAATCCCTTTTACAAAGTAGTCAATTTCCGAGGGATCAAACATGCACATGTCTTAGCTTTGTGGAAACTCAAAAATCTCCAATATTTCATATATTTTTATGTTTCTTGATTCATAATAGAACCTTGACTAGGAATAAAATCTAGCTAAAAGGCAAAAGGCTAAAGATGAAATTTGCTTATTGTTTTGTGCTGAAAAGGAGAGCTGTCATCATTTGTTCTTTGAGTGTGTAGTGGCCAAATGAATCTGGGTGGTGATTTCGGGTATCTTAGGCTTATATGTGGAGAGTGACATCATTAGCATAGGAAAGTTATGGCTTAGTAGTAAAAGAAATAGTCTAGTCAATATTATAACTTCTCGATGTTCAATTTGGTCAATTTGGAAAATTAGTTGGGAATGAGACATTGTCTACAAGATTTGAGAAAATTAGTGATCTTATTTATAACAAAGTTTTGATCACACTCATTGGTTGGATTCCAACACATTCAAGCTGCCTTGATCGGAGACTACAACAAAATTAATTGAAAGTCACAATCAGTTGATATTGAAGAGAAGATATCATGTTTTTTAGTCCAAGATAAAAACTAATCTATTAATAAGATTAATATTAGGGCATGTGGTATATGTTTTGTGCATTATTCATGGATGGAATGCTAGATATATGCTACATTAAACTACAAAAATAAGATTTTAGAAAACAGACCCCTGATTTAAAAAGAGGTGAATATTTATAGGTGTCATCCCTATAAATGCTCGTGATCCCAGGCATACACCAACCTATATTAATTATTAATAGATATCATACTTTTCTTTTTGAAGTTGGATGGACACGAACTTTGTACCAAAACTATATACCGTGATGCGACATACAATTTTGCAATTGAAAGTTTTAAATTTGAAACTATTTAGAGTTTAAAAATAATATTTTTAGTTCTAGCTTTTGAAATTTTAAAAAATAAAAACAATGGATCTTTACTTGGTATATGTCAAAATTGTTGTTATCATGATCTACAAATTTATTGTTGATTTTTTTTTTTATTTTGAAATCACTTAGAGTCCTAGTCGTTCATTTTTATTTCTTATATTTTGAAATTTACAAATTTAGAATTTCCAAACAATCGTGGATGTTGACATGGTATGTATTAAAGTTGTAGTGCTCAACACGATCCACAACTATACAGTTTACAAGTTGCTTATTTCAATTTATCAAGTTTTGATACAAAATTTTCAAACCATGCATGTCGCATATATAGATACTTCCTATACCAAAATATTGGTGCTCGACTAGATCTAAAACTTTATAGTTAAAACATTTTTTATTTGATATTGTTTTGGCACAGATATTTGTTACATGAAGTTAATACAAAGGGATTGTGTTTTATCTCTAGTCATAATGTTGTTTTAGTATAGCAATAGAGAGGGGGACATGCGAGGAAAGAGGAAATGATGGCGTGTCCAAGATTTTAAAATGTCTTATGCAATGTTCTCAACATTTTTTGTTTTCAAAATTCATTTATAGAGGCACTAAGATGCCAAAAGGAGCGCATTAAGAAGTCCACTGGGCCATGCGAAATAAATGTTTCATGGTTGTATTTTTCAGAGTTGTCCACTTAAGAAAGTCTCCTTTGAATACAAATTTATAGTGTTGTGTTTTTCCCTTGTTGGTAGAGGCGGTAGATCGATTAATATTATCGCCTCTATAAATAAATTTGCAATATCCTAAGATAGTTTTGGCAATAGTAAGTTTTATATGATCAATAAGACACATTTTGGAACCAAGGCAATACCTTATAGTCTTGCGAGATAACATCGTAGAAGCTACTCCAAGGTGTTATGTAGTCAAACTGTAGGATTGGTGCGGAGGATGCCAGGGCTCCAATTGTGACATGGGGGTACTTGAGCCTAAACCAAGAAGCCAACACTACAAACAACAAGCATTCAATCAAGCAAAACATGAATAAAAATAGGATGAGTTTAATTTGTTCACATTGTATTTGTATCACTCTATCCTTTTACATGTGAAAATCATGAAATTGGAACATTTTGAATTTACAACAAACCAATTTAGTTTTATGCAAATAAGCTTCAGCTCTTCTAGTGGGAATGAATTTGAATTATGAAAATGTTCAACAATATCTTGAAGTGAAATGGTGTGCATGGTTGAGTGCCTTGATTGTTTCAATGAACCATTGGTGGTATATGAGTTCGTATGATAAATTCCAAATCCAAAAGTACAGACTTGCCCTTTTTTATAAGCCATTATGGGCTTAAACCCTCCTCTTCTATCTTCCCGGTCAAGAAAAAACCATGATATCATCTCTCCAACAACTTCATCCTCTCCATGGGCCAGCTCCTCTCCTCGATCCAATCCATATGCATCACCCGTCATTTTCCACCATTATGGCCCAAAACCCATGCTGGCCTAACTACATCACCACCATGCCCACTCTTCGGACCACTGTATTATCCCTTCAATTCCCCCTTATGGTACTGGCGCATGGAATTCACATTCAATCCAACCACTAATGGATGGACCTAGAAATCAACTTCATATTCCCCATCATTATTTTTACCTCTATGCAATAACACCGATCAAAACTGCTATATATTTTACTCACCTTGTCCCATTTACTGTGACAAGAACTCCATGTAAGCCCAAGTCTTCACCGAGCCATCCCAACTGATCCACAATTTCACTAACTAAGGCTTGCCACCACGCATGCCACCACCATGCAATAAAATGTTAGTCATGGGAGAAAATATCCCCTCCCAGTGAGCTCAAAAGTGCCAGCTATAAAGAGGGGCCTATATATGCCTTCCTTCTCTTTGAAAGCATAAGTATTATCCATCTCATATCCTCTCCTCAACCCTCTCTAATGGAACTAAGCGCCATCACTAACATGGATATCCTTCTCTACTCGACACTTAAGCCTAGATTGCTCTAGGTCAGTTTTCTTGACCCTTTGTCGGCATCCTTCCTCTTGGGTTTTACCCTTTTGATTTGGCCCAATCCCACATTCCCATGTTCCCTCACCCCTTGGAATCTAATGCCACTAATAGCTACCAAGGGGCACCAACACCCCTATAGAAGCCCTTCCCTCTTCAGTAACCTTCACCACATCATGTAGACACACCCCAAGCCCCTTGACATAGGTCAAAACCATCTTCGCCAATGGCCTCATATGTGGTGCCACCATCCTTCCTAGCTTAGTTGAGAACGTCATCACTCCAATCATTAATAGTAACACACCATGCATCCAAAAAAATATGCTTACAACCTGCTCATGTGAAATGACCACACATATGTATAGCACCTCTTACACTTTCGTTCTCACTTCACATAAAAGGGTTAACTCGGAGGTGCTGCATTTGGAGAGACAAGGACTATAAGATGACAATCACCCTCCTATATTTTCAAGGTGGCAATAAACCCTCCAACTAGAGAAACACATTGGCCAAGTGCTATAGGCTACTAATAATGGGATGGGGCCTAGTACCACCATGGAGTTTAGGACAACGAGGGACAACTTATAATCCTTGTCGCTTCCAAAATGTAGCACCTTCTAGGTTAACCCTTTTCTACAGAGCCAGGAGAAAAGTGTAAGAGAAGTGCTATGCATATGCAATCTTGTTCCACATGAGGAGCAAGGTTTGTAAGTAGATTTTGGATGTGTTACATTAAATATCCTCAAGGGCCCCATCACTAGGTTTGCTTCATCGAGCCAGTGGCGTGTAAGGACATAGCTTAGTCTGGATCATGGATCTTTTGAAAGACTTGATTTTGTATTAGTGTGATTTACTAGATAGGTTTCATTCTTGCAATAGCGTTTTCCTAGAGTTAAAATGGTAATAAACAATCGAGTACCTTTTGTTTAGCCATTATTTGGGGAAGACAAAAAAATTAAATAAACAATTAAACAAGATAAAAGAACGTTTAGAAAATGAAATACCTCAGTGTAGAATTTACATGATGTTTGAACAATGCAAATTTCTAAGGACTCCATGGTATTGTGTTGTAACACTAAGGAGATAGCTTAGTGTGGATAATTGATCTTTTTTGGGAATAATTTAATAACACATTAACCTTTTGAAGGGTTTAGATATGACTTACTACCGCCATAGGAGCCACCAAAGACAACTACGGGTGTGGTCTCGGCTGAGAGGTTCTGCTTAAGACTGGTGATGAGAATGGCGAAGTCGGGCGAGTGCCTGTGTTGACGTCAAGTAGCCCAGTGCCTCTGCCGAGTTGTTCCCAAACGGCAACGACTCCCCGTAGAACCGATGCTGATCATGGTAATCAGAAATGGTAACTTAAATATGCAAACGTAAAGAGATCACGATGGTAACAAAACTAGGATAAATGATAGCTTCTTTACTTCCAAAATATATCCGTATTAGCTAATTCCATCCTGTTTAGAGTCTTCAAAAAAAAAAAAATCCATCCTGTTTAATTCAAATTTTAAATCTCCAACTAAAACATTTAACCGACCATCTCAAACATCTAATAGCAGGGCATAGCCGTTAAATTGTACATTAGCTATTAGCGGACTATAACGACAGATATAACCGGACATTTGAAAACTTTGTTGTAACTGCATTGTCGTAACGGGAAGCTGCAGGACTGCCAGCCTGGCCAATCGATTTCTCATATCTTAGCCCCCCATGCATGGAGAATAGGAAAGACAACAACAGTGAGCAATCTGGCAGAGGTTGTCTTGTTATCTTTACGTGAAACTCATATCATTTTTTTTTTATTTTGTTATTATGCCAAAAATCTACCATCAGTTTTGAAATGATTGTCTTCGACAAGGTGCAGAAGTATTTGTACCTCGATGAAGACCAGGAGGGCGCCAAACTTGGGCGCGATATCGAACATAAAGCCGGTGTTGGCGGCGAACCACTCGATGCCGCCCTCGTTGCCGGTGTATACGAACAGCGGCCCGGTGCTGCCGCCTTCGCCGCCGGTCGGCCTCCGCCAGAAAGTGTCGTTGATGAGGTACTTCTGATAGAATAACGTTGACGCGTTGGGCGTGAAGGTGAAGTGGTCCAGCTCCTGCGGGAAGTAGTGCACCGTGAACGGCGGCTCCGCCATGGTGTCGTTGGTGCCATCGGCTGCCGCGGTGACGAGCTTGCTTTCCTTACGCAGACGCAGCTGCCGACGAGCCTGCTGCAGGTGCAGTGGTGGGGCGATTGGCGGGAATAGATTATTGGGGTTGGAGTTTGCCGGCAGTGCCTCTGTGGTTGATGATGCATGTGAGAAGGCTGCAGCGAGCAGGAGCAACAAGAACGTGAGCATAAGAGGTGCCGCCATTGTTGTCCCTCCCTCCTTCACTCCGGCGCTCTGTCTTTATTAGCATCATCTATCTTCGTGTCAGGGGTGATGTAATAACAAAGGTACACGAACAAGGAGGTACGGTCACGACGAGGCTGCAGGCGCGTTGTTAGTTTCTATCGAATAGCCTTGTTGAGGTCGTATTTCCTATGACCCTTTTTTTTAAGAAAAGGGTATTTCCGATGATCTGGTGACGCACAAGCAAAGTTTTGAAATTTGTTGACAGCTTTGCCCATTATCCTGCCTAGTATTGGGCTATTGCGCCCATGATCCTGCCTAGCGGGTTCATTTCTTCTTCGTCCACTGTCAGTATGACTAATAAGATGTGAGAAATGAATTCGGGTGGTCAAGGGCTCAAGACTTTAGAAGCACCTGAATTTTGTTTCTCCTTTCTTGTATGCTATACTCAGAAAGAAGAAAGGAAAAAAAACTTTTGGGGGGCAGGAAGAAAAATATAACGGGCGGTATTACAATCTGAAAACATACTTTGTGTAACTTCGGTTTGCCTGTAAGATTTTACGTAAGGCGTTGTCGCCATTGTTGCCCCTGCCACTGGAGGTGTCGCCACAACATCCAACGTTGCCACACCGTAGCAAGAGGATTTCCGCTTAGCCGCTCTTCCCAGTTTCGAAGCGGGGGGAGATGTTGGTGATGCAGTGATTGGGGTTCATCGATGGATGGACAGAACCCTCCACGGTGGCAAAGGAGGCCTACGACAACTTCTGCAAGGACACCAACCCCTCACATAAGGAGACCCTACGAGAGCTCTTCTCTGATCTGCCAGGAGAGGGGCTAATCCGGTCGAGGCGCTGCGCAAGCCGCCGCGTCTAATCGACAGTGACGACTAGGTAGTTTAACTAGCGAGTAATAGTGTTTCGTTCTCCTTCTACTAGGGAGGGTTGAACTGATCGTATAACTCTATTCCTCCTAGTCCGTCATTTGTGGCGCATCGTTGTAACCTTCGCTATTTCTTGACTTAATACAAAACATGTGCAAACCTTTTGTGTATTCAAAAAAAATGATTGTGTAGTTTCATAAACAGAAACTAAACATTAAGCAACCTTTTATTCATGATTGGTCTAAGAGTGTTTAAATTTTGCAGCTTCTGATAAGTGAAATAACTGAATTGGCTTTGCACCTTTTGTCATCTTACTTTTTTTTTTGATGAAACGTCATCTTACTTGCCACTGTCCCTGTGATCGTCCTTTGCGTTATAAGGAAGTTTTACTTTTTTTATATTACAGACCAGATGTTAACTTTTCTTGACTGTAACATAGCTATAGCACCTTTAGGATACTTGCGCCATGTCTTGATGATACTGATCTATCCATCCCTGTATGATCTCAACTTCTTGTCTCCTTTGTTCTATAACCCAGTCAGGGTCATCTTTGGTTGAAGATCTGAGGTCAAAATGGTGAGCACCTGACCACAGGGACAAGTAACTACACGTAAGTTATCTCTGAAAAATGCCACTGTAATCTTACGACATTTTCTTGCAGCAATTTTCTTGTTCACCTTTCTCCGTGACAAGGGCAACGATGCTGGATGAGATGTTTTTGAGCACCCTGATTGCAACAGAATAGTAAAGCATTACGGGTGTACACTAGCAAAGTTGTTATCTGACAGACTGAAGCTTCATTGACAAATGATGAGACAACGGGGAAAAAAATGATAGACCTACCCGCCTGCACTCCATGGGTCTCTCATTCCGTTGGAGAAGATGATGTTGCTGCCAAACCTCTTGAGCACCTTATCAATTTTCTGCAGGATGTTAAGCAAGACAGAACCAGATGAGCAATTTACATATACCAGGAGCAACTGTTTCCAATGAGGCCTATATGTACACGCGCTGGAACTCTGGAATGAAACTTACATATCCACCATATTCAGTGGTGATCCAATGCGGTCTGGGCCGAACCCCGAACTGCGAAAAACAGGTATTGGACGTGCTCTCGTAACTGAAGGTGGATGGTGGGAACATGCTCTCGTTCGAGCTCGACATGGGCATGATCATCTCTGTGCAAGCCTACATGCACAGGAGTATGTCACAATCTCTGCTTCTCTGTGTTGTCACTAACATTTTACTGCCTCTCTTTCAGAGTGTTGTTTATATATACCTGCCACAACCAGTAACCGGGGTTAAGAGAACCGGGGCTGGCTGGGCTGGCTACGTCCTCTATATGGTTGCAAGTCTGGTCTCCTGTGTAGTTATAGTACAAGCTCGCCGCTGCGAACACCTTTTCTAGGATATCTGCATTTGCGGGGAACGCGTCTATGATCTTGCACATCTGGATATGTTTTCGTAAAAAAAAAAACATGTTTAGTAGAAGTACAATTTTTGTACATGCAGATGGAGGGTTCGGTTTGGCGATTTTGTTGAAATGGGAGAAATGTTGGCAGAGTATGGTTAAAATGGAGATGGAACCTCCTTGACGGGGTAGGCAGGCAAATTCTTCAGGAAATTGGCCGGTGTTGGATAGTCCACCATGGCAGTGATGATGAATGCCGTCCGTAGCCAGAGTACACACTACCGAACCTGCCGATTTCCCGTGAGGCCTTCGCAGACACGGAAAGCCCGTTTTCATCACGGAAAGCCTATCCGGCTGGCAAATCACGGGATAGCCGTGACGGGAACGAAATCGACGGGAAATTGCCCTTTCCCGTGAACACAGGTCATACCCACGGGATATCCTTTCCCGTGATCCCATTTAGCACACGGGATATACTTAACGGGGGGTGGCACCGTCAACGGGGGAGGGGTAAAACCCCGTTATGGCCTCACGTGGCCTGTGGCATGAAACGGCGTTTTAGAGGTATCCCGTGAGCGTAACGGTGCAGCTCACGGGATATCCGCTCTCATTTCGGGATATCCCGTCCTTTTCCCGTGTGTCAATGTGCGTTCACGGGAAATTTTGGTCAATTTCCCGTGAGTGATTGCCACTCACGGGAAATATTTGGTCAATTTCCGTGTGTGGCTCACGGAAATTGACCTTTTTTTTTTTTTTTTTTGTTCCAGCACATTGTTGACACATATAAATATATATATACATATACACAGATTTCATAATATCCATAATACCACATATATGGCTCGATAAATCCATAATACCACATATATATTACATCATATCCAACAAAGTCACAAGTTCAACCACATGTCCAATAGTGCAACCACAAGTTCACAAACTCACATAAAATCCAAGTTCACAAGTTCAAGTGCACAAGTTTTCAACCTAGATCATGACAAATTCTGACCCACGGCCTCCAATCTTCAGAAGGCGCGTTCCCAAGGGTCCGTTTGAGATTGGTTCGGAGTTGGGTTCGAGGCATGAGAATTTTTTCCCGCACGTAGGCAAAGATAAATAGTTAGAAATTTGTGAGACAAAATTGAAGGTAGAATCTATTAACTTGAAAAAAAGAAGAGAAATAGTTAGAAATTTCGGCAGCACCTCCCCCGCACGGAGGGCTTTCCAACCCGCAAGAAAACAACGGCTCGATGGCGAGAACCACATGTCCACGTGCACATCTCATGGTGCATTCAAAACTCAGATCATATCCATTCACATTCATATATGCATATTTCGAGTTACGGGGAGACAAACTCACGAGGAGAGGCTCCATGCGGTGGAGGGAAGATCGACGGCCGACCGTAGACGGGCGGTGGGACGACGGCGGGCGATGGGGCGAAGACGGGCGGTGGCGGAAAGGCGATCTCGGTGGCGCCTGCACACCAACGGCCACCAACGCGCCGGAGGTACGCCATGAGAGCTTCCATGCTCTTACGGTGCTTTTTCGACCCTCTCTTGCTCCGCTCGAGCCCTCTCTTGCTCCGCGAGCCCTTGCCCGCTCCCTCTCCCCGAGCCTCCTCCCGTCGCTTCCTCTCTTCCTCTATCTCGGGCCTATTTCAACACAAAGTTAGAACACGGAGAAATAGTATTCAACGATAAATGAACCTTAAATAAAAATATATAAACCTCAAGTCCGAGGAGGCAGAAGCACAGTAAGTGGTTGGCCGCTCGCGTATCACCGGGCCTCCCAAAGCGTGTTCGAGCTCGGATAGCTTCTTTGTGTTGTGCGGGTTGATAACGCTATCACCTATATAGTACCGCCCGTGCTTCTTGCCTCCTCCGGCGATCATGGCGATGTCCCCCCTCAATGTCGTGGGCGGGGATCGAAGGTTTCTCCATACCGCTCCCTCGCCACTTCGGTGTACCTCACCGATCTTCTCGTAGGCGGTCGGGTTGGTGTAGGCTTCGGGCCCAGCCTCGGGGTTGAAGACGACCGCGGGATCTTTATACCTGCCCGTGTGGGAGTTAGCAAAGGCCTCGGCGTGCTGATTGGCGTGCCATGTGTACGCTCTGTGTGAGAAAAAGAAAAGTAGCTAGAATAGTAAGAAAGTATTGAGTTGCACATCATAAAATAGGAATTGGATAACACTTACATATCTAGCTTGGTAGGTAGCGAGATTAAGGTTGCCTTGATGGTGTGGTACACGGCATCATGGCACGCCGTTCGATGTAGTCGTTGTGGACGTCCCGAAAGTCTGTATCGACCCACTTGTCCACCGAAGCTCCCAAAGAACGCCTATGCACCAAGCACCACTCGGAATCACCTACAAGACACCAAGTATAACACAGATTATAAAAATCACATTAAGCATAATTAAACTTAGTATGAGCATTCAATATTTACCTCCATGTATTGTTCTTTGGTCGATTCGGTGTTTTCCATTCATGCTTATCGAGCCTTCTTTTTTTCTCCTTTAACGGCGTACCACGCCCCGACGGCCCGGCCGCGTGCCTCGTACCACATGTCCGCCACATGCTTGAAACAAGGCGTTTAGAGCCACTTCCTCCGCCCCTACCCTCGTATCCCTCCTCGCACTTGAAGTATTTACGCACATAGAAGCAATGTAATAAGTCATTATTTCTAACATTAGAATTTGGAGCGATGTATTTGTACAAAGGCGACATAGACTTACCCAAAACTCTTTGACCACACGAACGGCCTTGTTAGCATATTTAATGCCATCGTCATCATAGTTGTCGAGAAATTCAGCGTCTTGGTGGAACGGCGTGGCGACATACTCTTCTCCGTCGATTTTAAAAAGGCGGGGTAGTGCTTCCTCACAGAACACCAAGAATCCGGGCGGGTCGGTGGCGTCCTTGAACCGAGTTCGCGGTGACAACAAAACCCCCGCCCAAATGATCAAGAATAACTATTAGTTCCTATTACGATTTTGAAACACGAAAAATAAGAAAGTAGTGCTAAAGTGTAAAGTAAATTACCTTGGCTGTGTTGGTCTTATGGTCGGTTTACGCTCCTCACGAGGTTGTCGATCCGGGAGTCCGGAGGGGCCTCGCAAGTAGACACGCCCCGACCGGAGGAAGAGGAACCCCCTCCCGTACTACGGCTAGTCCCCTCCTCGTGGTGCGACGCCGGCGGTCCGCGTGGTGCGACGCCGAGAGGTCGTGGTGCCCTCCGCCTCCTCCTCCTCCGCCTCCGCCTCCTCCTCCTCCTCCTCCTCCTCGTGCCTTTGGTGGTGGTGGCGACGGTGGTCGGGGTGCACGACGCCGCCCCCGCCCCTACCCCCCGTGGCGGTGGTGCCGGCTCGACGCCCCCCGCCGTCCCGCCCTTGCCCCTAGCGAGGCTACACCACGAACCTCTGGTCATTCTCTTGAACACATTCGTTCGAGGCATCTTTTTGAATGACCTGCAAATACATATAGATAATTAGTAAAAATGCAAAATTAAATAGAACGTAATTATGAAGAGATTGAAAACCAATAATCGAACATAATTATTAAGAGATGCATAGTATTACATGTATTAGAAATAATCCTCATCCCCACGTCACGATTTCGACGCCTTTGTCGGATCATAATCCTCATGATCACTATCATCCATGTCTACGTCTTCCAACATATGAAGATTGGCAGGATCCATGGGAGGAGGAACAGCGTCAACACGCATTTGTCCTTAAGTAATTTTTCAAGTAATCGTAAGTCCTTCGCATCTCGAACCTCCTCGTCCTCCTCATCATCAACAACACTTTCATTGTCTACTTCCATTTCATTGGGCCCGGTTATTTCTATCACAAATTTACCTTGTAGCCCATCTTCTTGGAAGAACTCTCCCTCATATGTGTTTGCATTAAAATGGTAATCGTCCCTGTTTGGGACGGGTAGTCTACCGTGTGGCAATACCTTCGCACAACATCCCAACCCTTAAGCCGCTGCGTCGTGTTGGCAACACCATGGGAGATAATAAACTTGTGTGGCATGTTGAGCCACGATGTAGACATCATCTCGGCCATCCGGGGAGTCTTGTCGAATCTGAACAATCCCAAGTTGTTCGAGGTCCGAATTTGTCATTTCAGGATCGAACCAATGGCACTTAAACACGACAGGAGCAAGCCGTTTAGAGCCGGGGAAATGGAGCTCGTATATTTCTTCAATTCTTCCATAATAACCTTTAGTGCTAGTTCCATCATCACCTTTAGTGAAAACTCCGGTATTTGTGGTTCTTCGGTTTGGTCGATTCTGCTCATAGCTCGTTGTATGGTAGCGATATCCATTCACATCATAACCGGTAAATGACCTAACCCTGGTCTCAAAGCCATTGGCAACCTGTATGAGCTCGGGATGCATACCCGGATCGGTCGTGCCTCGCAAGCTCAAGCGGGATAAATAAAATGAGAGGCGGTTCGTTAGCATATCAAACGAGGCGTTATTTAACACGAATTGGACAAGACACGGCGTTTGAACCAACTAATGAAATATGGTTTTCCATTGCCGGCACCTCGTCTAAGCGAGGCGCCCAATTCATGTGCGGGGCGGCGTTTCGTTGACGCCTTGATATTGCCTTTGAAATTTCCTATACCATCGAGAGACAAAAGGGTTGGATGCGGGATATTAAGTACTACAAGACAAGTTGGTTGTACGCTTAGAGTTGTGACTTCATCATGCGTAAAGGAAGCACTTCGTCCGGTTGAAAAGTATATAATTCATTATACCGATCCACTCTCGATTTGTCAAGATCTTTATTTTTGAACCACTTGCACGTCCTAGTTCTCCTTGAAAAAGGCCGAGGGTTGATTCATTTTCATCGGCATTGTAACGAGGGGGTGGATAATGCGAGCTAGGAAGGTTGTCACCATAGTATTTTGATGTGAAGTCGACACCCTCCTGCCGAACCTTTTTTTCTCGCGATGGAACCCTCAATCTTACACTTATTTTTACGGTCGGCCCGAACATGCTTTAGAACTCTCTCAACAAAGATAGCACCAACGAAGCGTGCGGGGCCACCCACCCTTGCCTCGTATGGAAGGTGCAAAATCAAATGCACCATCGGAACGAAGAAGCCTTTGGCGGAAATATCTTCTCCAACTTACGGACCAATACAGGTGCCACTTTTTCCATTTCTTCTAGTGTGGTCCGAGATAACTCTTTAGCACAAAGCTGCGGAAGAAATTGCTCAACTCTCGCCATCACATGCCGGACATGATCGGGGACATAGCCTCGAAGCATCTTTGGAAGAAGCCGCTCCATCCATATGTGGTAGTCATGACTCTTGAGCCCATTGATTCGCATAGTAGATAAGTTCACTCCCCTCCTCGGATTTTGCGCATACCCATCGGGGAACATTAATTTTCTAAAACCATTGCAAGTACTTCCCTCCTTTGGGGCTGCTCAACACGTAATCGGCCTTAGGTTTTTTCCATCTCTTGCCATTGCTAGGAGGCTTCATTTCTTGCTTGATTACGTCACACAACTCGCGCGGATCAATTCTAGCCTTAACGTTGTCCTTTGACTTGCTAGTTTCCATGAATGTTCCAAAAAATACTCGGCGATGTTCTTTTCAAGTATGCATTAAATCAAGGTTATGTGGAAGAAGAAGGTCATCATAATAGGGAGCCTCTCTAATCGACTTGTGAGTCCATGCATGATGCTCGCCATAACCCACAAAGACACCATTTTCATCGCCCACAAGGGAATCCACTTGAGCGTGTACCTCAAGAGATGTCATCATCCTCGGCTCACGGGTCCATAACTTGGAGACCTTTCGTAAAGTTCTTCTTGTCTAGCTCGAAAGCATGGTCAGGAGGCGGGGCTGCCGATGCTTGTCGAACGTGGAATACTTGCCACCCTTCTTCAACGTGTGAACCTCACGGCCGCCTTGCATCTTGGGCAAGGGAACTTGCCGTGCACACACCGACCCGAAGAATATCCCATACGCCAAGAAATCATGCGGGAGTAGTGGTACCACACGTACATCCCGAAATTTCTCTTCAAAGCTCTCGGTCGTATGTCCAAAACCCTTCATTCCAACCTTTGATCAATTCATCAATCACGGGCTCTATGAACACACCCATTTTATTTCCGGGTGGCGGGGAATTATCAAAGACAAAAGAATGTTCTTCGGTTGAAAGCGCACGCGAGGCGAGGCGCATTCAGCGGGATAACGAATACGAGGCCAACAAGTGTATGGGGCAGCCATCATTCCATAAGGATTGAACCCATTGTTGCGGCCAACAAGCACATATGGGGCCTCCATAGCTTTGTCGGGATGAATATTGTTGAAATGGGTCCATGGGGAAAGATTGGGACTCATCCTAGATTTCCGTGTACAACTCACGGGAAAGGAGTTTTTAAATAAATTTTATTTCTTTCTCTTTTTTTTCTAGCATATATATTTTGAAACTTTGATCATGATAACTTCATAAATACCTTTCCACATACACTCACCAATCCTAATTTCATCCTTGCGCAAAAAAATTGACCATTATTTCATGTGGTTCTATCTCTATTTGCATTTACTTAAGCGCAACAAAAAATTATAATAATTACAAAAATAATCCAAAAAATTCTCGAAAATAGACATGACACAATATTTGAGGTCTATTACATATAGAAAAAGTTTCGTAGCCAAACCACAACTTGATCGTCACATTGACATGAAATCACACTAGATCACTCTCAACAAACATGAACCTTCTACGTAGATGTTGGAGCCCTGTGAACATCGTGCGTGCCAACTTGTGCGAAACGTTCCAAGTTTTTTATCATAGCCTCGGCACAAGATATCATGATAGATTATCAAATTTCATGATTTTTTGCACATCGGTTTATTTTCTAGAATTTGTAGACCAATCGAACAGGGATTAGAGTTGATGATTTCGTACTAAGATGTTCAGATTTCATTTTTTTTAAATGCAAGGCCTTACATTGTGTTGAGTATGAGGAATATAAATTTTCTACTAAATTTTTTTTCAAAAATTGAAGCACTTGTAGTTCAAATTTGGCCTCATTTCATAAATTCCCATAAAAGAGAATAATTACCTAAATATATCAAATAAAGTCAATAATTCACCAAACTTTAATATTGAGTGTCATATGATGTGCAACAAGTGTAGAAAAAGTTTGGAGATCAAAATCCAAAAAAAAAATTTCCCGTGAGCGTATTTCCCGTGAGCGGGTTGTGGAGCTCACGGGGAAAGGGTCCCTTTGCCGTGAGGCCCTTTGTTCAGCCCACGGAAAGCCTCGCTCACGGGAAAGAGCTATCCCGTGAGCTTGACGGAGTTATCACGGGAAAGTGTGGACGGAGTGACGGGCGGGGCTGGGCTGACGGCGTGTCTTTGTTTCCCGTGAGCGGCCTCCTCACGGGGAAAGGGTCGAGTGATATCCCGTGAGGTTTCCATCACGGGAAATTGGTTATCCCGTGGGTCAATTCTTTCCCCGTGATGTGTTCACGCTGCTCCACGGGATATCCTGTGTTTTCCCGTGAGGTTTGCCTCTTAGCTCACGGGAAACGGTTTGCTCACGGGATATCGCTGGATTCCGGTGGTGTTTACATATACTATTGTTGCTAGCACTAGCATGTATGTAGAAGGCCCCTGATTTTTGTTTGGAACGAATAGAAAGCAAACGTCGTCATGCGGGAGGGCAACGCGGACGATGCGGGGATCGGCAGCTTGGAACGAATAGAAAGCAGATCAAGTCACGCCGGAGGGCAACGCGGGGGCAGTTATGATACGATGCGGCGATGGGCAAGTTGTCCTCCCTATCTATAACGCACGCATGTTTGGATCGTCAAGTGAGCATCCGATTTCGGGTTGCAAAGCAAGCCCACGCAGTCCCTCACCTCACCTTCGAAGGAAGTCTGAACTAGAGGTCTGATATAGTACGTTCTGGTGCACTCTGCCTTATTGCCTTGTTTGTGCTAAAGAGATACACTATACTGCTTATATCGAATCTTGTCTTTTGTTTTCTTCTTTTGCTTGATGGTATACATAGACATGAACAATGTTCTTGCTAGCTGTTTCAAAACTATGCTAGCTCTAGCTTGGCAGCAGTTTGAATTTGTTTCGCTCACTAGCTATTATTGATGATAGTATTCAATTCCTCTTGCATGCATTGATGACAGGATTGGAGTAAATCACTAAGCTACGACTATGAGTCCGTCATCAGCGCCACTGGCCACTACCGATATCTGCGACGCTAACCCTGAGTTACTAAAAAACGGTGAGCTTCGCCCCCTCCCACCCATCTTCCAGATATATGGGAGGAACAAGGCTTTCTCCGGCCCTGTGGTGACGGTCAAGTGCTGCGAGGACAATGGCCTAGTCATCGAGCTCCTCACGCAGAAAGGACACGGAAGGGTCTTGGTGATCGACGGCTGCGGCAGCTTGCGAAGCGCCCTCGCCGGCGGCAAAATGGTCAAGTGGGCGGAGGACAACGGGTGGGCCGGCATTGTGGCCTACGGCTGCATCAGGGACGTCGACGAAATCAACCTTTGCGACATTGGCGTCCGAGCTCTCGGCTCCTACCCTGTGAGGCCAGGCAAGAAGGGGTTTGGCGAGAAGCACGTCCCGGTGAACATTGCGGGAACCAGAGTCTGCGAGGGGACTGGCTCTATGCCGACACCGATGGTATTCTCATCGCTAATTCAGAAATAATCACCGCGTTTGAGTCTGCCATATGGTGATATGCATGAGTATAGTCGCTGACCGTGGTGGTCAGTTTGGTGGGTCAACAAATGTCTGTAATAGTATGTGTGCGCGTTACGGCAGACCACGCGTGAATAATAATGCATCTCTAATGGTTTGATAATTTACATTTGGCAAAAAGTTTAATTTGACAAGTCCCTAAGATGATTGCCAAGTTAATTCACAGCTCATCTTCGACGGTTCGACATTTTTAACATGAAAAAATCGAACTGTGAACCCACATATGTAACTATCGGTGCTTTTTTCCACAATCTTTTTTTTCCTCACGCGTTCCCTTTGTCTCTCGCGTCGCGGACCATGTCGTGCGTCGACTTCTGTAGGCCTTCAGCATTGCGATTTGCCAGCTACTATTAGGAAATAAAAATCAACACACACACAATATGTACAGTAGACAATAACAAATAACATGGTATGCTTTAGTACATTTTTTACAGCTATAAAGAAAAACAAAGATCTAAAACTATAGATGTAATAACTACAACAAAAAATGTATTAAAGAATTTATATTATATGTTTACTCAGAGATCTACTGATTCGAGTCCAACACAACTGGATTTTCCATTTTATGATTTTTTTGTGATTTATTATGATTTTTCAAAAACTTTGACCAGTTTTGTAAATTTTAGGTGGTGATTTAGACCGTTTTCATAGGTTGGGGTTATGTAGTCCACCCTCTATAGGTGAGGGGGTGACATAGACTTGTCCCACTAAAGAATTGTATAGACATAGGCAATTCATCAAATACCTGGCCTACGCTGAGGGTGTCCTCCGTAATTGGTCACATCGTGCGTGCCCTGCAAAACATGCTGCAAAATACAGAGAGATCTGTGAGATTGTGATGCATTCATCTGGTCTAAGAGAGAATGACTAGGGCACTGCCAAGCGCCGGATTGAAGCCTGGTTGCACAGGCCTCGCGCCACCGGACGCCTCTTTCTACCACACAGAATCAAACCGTAGCTGCTCACCTATGGTGGGGCGACGCATGCACGTACGCTGGTTGCTGTAGAACCATGGAGAGCTCAGTCCACAATGTCGGCGGCCGATGAGTCTAAGAGCTCCTCGTCCACCATGGCCACACCGCCGGAGCGGGCTCCTCCAGCGTGAGGTCATGGAGGGCTGGCATCCTTCCTTCCCCACCGGCAGAGATGCGGCTGTGGCAGCAGCGGTTAGGTGTTGGGCGTGAGAGAGGAGGGGTCGGCGAGGTGGATCATGGCACAGTGAAGGGTGGAAGGGAGCCGATGATCGCAAAGCTTTCCGAGGCAGCCCTCGCACTGATTGGTTGGGGCGGTGTAATGCGTTCCCCTATGCAGTCACAAAAAGGGAGGTGATGATCATGGTTGTCACAGATTGCGGGAAGTTTCTGTCATAGCTGCCTTCGATGGGTGGCGGCGTATTGGCTTGGCCGGCAGGCGCCATGGCGGCAGCCTTGGCGGCAGTGTTGGTGGCGGCATGCCCTAGGGCAGGGGGCGGAGCATGGGGAGGGCGGCGACTAGGGCAGAGCGGGTGCTGGTGCGAGAGAGAGAGAGAGAGAGAGAGAGAGAGAGAGAGAAGAGAGGGGGAGTCTGAGCTTTTGAGTGTTACCCCTTTAATTTTTCTGATTGATTCAACTGATTACAAGTCCCTTGTATTTATAGTTCGGGGGAGACTTGCATCTAAAGAAATCCTTGACTCGATTTCCTATTTTATTTCCTAAATATCTATTACTTAATTGCAAAAGCAGATGACGATGATGTGTTGATGGTGGGCGGCGGTGGCGGCCAGCCACCGGGGCGTGCACTAGGGCCTTGGGCCCCTGGCGGGCGGCGCCCAGCTTGGGCCGTGACATTTCTCCCCCCTTTCCGCGCGTGTCCGTGTCCTCATACCGTATTGTTGTCCGGTTGTCAATGTTGATGGTGAAGTCAAAGCAACATATCCCGAAGAATGTCCAGAGTAGTAGGAGTACGGACCATCCAAGGTGGGATGCTCTCGTCCTGACGCCTCCAAGTTGGTGTCATGCATGGAGTCGTTGTTGTCGAAGAAGAAGACTGGCACCGATGGCATGGATGGCGGCGACGGTTAGGCCCATGTCCTATGACATTTCCTCCCCCTTTCTCTAGGCAGTAGCGTCCTCGTGCCATGGTTTTGCATGGCTATCGTTGTTGACACGGCGATCAAAGCAGTATGGCCCGAAGATTGTTGCATCCACTTGTGTCAAGGGAATGAGCTGGGCGAAGAGGAGGATGCTGACCCTTTTTTATGCTAGTTCCATGGGTGGAATTCCATTACACTCCCCGGCTCATGGGAATGTTGTAGATGTTGGTGGGGGTGAAGACCGTGGTCGCCGTGTTTTGCCATGGCATGCGCCCGAATGAGGCGTAAGGATGTCAAGTCAACGGCGAGTTAGATCGCGGGTGTGCGTAGGGTGGGGCGCCTCCTACCGTAGTGTCTCCCATGGTGTAGCGTGAGTGCCATTAGCAAACCCGAAAGTGCCAATGTAATCGCACGAGGCTTGTTCCGTCGAGGGCGCATATCTAGTCGATCATGTCGTCACCCTATTAAGGTTGCACGAGGTGGTGGTGTCGCCGTTGTTCGGCAACTTGAAGCCCGAAGGAGACATCGTGTGAGGGTGTACCGGTCCTCTAGTGGCGCCTGGCTTGGCATGCAGATGAACCAGAGAAGTACCGCTATTGTCAGGTGGATAGCAAAATACCTCATGTATTTGGTAGAGGTGATGTTCCATTGTCGAGGTGTTGATGGGGGTGCCTTCTGCGTCGGAACTAGTGGGAGTGGGGGTGTCTGTGCTGTACTTGCCGGGGTTGAAGCCACGATAGGGGTCGTAGCTTGCTTGTCAACGTTCTCTACCATAGAGGATGTCCACGGAACGTCCAGCAGGTGTAACGGGTTGATGTCGTTGTCGGAGTTCAGCGAATCGGCAATTACGATGGTGGTGGTGCCCATGGGGGCGTCATTGGTGATGTGCACACCGGCGCGCGTTCCTTGATGAGCGTAAGACGGTTGTCGATCTTTGTCATTGTCATCGATGGTTGGCATGGCGATGTCGAGGGACGTCATGGTCAAGGTTGTTGACGCCGGGGGTTGATGACGGCGCCCTTGGGGAGGCGTCATCGTCATTGGTTGTTCCCTTGTGAATAGCCTAATAAAATTTCTACAAAACACTAGAGCAACTTGTTAGACAATAACAAAGCGATAATAGCGGTTGCACTAGCTCTACTTGTCTTTTTTTGAGAAGGAACATGTATTAATCTTGGTGTATTACACCGACCCCTTTTACAAACAGTAACTCTCAAGAAAAGGAAAATTACAAAGAAGTACAAAACTCTGTTCATCTTCCTCGAAGCCTTGAGAGATCCGTTCGTCACCGCCGTCGGCCGCTTCCCAATCGTCGTGGGGCACTAGAGCCAAACTCCACAAGGTGGAGGCCGCAGAGGAGGACTTACTTCTCAGGCGAATCGGCCGAATAAAGCGCCTCCCAGCATCGGCCAACTCCCCGTACCCATGACGCATCCTTTGATTCCACCGCCAAGAACCCGAGCAAAGCTCGATTTTCACCAAAGAACATCTTCCTTGAGATTAACGGGGTCAACAAAGATCATCACCGAAGAAGAAGACGATGTGCCGGCCCTCGACTCCTCGGATGTCTCCACACCTCTCCGTTGACGTCGGAGAAGATCGCCATCGGAGAATCCGGAAGAAGTCATGAGAATTTATTCCGGCCGCCGTCACGCCGCTCGCATCGGCGGCGCCGCCAGAAAAACAAACCGCCAGAGGAGCCACGCTCCTCCGACAAGACCTAACTCCACCGGGCCGAACATCGACGACGAGCAAACCCTAGACCTAGGACTCGATCAAAACCTTACGAAGACCTTTGTTGAAGGGACGGACCCCGCCCGTCACCGCCGGCAGCCGAGGCCGAGGCGAGGAGCCGGGGCCGACGGGCGGCGGCGGCGGGCGGTGTCGCCTGGCCTCTTTTTTTTTTCACGAGAGAACCCTAGAAGCGGCGCTCTAATAACTCACTAGCTCTACTTGTCGGCAAGCCTCCTAATAACAATTCTAGTCAATTATGTCACTACTATATTACTCAAAAGGCTATGTCTCTACTTCTCTACCTAGGTGATCAAGCTAGATTGTTCTAAACAAGTATAAGAGGCTAAACAATCTAGACAAGTCTACACAAGCACAATATGTATATCAAAGTAAATGCAAGGTAGAGAGGAGGTTTTATACCAATGTGTCGAGGCAAGTCAACCAATCACCGTAGGATGAATATCAATATGAACAATGAAGACAATCACCAAAGGATGACAAGAGACAAAAAGGAGACACAATGATTTACCCCGGTTCACTTGAGCACCCCTCAAGCTACGCCCCTGTTGTGCCGACCTTCTCACGTGTGGGGCAAGGTGGAGCTCACTCCTAGCCAAGTGCCTTTAGGCTACTTGCACCCAAAGCAAATGAGAGGTACCCAAGACACGAGCAATATATTAGTTGCAATTTGTCGCCCGACGAGGATGCACGGTCCTCTCACAAATCAACCCGGAGGTGGCCAAGAACAATCTCCTTCTCTTGCCAACGCCTCCACCAATCACCAAGCCGGCTAGGAGTGGTTCTCTCCAAGAGCAACAAGAAAACCACCGGCTCACAACGATCCACAAGTGCCTCTAAATGCAAAGATCAAAGCAATATGCACTTGGATCTCCTCAACTTTCAGGAATGAAGCTCACAATCAATGGATGAGAGGAGGAGGGAGTTTTCTCAGCCTGTGGTGTTAGGAATGATTTCAAATGACCAAGAGACCTCACAAAGCCGGCCAAACTCATATATATAGCCCCCATCACCAAATGTAGCCGTTGGGAGGAAAAACCACATTTCTGGCCGGCCGGCCGCCCGACCGGACCGCCAGTGCATCCGTCGAAGCTTCGGCCGAGGCGACAAGCTCGGCTGGCCCATGGCCGACACACCGCCGCAGCGTCCGGTCGCGGACCGGATCCTCCAAGCCGTCGTCGGTCGAGCCAAGAATTCGGCTGAAAAACATGCTTCTTGGACCCGACCGGATCCATTCGGCCGGACCCGTCGTCGGACCGGACCCCCGTCTGGTCAAGCATCCGGTCGTAGGGTCCGGTCGGCTCGATCTCGAAAATCCATCGTTGTGTTGCCGTTCCGCCGCCTTTGCTCCAAACTAGCTTCCGTCACTTGATTCTTGTTACCAACACATCGAAGAACACCTCGAGCACTTGTGTTAGCATTTTGAAAACCATTTTCATCAAGCGCAGAGTTAGCTCTCTAGGTTAGAATGCATGCATATGAATCTTGAACCTAGAGGCACATGAGGGCCGATATGTGCGATAGTTTTTCCCCTCTTTATAGTACGACTTATCAATCCTAAATCACTCACACCCTCTATGGTGTCTTGAGTGCAAAATCAAAATGGGCCCTACGGATATACCTTTGCCTTGAGCCCATTTTTGATCCACGAACCACCCAAGTTGCACACTTGATCATCATTTGGATCACCTCGACCCATCCACCATGACCACCATGCACAAACCTTGACTTGACCAATCTCCAACTAAATCAAACACTTAGCATAGAGAGATTAGTCCTAGGATGACACTAATTAGCCAAAACCAATCTAGAGATCTTCACCTTGGAGGTGTCGCGTCGATGTCGAGGTCATTGTGGTGAGTGACGTTAATGGCTTTAACGCACGTTGGGTGACATCGTTCAAAGATTGATAATAGAGGTAGTGGTTGCCCTGTCGTGTAACATGGACTTGCTTGGTGATTGTCGAGCCGGGTGGTATTACGATCTACGAGGGTGCTGACGTCGTTGGTGTCCATGGCGCTGGTGTTGTTCAGATGTCATGGTCAACGACGCCGATATCGACATTGGTCGATGTCGTTGTGTTGCTCATGATGGCGTTTGCAATCCTTATGTCGAGAGATCATGTTGTTGGTGTTCGGGAAACTTATCTCTCGTCATTATAGTAGCCACGAGATGTTGGCCTAGCTGGGTAGGCTTTTCGCCGAACGGTTTGGTGGACGCCGATGGTGGCCTCCCCGACCGATTTGATTCGAGCCGCGACGACGGTGGCGCCCTTAGGGTAGGTGTTCTCGTTGCTTGCAGCATCGGTGATCCAAGAGGGGATGATGTCGGGACACCCGTGGGAACACCGTTGTCGTCTTCGTCGTCGTTGAGGATGTAGTTGTTCCCAAGTAGGGACGAGCTTGCCGTTGGCTTTCATGCGGGTGGGGTGGCCTAGGAGGATGGAGTGTGCTAGACCGTAAAGGCTAGAGCCGTACCTCGTGGTGATGTAGTCGGAGTCGCCCTCGACCGAACGCGCGGAGTGCCTCCATGATCAACTCCGGGTAGGGACAGCAGCCGAGCGGCCATCGAATCTTGATTGTGGTTGTGGTCGGAAGTCATCGGGTGGTGGGAATCGCCCCCGGTCTCCGGATACCGGTACCGCCATGCCGCCTTCGAGGGGGCAGCGGCGACGGCATCGGCGGCACCATATATGGCTTGGGTGGCCGCCGGGCGGGCGGCATGCGCTTAGGGCAGGGGGCGGCGCATGGGGAG
The DNA here is from genome assembly GCA_015847255.1 of Hyparrhenia diplandra. Taxonomy (NCBI): domain Eukaryota; kingdom Viridiplantae; phylum Streptophyta; class Magnoliopsida; order Poales; family Poaceae; genus Hyparrhenia; species Hyparrhenia diplandra. Next base: position 183,700 of record JADLZK010009841.1, read on the forward strand.
GGCGGCGGCTAGGGGCAGCGGCGCGCGGGTGCAAGAGAGAGAGAGGGAGCCTGAGCTTTTGGGTGTTACACCTTTTTTTTTCTTATTAATTCAACCGACACAAGTCACTTGTATTTATAGTCTTGGGGAGACTTGCATCTAAAGAAATCCTTGACTCGATTTCCTAGTTTATTTCTATTTTTTTCTAAATATCTATTACTTAATTGTGAAGCGGATGACGATGACGTGTTGAAGAGGGGGCGGTGGCGGCTACAGCCACCAGCGCGCTTTGGGCCTTGTGCCCTAGGCGGCGCCTCTCCCAAATTTAAGGTTGTGACAGTTTCTCTTTTTTTTTTTTTGACCGACGGTAGGAAGGAGCGCCGAGGTCGCGACGGGTGAGAGGGGAGCCAAATTTTTTACCGCACCAAAACTTACCTCCTCTTTGTTGTAGAGATGTTGTAGGGATTTTTTAAAAAAAAAATAGAATAGATAAATGTAGCGAAGAGAAGAGAATGGAAAACTCCCAAGAAAACGGAAAAGATCAAAAAGGCTGGTAGGGTGGGGGGCCTCCGCCTAATTTGGCCGAGGGCGAATCTGCCGCGCGTGGGCAGATTTAATGCTTGCTTCGAGAACAGGGCACTGTTTGGCCAAGAATTTTTGAAGCTTCCCATTATTTAACTTTTTAACCCTTCTCCCTAAGATTAGAGCAGAGCACAGGTGGACCGACCGCAAAATTCCGGCCGGTGTGGACTCCGACGGCGGCCCGGTGAGTCCAAGGGGCACCACAGTGCTCGCGGCAGCGGAGGCCGCGGCCAGCATGACGCTAGCTCCTGACAGTTCATGATCATTGTATTGATTCTAGGAGCAGGACAAGCAACCTATTTTTGTCTGAATCCATAACAATAATAACAATCACTGACAGAGTTCAGTCCAAACATGAAAAACAAACAAAACTTGCGTCTCTAGCAAGAACCAAGAAACCAAAGTGAGAAAAAGAAAGCTAAAAATCTTCTAGGTTCATTCATTTTATTCTTCCTTGCTAGTTGCTGCCACTCCATCCACCCATGCATTCACTCTGCTCAGTTTATAGCGGAGAGGCGCTGCACAAGCAAGTTGAACACATTGTCCCTGTCCAGCAAATTGATCCTGACGTACCGCGCGTCTCCTCCGAACTGCTCCCCGCCGCGAGCCACGATCTTGTGGCCGGCGAGCAGCTCGGCGCAGTCCTCGACGCCTTCCTTCTCACATCGCAACCACGCGAACGCTACAAACAAAGCCAAATCGGTCAAAGAAGAATTTCAGAGTTTCAGATATGCAGCAGAGCACATCTTTCTTAGTTGCAGGCATGGCAATGGCTAATTTCAGTTCGTTATTACCAACCAGGACAAGCTGTCACGATCTGCTTGGCGAAGTTGCAGTAGCCGGAGGTCTCCTCCGGTAGACTGAAGGCGTCGGAGGCAGCCACGGTGGCGCGCAGGGTGCGCCAGCGCTCCTCCATACGCCGCCGCGCGAAGTCGAACAGGCGGGGCACGCTGCCGTCGCCGCCCGGCGGGACGACGTCTTCGTAGGCGTCGGAGACGACGCCGAGGATCTTGGTGGCGCGCAGCTGCGACTCTTTGGACATGCCGATGGTGGCACGGTCGACGAAGTAGACCATCTTCCTGGCCACCTCGTGGTCCTTCACCAGCGCCCACCTGAGGAGAAGCCATCACCGTCGTTGTGGCCAAAAGCGTTCCGGGAATCGAGCATCTTTAGGTACGTGCGTGAGTGCGTGCGTACCTGAGCCTGGTGCCGGCGTGGCCGGTGATCTTGGACACGGTGAAGAGCATGATGTCGTGGGCGGCGCGCCCGGTGATGGGCGTGTACTGCGGCCAGTAGTATACCAGGTCATGGATCGCCTTGGCGCCGGCGGTGTGCACGACGGCCTCGCGGATGGCGCCGTCTGGGTTGTTCGGCGAGCAGACCAGCTCGATGCACTCATCACCGGTGAACGTGTTGGCATCGCCGGCCCAGCGGTAGAAGCTCGAGAGCAGGAGGTCCGTCTGGGGCGGATACGACTGGCATAGATGGAGAACAAAATAATTTGGCATCACATCACATGACGATTGCAGTAAGGCTGACACTCTGCGTGCGTGCGTGCGTTTTGTGATCTTACAGAGTAGTACGGCGCCGGCGAGACGACGGGGACGGGCTTGTCGCGGCGCGGCGCTGACGAGCTGAGCGCGTACATGGCGGCCTGGTAGAGCTGGGTGGCGCCGGTGCCGACGACGAGGTGGTACCCATCGACTTCGGCGTTTCCGACGACGCGGTTCGGCGCACCTCGCGCTCCAGCTCTGGCTCCAGGAACCAGCAGACCGCGGCGGCGTCGGAGGTGTAGCTCATCACCTGCCAGCCGCGGATCACCGTCGCCGCGCGCTCCCCGACCTCCCGCCAGAACGCCTCGTACATCGTCGGGTCGCCGCTACACGCAACGCAAACCAAGCTCAGTCATGTCCCATATGCAGTTACCTTTTGCTGCGAGCCTGCGACGCGACGCGGCGCAGGGAGAAGATGAAGATGAGTGGTGAGCAGAGACGAGCACGCACAGCTCGAGGTTAAGGACGGCGTCCGGCGCGACGTCGCGGTCCAGCGCCTCCGCATCCTCGCCGTCCTCCACCCACTGCGGCTGCGCCGCGACGCCCAACCTCGCCGCGAACCCGCGCGGCGGCTGGCGCCCGTCGACGTTGCCGCGGAGGAAGGACGCGACGCGGGCGACGTTGCACGCCAGCGTCGCGCACACGGCGAGCCCTGCGGCCAGTGCCCCCGCCCCCGCCTGCGCTCCGCCTCCGGCCATCAGCGCAACCTCCGACCTCGCAAAGGGAGAATGGAACACGAGTACACGACGACGGCTGCTGGTGGTGGCGCACAAGAGCCAAGAGCAGGATGAGGCGGCGGGCCGCGGATTTTAAAGCCGCGGCCGGCGGTATCGACACAACGGTGGCCGCGCATCGCATGCGGCCGGTGGCGGCGCGTGCACGTGCGGCGCGTTGCCGCCGCCGGTCGATGATGATGACGAGGCTTGTTGTGGGCAGCTAGCTTGATAGGTCGATGGTGCACAAGCACAAGCGCAAGCCCGGCATCACTCGTGCACAGCTAGCGGGGCGGGGGGCTCGTGCTCGTGCTGTGTGGTCCAGGGAGCTGAGCTGATGCTGCCAAAGCTATCCAAACCCAAGTACCGTCCGTCCGGCGTCCGTTTTGAAGGGAAAAAAAAAGGGGGGCCTTTGGTACGGTGGCAGTGCATTGCAGTGACATCCTACTCATCACGGTTCTGTTTGGTGGAATAAGTCTAACCAGGATGGAGCCAACCCGTTTTTAGGGTGTTTAGTTGGGGAGCTACAATGACGGAGCCAACCCGAGAGAATATTCCCCGGATGCGGGGTTCGCTTCAACCCGGGAGAGAATATTCCCCCCGATGCGGCGAAGAGACAAACAACAACCAGCGAACACTCAATCTCTTCAGGTAAAAACAACTAGACACAAACAACCGACACACCTTGCGGTTGAAGCAAATCTGCACATGACCATGCAAAAGATGCGGCTGTGGCGGCAGCGGTTAGGTGTTGGCGTGAGAGAGGAGGGGTCGGTGAGGTGGATCATGGCACGAGGAAGGGTGGAAGGGAGTTGTCGTTGTTTTGGACCGGTGTCCTAAAACCCAACGAGTAAAAATGTTGCGCGTCCCTTGGTCCAGATGGTGGTGTGAGATGACATAAGATGTATACTTGGTTCGAGCCAACGTCGACCCTAATCCGGTCGAGGGGGTGTAGTTGTGTATCTACAATCGTGGTGCTCGTAGTAGAGGAATACAAGCAATTGCGAGAGAGAGGCCGGGACCTCAAGTCTCTGCGGCGTGGTGTGGATTGAGCTAGAGTACCAATGTCGTGTGAGTCAAGGGATGTGTGCTCCCCGACTTGCCCCTACACTACGTCCGAACTCCTCCTTTTATAGGTCCAAGGGGAGCCAACGGTACATATGTCTCAAGTGTGGGTAGCTTTGTGGGCTGGTTGGCCTTGTACTCGAGCCATGATGACATGGTGCCCATACTTCTTTGTCATGGAAAGGGCATGGTCCTTCTCCCCGCCATCACGTTGGACGCCGAGGGCCACGAGGTCTTTGGATGAGCTTGGTCGAGGGTGATAACCGATCGTCGAGGTCCTTACTTTACCGAGAGGGTACCCGCCGAGGGCGTCATAACAAATATCCAGAGTGGTGCGCTAATGGTGATTGAGAGTTGTAGCGGCATTGTCCGAGGGTGCCCCATCGTGGCTCAGCGGTGTTGCTCGAGGACCTTGATGATGGGTGCGTGAGGTGACAGTGCAGAGGGGAGTGGTTGACACAGTATCCGGTAAGGCGTGAACTGTACTTTAAAGGCAAGCAATTCGGACGAGGCGATGGTGCCGCCGCGAGATTTGACTTGACTGGCCGTCGGCCTAGTGAGGGAATCCGGTGTCGGGGAACCCGACTTTGTCGGGGGTGCATTGAATTCACCCGCCCAGCCGTCATGTGACGAAGCGGGCGGGAGTCGCCAAGGGTCATGGTGCAAGAGGGAGCCTCGGGGAATCGGACAACCCCCCTCCCCTCTCCGTGAGGGGGAGTTGGGGCGAATAGCTGTTTTCCCCTTGCATATGGGCCCTCGGATGATAATGCCTTAGGTCCCTTAACACCTTGATGGTGTCTTTAGGGTAACCCTCACTCTAATAGAGGTATCAGGGGTACCATTTATTTTGGTACCCGACAGGAGCCGATGATCGCAGAGTTTTCTGTTTGGTTGGGGGCGGTGTATGTTCCCCTATGCAGTCGCAGAAGGGAGCCGATGATCATGGCCGTCGCAGATTGCAGGAAGTTTGTTTTCTTTCTTTTTAACCGACCGGTAGGGACGGGGTGCCAAGTTCGCACGGGTGTGAGAGGGGGAGCGAAATTTTTTACCACACCAAAATTACCTCCTCTTTGTTGTAGAGATGTTGTAGGGATTGTGTATTAATAAATAAAAATAGAATAGATAGATGTAGCCAAGAGAAGAGAATGGAAAACTCGTAGCTAATCGGGAGTTGGTTCTACTAGCCTAGCACTAGTACAAAAAGCCTTCTATAGGGCGGCTCATAAGCCACGTAGCGGCGATTTTCGTAACCGCCCCTAAGCGTCGGTTGCTACCGCGGGTTTTCACAGCGGGCGGTTCGACATTGTTGGCACAAAATATGTCCTTGTGCCGCACACACAAGAAGCCGGATTAGCTAGCTTCAAACAGGTGTGGGCGTCTTGATCCGGAGGCGTGCCGGTCGATTTGACCTCGAAACTAACAAGGGAATAAATCATGAGAAGTGAACATGCCCGGTATGACCAAGGCAGTTCCACATGTACGGCCCTCGAAGCCACTTTACGGCGACATATAGCTATAGAAGCTATACGCCACAAGGTTTATAGATGCATTCGGTAAAGCGTAAATAAAGCATGCGGTATATGGTTGCGAATGATCATAAGAAGACATGTTTGAACAAGTGAAAGTCGATCATCAAGATATAATATTATAAGGCACATGACATAGATCGAAACAATTGTCAACATGATAACTACAAGTAGGTAAATCATAAATATAAACCTAATCCAAATAACACATGCATAGGTTCAATCCAACTAGTCCGGCCGCACGCCTAGTTTTCTTAAACCCGTCTAGCGTAAACCCTAACAAGTTAATCCACCGCATGATACAACTTGTTACAGATCTAAACCACTTCTCATAACTATATTAATCCACGGCATGATATAATCTAATCATAACAAGCTAAAAGCATGCATATATCCAGATAGATCTATAAACACTCATTACTAGTTAAAGTGTAACCGTATTCGGTAAGCTTACCAAATCGGGGTCCATGAAGAAGGAACATGTACGTAAAACATGATCAAAACCTATCCAAGACCTGCATCCGCCGCAGACGGTACTCAGTCCTATCAAGGCTAATCCTACATCTAACGTACATGAACCCACAACACGTAACAACTTAGATTGATTTAAGCTCGGCTATGATAAACAAATAGATCTAGTGACACGGCAAGATGAATATCAAATATTAATAGACAACTAGATCCATGAAAGATATGAAGCCGAGCCCTATCAATCTAAATTGGGCAAAAGAGTGTGTGCAAACATAATTAAAATAAATATAAAGCATGCAACACGTGGTAACTTAATGAATCTACTAGATCTTATCAAATCTAATAGAGCCAATAACTAGCTCCGAGCTAGATCTTAGCCTACCGCACGACTCATGACCTAACAGAGAACCCTCTTGCTCCAAAGCCTAAATCCACCACATGATACTAAGCAAGGTAACAAGACTACTTGCATCATAATCTAAATCCACCGCATGATACTAGACATGATACAAGGTTGCGGTACTACGAGGGAGGTCGACGGGTCGATGATCCTCTCGAAGCAACTCGACGACAAGACTTGGACTCGAAGGTGGCACGGGGCGGTTTGGTTGTATTGATTGTAGAGAGGTTTTACGATTTGCCAAGGTTTCGATATTTATACCTGGACTTGACACGAGTCTTAACCGACTACGATTACAAAGAAGAAAACCTAGCTAAAGATAACTTGGACTCGTGTCCTTTCGAGTCGCCGATGACGCGTACATCATTGGCCCTTCCTTCTTGGGTAGCTTGCTCCACCGCTTGCTAGCTTGCCGAACCATCCTTGAGAACCCGACCACATGACGCCTTGCCGAATCGCGACTCAACTAATGGTGACGGCTTCCCGAATGCTACGGTCTTACCGATCATTTGCATGAGCCGTCTCACCGAATGACCTCTTGTCGAATACCTTCTTATTAGCATCTTGCAATCGGCTTATCTATCATCCCGGCTTACCAAATTCCGGTGTTAAATGACATCAACCACCCCTCTTCGTATGAGCCGCCGCCATCTTTGTTTTTCCTAGATTTCACATTTTCAAAATTTAAAAACAAATAGCAAAAGATTTTTTTTAATCGAGGGAGTACCCCACCAGCCGGCCGCCGCTTTGTCTTGCCGCAAGTCGCAGCAATTTTCACGCAAAATCACACGCTACGCGGCCGCGGGTTCTTCAACCCGCGACCTGAGCTTCGTCAGGCGCGATCCTCCCCTCCACTAGGCTACATTTGAACCCGCGACCTTGAAATCTCTATGTTTGGTTTTAGAAATTGATGACACACTTGTGGACTAATCCTTTGCTCTAAGTGTTGACTATGAGATAGGATTAGGTTGATGACAAGGAGCATGATGATCATGAACATGGATGTTGTTGGTGGACATGATGGATCGTCAAGCTCGTGATCGGCTTGAGAGGAACCCGGGAGATCAAGGCAAAGGTATCTTGATAGGGTTTTCCTTTCGGTGATCAAGACACGATAGAGCGTGTGATCACATTATAGGATACATAGCCGACTATCAAGAGGGGATGCCGCGACAATCCTTTGGTGAAGTGCTTCTAGGTCCAATTGACTTGCATATGCATTTAGGATTGAGAGCACTAACTTCGTTCTTGTCTAACCGATCGCGACATGCTAACACAAGTGCTCATGGGACACATTCTAAGTGTTGGCAACTCAAGACAAGAAGCGAAACTTGAAAAGATGGAAAGACGACGACGCAACGGGCGAAGAGGAACTTTTTTCATCTACGGACGCAGGCGCGCTGGCGCTGGCAGCGCCCAAAATACAAAAGTTCAAAACTCCGGCGCCGACGCTGCGTCCCGGGCGGCGCGGCGATCGACGCGCCAAAATCGATCCGCGGCGTCCGGCGCTGCACAAGTGAAATCCGACAACGCGTGGACAACGGCGCCGACGCTAAGCACTGGGCGCGCGCCCGGGCCCCGCACCGCACGCATCCGATAAGCATGTCGGGAGGGGCCCCGCCGGACGCGCTCGGGCGCTGGCGTCGGCGCAAAGGCGCTCGGGCGCTGTATTTGCGGCGCCGCGCTGCTCGAGCGCAGCACGGGCGCGTCCCCGCGCAGCGGAAGAGAAGAGATGTTTTGGACCAACGGCTCTATTTTCGACTTGGGGTCTATATATAGTGCCATGGCTGGTCCATTTGACTCTCTCTTGCACATTTCAACAAACCTAACTCATTTGTGAGCTTGTGAGACTCCTCTCCACTCATCCCGTCACTCTAACTTCGAATCTTGAGTGAGATTGAGAGTGATAGAAGTGCATTGCTTGATTTGTCTTGCATCTAGAGGCACTTCATCCTTGGAGAAGCTGCGGGATCTTGTTTCTCTTGGGAATTTGCTTGGTTCCCTAGCGGCTTGGAGCAAGAGGCGGTGTTGAGCTCAAGTGGAGCTTGTTTGAGGCCACACCGGGTGGTGATTGTGAGGGGTCGTTCCTTACCCCGCGGGAGATTCGCGAAAGGAGCACTAGTGGATTGCTCGTGGCTTGTTGGACCCTCTCTTGTGATCGTTTGCTTGAGCTCCCATAGGGGATTTGGCACCGCTATTGCTTAGCATACGCCAAGTGAGTGTGTCGCCACAACGGGGACTTAGCGTGTCGGCAAGCACGTGAACCTCGGTGAAAAATCATCGTGTCTTGTGTGCTAGCTCGTTGGAGATTTCTTGTACACGGTGATTGGCTTCAACCCCGACACTTCACCGGTGGTATTGTATCCTAAGCACTCCTTTGCATTACTTTGGTAGCCTATCTTGTTAGGGTGCTTAGCTTGTGTAGTTTAGTTCCTAGTGCTTGTGTTAGTTAGAATTGCTTGTCCACCTAGGAGTAAACTAGTGACTTAGCCTTGTGTGGTTTAGAGACAATAGAATTGATTTGTGGCTTGCTTAGCTAGTTGAAGCATTGCTTATTTGCTACGCCATCTTTTTGTCTAACCCGGGTGCTTAGTGTTGTTGGAAGAATTTTTAATAGGCTATTCACCCCCCCCTCTAGCCATTAGGACCTTTTAAGTGGTATCAGAGCCGAGGCACCGTATTTGTGAGGCTTAACATCCTACGGTGACAAAATGGCAATGATGTTTCATGTCAACAACACCAAGAAGGCGCCACCTTTCGATGGCACCAACTTTGCCTATTGGAAGGTGAAGATGACCGCACACCTCAAGTCAATCAATAGAGAAGTGTGGGTTGTGACGGAGAACAAGTTTGAGGTGGCAAAGCCAAATGAGCCAACCGCGGCCGAAGAGAAGAAGTTATATGCCAATGATGTGGCCGTGAGTGCTTTTCATGAGGCATTCAATGATAGATTGTTTGAGCAAGTCAAGTCACTCACCGTTGCTCATGACATTTGGAAGAAGCTAGAAGAGTGCTATGAGGGCACCGAAGGCGTCAAGCAAGCCAAGGCATACATAAAGCTTGAGCAATTCAATAGCTTCAAGATGGAGGAAGATGAGACCGTGCTTGGGAGATGTTTCACCGCATGCAAGTGTTGGTGAATGATCTCAATGCTCTAGGAGAAGAGATCAAGGACATGACCTTCAACATGAAGTTCTTGAGGTGTTTGCCCGAGCGGTTTGGGATGTTCATCACCGTGCTAGTGAGGTCAAATTTGAAGGATTTGACTCCCAACCAATTGCTTGATGAGGTGATGACCGATGACTCTTATAGAGATGACAAGAAAAAACAAGAACTCATCAACAAGGCAAACAAGAAGGTCAAGGATGAAGAGAAGAAAGAGGACAAGAAGAGTTTGGCACTCAAGGCAAGCTCTTCATCCAAGGGCAAGAAGAAGAAGGAGGAATCAAGTGATGAAGAGGATGGCACCTCTACAAGTGAAAGTGAAGTGGATGAGCAAATGGCTCTCTTTGTGAGGAGATTGGGAAAGTTTGTGAAGAAGAACTATATCTCCAAGAACAAGAAGAGGCCAACATCCAAGAAGAAGACCAAGGATGGCAAGAATGAAGGCAACATGACATGCTTTCGTTGCCATGATGATTGTCATTTGATTGCCGAGTGCCCATATGATAGTGATGATGAGAAGGGCATCAAGAAAGCAAGAAAGAAGAATGATGCCAAGAATGAGAAGGAGAAGAAGCCCAAGAAGAAGAATGAGTCACATGTGGCTATGTGGGATAGTGATGGCTCATCCTCTTCAAGTGATGAAGAAGAGGAGAAGAAGAACAAGAAGAAGGGACAAGCTCACCTTGCTATGCATGACAAGATCTCCCTCTTCGACACTCCTTTCTCATGCTTCATGGCTAAGGCCACCAAGGTACAATCTATCACTAAAGATGATGATGATGATAGTGATAGTGATAGTGATGATGAGGAGCCAACTCAAACTAGGAAGGAGTTGCAAAGAATGTTTGATGAGTGCATTGTCATGTTCAAACAAAGTAGGAAGGAATGCAAGGGCTTGCATAAGGAAACAAAGAGCCTTAAGCAAGAACTTGATGAGCTTCGGGCATCTTATGAGAGTCTAAAGGTAGACCATAAGAAGCTTGAGAAAACTCATTCTAAGTTAGAGAAAGCTCATTCCTCTCTACTTGATGAGCACAAGTTGTGCTTAGTTGAGGACAAGGTTGATACATGGAATGCAAGCATCATGTGTGACATTCTTGTTGATGAATCAACCCCCAAATGTGAGACCTCCACTAGCTCTATCACTAGCATATCCATCTCTAGTGAAGATAATGACAACCCTATGCTTATTTATGAGAATGCATGTTTAAAGAGGGAAGTAAAGGAGCTCAATCACACCTTGGCTAAGGCCTATGGTGGTGAGGACCGCTTGCTTATGTGCTTGGGTAGCCAAAGGGCATCCTTATACAAGGAGGGCTTAGGCTATATCCCCAAGAAAGGCAAGGCCGCCTATGTGACTCACAAGACTCGTTTTGTGAAGAGCAATGGTAGCTATTGCAAAGCTTGCAAGCAAGTTGGTCATTTAGAGCCAAAGTGCATGAACAAGAGGACCAATGTCACTTCCATCAAGCTTGATAATTCTTATATGCTTGTGAAGAAGAACAATGGTGTTCGTGCTAGGTACATTGGTACACCATGGATGGGCTCAAAGAAGAAAGCCATTTGGGTACCAAAGGCCTTGGTGACTAACCTTGAAGGACCCAAGCAACATTGGGTACCTAAGAAGAATTGATCTTATTTTGTAGGTCAATTATCGTGCCGGAGGAGAGCATTGGATAATGGATAGTGGGTGCACTCAACACATGACCGGGGATTCTCATATGTTCAAGTCTATTAGCATCAAGGGCATTGATGAGTATGAGTCAATCACATTTGGCAATGACTGTTAACACCAAAATTTGGTAGAGCTGTGGATGGTGATGGGCCAAGCACACGATGGTTCGGTAAAGGGGTCATTCGGCTAGTAAAAGGCAAAGCAAATGACACCCGTAGCGTTCGGGAAGCGGCTTGTTATTCGGCTAAGGAGCCCGAGTCCGAGAAGGAGCTGAGCAAGAGATGGTTCGGCAAGCGTGGAGCATCAAGGAGAATATCCAAGGACGAGGGCCCACATCACGTCCAATTCCCACGACTTCGAGAAGACTTGGAGGACAATGTATCTTAGCTAGATATTTTCGTTATTATTATTCGTGAATTAGTTAGGACTCATTAACGCCCGTGGTATAAATATAAGACCCCAAGAATCGTAAACGATCTACCCAAATCAATACAAACAACCCGCTCCGTGCCTTGGCTCCGCCACCCTTCGAGTCCGGGCCGTGTCGCCGATCTATCGCGCGAGAGGATTCATCGACCGCCGACCCTCGTAGTACCAGCAACCTTGCACCATGTCTAGTATCGTCGGCGGATTTAGATTATTGCAAGAAGTCTTGTTTACGCTTAGTATCGTCGCGGATTTAGATTATTGCAAGAAGTCTTGTTCACGCTTAGTATCGTCCAGCGGATTTAAGCTATCGGGGGCAAGAGGGTTCTTTTGTCGATCATGAGCCATCCGTGGGCTAAGGTCCGGCTTAGAGCTAGTTATCGGCTTCATTAGATTTTGGCAAGATCTAATGAATGCATTAAGTTACCACGTGTTTGCAATGCTTTCAAGTTATTTATTTAATTATGTTTGCACACACTTTTTGCCCAATTTAGATTGATGTAGCTCGGCTTTATCTTTTGTTAGATCTAGTTGTCATCAATTCTTTCAATGTTTATCATTAGCTTGTCACTAGATCTATCTGTTCTTTCATAGCCGAGCTTAGATCAATCTAAGTTGTCACATGTTGTGGGTTCGTATGCGTTTAGATCTTGACAGGGGCGTGTCATCCGGTGGATACGAGATCTTTGGGTTACTCTAGAGCTAGTCATCCGGTGGACTAGAGATCGGCTTTAATCTGATAGGTTTTTACGCGAGGGGTAGTTCCTTCTTCATGGACCCCGATTCGGCAAGCTTGCCGAACACGGTTGCGCTTTCACGTGTCATGAATGTCCATAATGATATTTATGATTTACTTTTTTCTATTCATCATGTTGTCAATTAATTCTATCCATGCAATAGAGCTTTACGATAGCGCATCAAGATGATCGACTTTACTTGTTCAAACATGTCTTTTATGATCGCTTAAGAACTGTTTTTTACATTACATCTTTATGTATGCTTACCGAATGCATTCATTATTTGTCGAACCAGATAGCTCTTATAGCTATATGTCTTTACATCCGGCCTTAGAGCCATACATGCGAACGGGCCTTGGTCTCACCAAGCATGTTCCAGATCTCACGCTTACCTCCTTGTCAATTACGAGGTCAAATTGATCGGCACGCCTTCGATTCAAAGACACTTCGGGCAGTAAAGCCGCCTATTCCGGCTTGTCGCTGTGCGCGGCGCAAGGAGCAGGATTTTTGTGCCTACACACTTTTTGGCACGCCCGGTGGGACACGCCAAGATCAAAAACACGATGCCCGACAACGTCGACAAGGACAAAGTCATTCAGGTCCGGATGGATGACTTGCCTCCCCGACCTGGAGGCTATGGTGAGAGATATGTGCGCGGCCTTTCTCGCAAAAGTGCATGTGATGCTTCTCCAAGCAAAAGCGGTACAATCATCCAAAAGACAGATCTTCCAAAGATATTGATGCCCGTGACAAGGGATATGCTCAACAAGTATCCGATGAAGAAGAGGGGGCAGGAAAGGAAGATGAAGAACCAAGTCCTAAAGAAATTCATCGGATGGAGGAGATTGTTGCAGCTGCTGTGGGGAGTGCAATGACCAATCACAACACGGCGTTCTTCAACACTTTTCGCGATATCATGAAGGCTAGCTTTGGACCCAAGTTTGATCAACACTTTGAGGCTCGGCTTGGTGAGCTTTGAGCCAAGATATATACATGTGCCAAAGCCACCACCAAAGAAAGGGGCTACACATCAAGAACGGGGAGAGAACAAGACACCGGAAAAACCGAGAGGGATCCGGAGCCAGGACTCATGGAGAAGCGGGCGTTCGGTGCACCTAGGAATCCTCCAAAGATACAACACATACTCAATAGCTCCAATGGCCGTGGGTTCTGCGAGAGAAATCCCTTTGGCCCCAGGTTACACAGAGTTCGTTGACTACTCCACAATTCATGCTATGCCAAATCGGTATAGGCCACCGGGATCGGGGCGTCTCATGGACCACGTAATTCAAATATGGATATACTCCTAGCGAGGATGGCCGATATGATGCAACACCAATTTGGGATTAAGCCCAAGAATCGGCCCTATGTGTATCAATCACCCTATCCCGATTGGTACAAGCAGTGGCGCTTCCTTCAAGACGAAGCCTCCAACCGACTTGACCAAGTTCTCGGACAAGATGACACCTCTACTACCGAACACATCACCGGTACCTAATTGATTGGGAGAGCTTGCCAATGATGAAGCATGGAGGATTCGCTTCTTCCCATCATCCCTTACAGGGGCCGGCTTTTTACATGGTTTGCCACTTTGTCGGCCAATTCTATTGAACATGGTCCCGAAATGGAAGACAAATTCCATTCCTACTTCTGGCCCGGTTCCAATAAGAAAGAGCTCGTTGACTTGATGGGGTTAACACGTATATAATGAGACACCACAAGAGTTCTTACAGCGCAGGTTCGGGGAGACAAAAGAATTCTCGCTACTCTTTTGAGCTTGCTGCACCATCGGTTGCCGGCCGGTAGCCATTCGGGGGAATGCATCCGACCATCGGGAAAAAGCTAGCCGGCATGGAGTTTGATGACCTAGGACAACTCTCAAGGCCTGCCCGCGCTCATGGCCAATCAGTTGTGAGCATTAAGAAGGATACCCGTTTTAAGAAAGGGGGCAACGTGTCTTATCGGACATACAACCACTTCTGGAAGAGGGTGAAGATGATGATGATGGCCGGGGAGGACATAGCAACCGCCAAATTTGCTTGGGGCAAGGAGCCCGTCTGGGTTAACCAAATGTTGGATGAAGACACTCAAGGGGCATATGATTTCGACATCTCCAAGTCGGGAAAAGCTCTTTGAGTTCTTGGTCAAGGAAGGACGCATCAAGCTACCGTGAGAATCATTCTATGAAGCGTTCGGATTGGGTCAAGATCGGCAAATACCGCGGGCTTCCATGATATGATCACTCACAACATCACCGATTGCGAATCTTCAAGCGCCAGATTCGAGGGCTATACAACAGGGGTCTCCTCAAGTTCAACAATAGCATGAAGGTGGATAAGGAGCCCTTCCCCAAGCAGGCATGGTTGCTTTCGATACATGCATGGTTTCGCGAGTGATCCTAAGGGCAAAGGCCCAATGAAAGTGCCGACTTCCGAAAGGGCAAAGCAAAGTGGATCGCTTGACCCTAGTCGGCAGTGTCTAGTGTTGAGCTCCAAAGAACATCGTGTTCGGTTCCCAAATAGCCGAGCAGTAAAAGGAGAAACCTCCAAACCAAGGGTGACATCTCGTATATATTGTTGAATAAGTGGCAAAGACAAAGAAGAAAAGCAATATCGTAGAGATCGGCAAGAACTTGCCGGGGAGGCGGAGAGGTACGAGGAGGAGATGTACCACCGAGAGCGGGGAGGAGTACATGAAAGAGCAAGAGGAGTCTCATTGGGACTGCCCTTTCTTTAGGCATTGCCGAACGAAGGCTTGAAGTCGCTCGCTAGGAATAATTGCCCCGAATGCGGTGAGCAATACCACGGGTACCGACAGCACGAGTCAAACCGTCGTCCCATCCAAGAAAGACCGGGGCACGCTTCCCGCAGGATGATCGGTGCTTAAAAAAATAAAGACAAGTACACCTCACGTCAGTAAAAGGATTGCGAGATCAAGCATGGGCCGATGTAGAGGATTCCGATGATGACATGGACTCTCCTCAAGAGTATGTGTGGCAAAAGGGACAAGTGGTGCCCTCCTCGGTCCGAGGAAGAGCCGAAGAGAAGAGTCCAACGCCTCGGGAACAAGGAGCTCAAGGAAGCAACAGCCGAACGCAAACAAGTGTGGCGCCCAAAGAAGAAAACTCGGGAAGCCGGTCATTCTAAGCAGAGGAGTATTCGGCAAGTGGGCGTTCGGCAGATGTTAGCATGATGTTCTTCATTCCCATAGAGTTTGCGGCTCCTACTGAGCAAGCCACCGATGATCTAGAAGAACAAGATGCCTACTCGGATGAAGAGGCTTATTCTGATTTTGACAAAGAAAGAGATGATTGATCTCCTAGGATAGTTGGCTCTATCAAGACAAGCCGTGTTCGACCAGGCCTAAGAAGCACAATCATTTGAAGCCTCTTTACTTGAAGGGATATGTGAATGGAAAACCTCGACTCATATGTTCGTTGATTGGGGAGCCGCAATCAATATTATGCCATATACAACTTTTAAAAAAGGGGATGACCAAGGCGATTTGCTCAAGACGGACATTGTGCTCGGGGACTTCACTGAAATCCTTCGGGATACCCATGGAGCCGTTCACGTTGAGTTGATGATCGGCTCAAAGACTTTGATCACTACCTTCTTTGTGGTCGATAGTAAGGGGTCCTGACTTATTACTTGGAAGAGATTGGATCCATGCTAATCTGTTGCGTTCCATCCACCATGCATCAAGTCCTCATCCAATGGAACGGTGATGACGTTGAAATAGTGCAAGCCGATGATTCGGTAAGCATTGCAGCCTCTTGAGCCATCATTCCGGGAATACGAGGCGTGGAATGCTTTTTCGAGGGAAGAGAATGGGAAGAAGGTCTGTCATTACTGCGTTACAAAGACCGCCGCCCGATCGAGATAGTCGGCTCTCATAGTAATTTCTAAAGAGAGATTTCGTGGTCGGCTTTTAAAGAATCAGTTATTGCCAAATGTGATTGGCCGACACGTATGATTTAATAGTTTTGAGCAAAGTGATTGTTTCGTTCATAAGAGATAGCCGATGTGTAAATCATCACCTTTAGCGTAAAAATACTCCATAGAATTGGAGAACAGTAGGCATAAATATTGTTATGTCGCCTTTAGTGCAATATATATATATATATAGGGTGATACTATTGGGAGCCTCTAAGGCTTCAATAGTTATTGGAAGCCTGCACCAGTTTGTACCAACCCACTCAGCCCAACCAGCCAGCCAATCACGTTTGAGGTGCTGATATGCGTAGGTGGGGACCCCTCCATACCCAACAGACTGGACGCATATAATCCAGGTCAGAAATGCATATGAACTTTTTTTGTTACGACGATGCATACGAATCAGTGGTTTGAGTGAATTTGAACCAGTTCTGCAACGCATACAAACCTCCCCCGCGAGCTGGCTGTTACACCTGACAGAGGCTGACAGAGGCTGACACATGCTGACAAGCACGCACCAACTCGAATTTCTTCCGTTTTTTCACGATAATTTCTCAACGAAGCATTGGATTCAAAAACGGTTTTCACCATTGAACTCCTGATATTTTTGTGCACGATTCAAGCTCCACTTTGAATATTTTTTAAAAAATTTTGAAATTCAAAAATTTGTGCATGAGGATAAGAGTTTATGCTTCGTGTCTGTGCATATAAACTTGTGTGCGAGTGCATATAAACATAATAGGTTCTCTCATCTTCTCTAAAATTTGAATCATGCCACATAAGTGCTGATTGGATGCATATATTAACTCGTCCTGGTGCATATAGACGTTTTGGCATCGACGTTGCATAGAAACTAGTGGTTGAGATGCATACATTCACTCATCCGGATGCATATATAAAAAGTTTTGGCATGAACGTTACATAGAAATTAGCGATCAAGATGCATAAATTTACTCGTTCGAATGCATTTAAATTCACTTTCGCTGGTTGAGGAGGAAGCCGCGCGGGCGAGGACCGGCCCAAGCGGCCAAGCTCACAGTTGCCCTACTCCCGTGCCCGTGGTTGTCGCCCAACATCCACCGTGCTTCGTCATCATCTCCCCATCACTCCCACACCGCATGCATATGAATCGAGAAAAAAGTGGATGTGTCAAACATTACAATCCATTGCGCATGAAGCATACAAATTAGGTGTGGAGGTGCATACAAGCATAAAACAGAACAGTGTATACGGATCAAATAATCACAATCCATTACCCACATGAAGCATATAAATTAAGGTGATGGTGCATACCAGCATAAAAAAATAAAAGAATAACATTGAATATGGATCAAAAAATCACAATCCATTTCACATGAAGCATACAAATTAAAGTGGAGGTACATACAAGCATAAAAAAAAAAATTAAAAGATCAATGCATACAGATCAAATAATCGCAATCCATTGCACATGCTTGCATACAAATCCATCACACCATGCATACACGTTGCATACACATCACACGAACATACAAACACATCACACACACGCATACAAGATGTTTCCACACACCGTTGTCGCCGCGTACCCTACACGCCCATGCCACCGCCGACGCGATTCCACCGCTCGTCGGCTCCGCCACCGCCGCCGCCATGCCGGTCCGGTCGCGCCGCGCCGCGGTGTATGTGCCATGTTCCTAATCTCGCAAGAAATAAACAATTTTGATCTCTCGGTTTCCACCATGCATACAAACCGCGTAGGTAAAACACACCATGTCGGAACTAAAAAATGTATGGAAACATGCATACAAACCTTTTGATCCATTAGTTTCATTATGCATACAATATAGAAACATTCATACAAACCAACCTCCTCGTAGAACGCAAGGACATGGTGCCTACAAACCTATGGACAGAGTGTCGTTGTGGAAAGACGAGGCCGCTGACGCCAGAGATCGGGGGAGGGCCGCCGTCACCGGTGGGGAAGGCTGGGCCGCGCCGCCGCTGCCGCCGCGTGGGGGGAACGTCGGGTCCGGCGCCGTTACCGCTTTCGGGGTGGGAAGTCCGCCGTTAGCGATGGGGGAAGGCCGAGGCCGCGCCGTCATCGCCGGGGTGGGAAGTCGGGATCGCCGCCCGCCGGCCGCCCCTTTCGGGAAGAAGGCTGCCGCCGATGGTGAAGGCGGGAAGCACCGATTGGGCGCGAGTCTTTGCTGAAGCCCTTGACGCCTTACCACCGCAGCCTTCTTTCAAGCTCCTACTCGAGAAGGGTGTAGGCCACGTCGCGCCGCTTTAGGCAAGACATGGGCGCGGCACCGTGGGTGGTCGGAGAGGGGCGGGCGGCGCCGCCGCCTATGGATCAAAAAAAGGACTGCATTTAAGCATAAATCTAATAGCCTGCATATATATAGGTAGCATACATCTCGTTCGAGTGTGTGCATACATATGTTTGAGTGCATGCATACGGAGTGCGTGCATAAGCCAATCCTTAAGTCGAGAAAGCTCAGAGATCGACAATGATGGAACGTGCAAGCAAAAAACAAATTAGAATGGATCGTGATGATTACTCACTTTGCCTACTTGATCTTGGCTAGTCGAAGGCTTGTCGGTACCCTCGCATCTCGTTGGACCACGCATCATCCAGCCGGGCCGGATGGTACCCGCCCGACCCGGCGTGCTCGCGAAGACGCACGCCGCCAGCGCACCGTTCTCCCGGCCGTCGAGCGTCTTGCCGCTCGGGAGGCCCCCCGGCGCGCCATCATCACCGTCCGTGAGAGGGACGGGGGGTGCGGCCGTCGGGGTGGGGACGGGGAGGGCGGGGCATCGCCGCCGGGTGGGGAGGGGGAGCCGATCTAATTTTTTTTTTTTTTTTGAAATGAGTCGGGCATGGGACCGGTGGCGGCCCGGGTTCATCGGGTGGGGGATTAGGTTTTTCGCATGTATATATAGTCCGGGTGATGGGCGGTGGATGGGCTAGTGGGCCGGTGGTCGCACTAGTTGGGAGGCGGTTTGGTGCAACCGAGGTTCAGCTGGTTTGGTTGAGGGCTTTCCTAACTATTGGAAGCCCAAAGCTCCCAATAGTATATATATATATATATATATATATATATATATATATATATATATATATATATATATATATATATATATAACACCAATATAGAGACCAAGAGTCTTTATTCAAGAGCTTCAAAAGTCATTTGCAAAAAGTGTTGCGAATATACTACAAAGGATTTCTACTTGGAATATATCACAAGGGATTTCTACTTGGTCCTAATCCTAGATACTATTCGGCACCATCCTAGTCATGACTCTTCACTTCTTCTTCATGGCATCCTTGATCTTATCAACGATCTCACGGATGCGTGGCGCGGTGGGTTCACCGGCATGTCAAGTGCTTCGCACCAAACTTGACACCGCCTTCACGGAGGCCTTTGGTGGCCTTCGGACAATTTTGGATGATGGATGGAATGAGAAACAATCAGTTCACCAAGCGACAATACATGAGCAGTCGGGATTAAAACTTACCACCAATGTGGACCTCGGGGCCATGCGGCGTTCACGCTCTGCGGCGGCATAAAGATAAGGGAGTCACATCGAGATGCACTGAAGCTCCCTGCGGACGTTTTTTTCTTCACGCAATTGCTTGCGAAGAGTTTCGCTGCGTCTGGGGGAATCCTCATCGAAGAATCGATGGGATTGGAATTGGAATGCGTCTAGTGCCAAACAAGAAGTCTAGGTGCATTGGTGATGCGGAGGCGAAGGATTATAGTGCATCAAGATAAAAGATGGTTAGATCTGCAAGGGTCCAATCTTACCCGGCGAATGCGGAAGAGGTGGTGGAGGACCTTGGACCGTTGATTCCTCGGCAACTTCTTTGCCTTTATCCGCCATTGATTCTTGGTGCTAGTAAAGGATGCTGGCTAAAGGGAAAGAAATTGAAGGACAAAATTGCGGGTTCAAGCTGGCGTTTGGACATATAAGGCCGGTACTTGATGGAAAGGAAGTTGATTGGTAAAAGCAGTTAAATTATATATTTTTCGAGAGATTGCTTATTAAGGAAGCCAACTCTACTCGTTCCACTTCCCTTGACCGACATTTTACCCCTGGTTGGTTTATTGGGAGAAAGAAAGCGGGTCACATTTAATGATACGAGGTGAGCGAGTGTCCAAAAGTTTTACGGAAGTTGAATTTCTTATATTACTTAAAGAATTCGGTGATAATGATGCGGACAAGATTCGGTTGCTTTGTCCAAGCGAAGATTTCATCCGTATACACAAAGGCGGGCAATGTGAATGAGAGAGGATTATATTGATCGATCAAACCCGGTAAGGGGTCATGAAATTTGGTCCTCTCTATTTCGGCGGAATTGCGTTATCATCGATGCCACTACTTACCGATTAGTGCTTATCGGATTTGGGATTTTCTTCAAAAAGAAGACGAAAAAAGATTGATGGCCGGTTTTCATAAGATCCATTGATTAAGGGTCCGTTCGGTAGTAGTATTCGGCATGGTGATGATTCGGTATCAAGATGATCAAGTTGATTCATAAAGGCAATTTGAAGACACATGATCATAAGAAGACAAAGTTTAAGGAGGCTGATTCTTTATTAACAGAGGAAGGGAATACAAGTCCATTACATAATGACTAATTTTCCTAATCTACAACCATGTTGTAGATAGTTTTCGAGAAGCCTATACGCTTCTTGAATCCCTGCGGATCTGGTCGGGGCACGGGGACTATCATCTTCGAGCTCCCCGATCGGCCTACTAGTGGCAACCTTCAGGGCGGTGGAGCTTCGTTGCCAAGCCTGAAACATAAAAGGGTTTGAATGAGAGAGTTTGTGCTCGAGAATACAAGAAAGGAATGGCGGGGCATGATGGTGAAGACTTACCGTTCTTTGTGGCGCATCGGGCTTCATTTCTCTGTCGGCGAGCCATAGCCTCCTCTGCATCCTCCAAAGTATCTTGGTTGTCACTGGTGATTCTCTCTCTCCTCCCTAAGGGCCGTCAGTAATGCCGCCGCCAACCGGCAGCGGAGTTCGGCATTCTCTCCGTCATTGAAGATTTCGGCGGAGAAATCGGGATTAGTAAGTACAAAATAAGATTGGATTGAGATATACGGAGACGTACTTACCTTGTTGCGAGGCCTCTTCGGAGGGCGTGGATCTGCCGAATCAGTCGGGCGCTTGTTGCTTGAGCCTACCATCTGGTGCTTTAGATCTTGGAAAAGAAGGAGAAAAGTTGAAGGATAGAAGGGAAATCTGGATGGCTGCTTTCGGCTGAGGGAGCTCACCTGTATTTATATACGGAAGGAAGGCCAAGAGGTGGATTTGGAATAGCCGTGAGAAAACAAAGGATCTATTCGGTGCTTATCTTGAGAAGCGGAGCGACTGGCTTGCCGATTCACATTGGTGGAGGTTTCGGCACGAGTTCCAAGAAGAAATTGAAGGGTTACACAATGCCACGGGGAAGCTTCCGGAGAATGGGCCTCGGCAATTTTAGCCTAGTTAAAAAGCTTGGCCCGAAGTTTTAACGGATTGTGGTCAATTTCGAGCAAAGAGCCTCTTTTACTCCAAAATTGAGGGGGCCTATGTTAACACCAAAATTTGGTAGAGCCTGGATGGCGATGGGCGGCACCACGATGGTTCGGTAAGGGGTCATTCGGCTAGTAAAAGGCAAAGTAGCGACACTGTAGCGTTCGGTAAGCCGTTGTTATTCGGCTAAGGAGCCTGAGTCCGAGAAGGAGCTGAGCAAGAGATGGTTCGGCAAGCGTGGAGCATCAAGGAGAATATCCAAGGACGAGGGCCCACATCACGTGCAATTCCCACGACTCCGAGAAGACTTGGAGGACAATGTATCTTAGCTAGATATTTTCGTTATTATTATTCGTAATTAGTTAGGACTCATTAACGCCCAGGGTATAAATATAAGACCCCCGGCAACTGTAAACGATCTACCCAAATCAATACAAACAACCCGGCTCCGTGCCTTGGCTCGGCCACCCTTCGAGTCCAGCCGTGTCGTCGATCTATCTGCGAGAGGATTCATCGACCCGTCGACCTCGTAAAAGTACCGGCAACCTTGCACCATGTCTAGTATCGTCGGGCGGATTTAGATTATTGCAAGAAGTCTTGTTCACGCTTAGTATCGTCGGGCGGATTTAAGCTATCGGGGCAAGAGGGTTCTTTTGTCGATCATGAGCCATCCGGTGGGCTAAGGTCTGGCTTAGAGCTAGTTATCGGCTTCATTAGATTTTGGCAAGATCTAATGAATGCATTAAGTTACCACGTGTTTGCAATGCTTTCAAGTTATTTATTTAATTATGTTTGCACACACTTTTTGCCCAATTTAGATTGATGTAGCTCGGCTTTATCTTTTGTTAGATCTAGTTGTCATCAATTCTTTCAATGTTTATCATTAGCTTGTCACTAGATCTATCTGTTCTTTCATAGCCGAGCTTAGATCAATCTAAGTTGTCACATGTTGTGGGTTCGTATGCGTTTAGATCTTGACAGATTTGTGTCATCCGGTGGATCTGAGATCTTTGGGTTACTCTAGAGCTAGTCATCCGGTGGACTAGAGATCGGTTTAATCGATAGGTTTTTACGCAGGGGGGTAGTTCCTTCTTCATGGACCCGATTCGGCAAGCTTCTTAGAACACGGTTTGCGCTTTCACGTGTCATGAATGTCCATAATGATATTTATGATTTACTTTTTTCTATTCGTCATGTTGTCAATTAATTCGATCCATGCAATAGAGCATTACGATAGCGCATCAAGATGATCAACTTTACTTGTTCAAACATGTCTTTTATGATCGTTCGCAAATTGTTTTTACATTACATCTTTATGTACGCTTAGAATGCATTCATTATTTGTCGACGAGATAGCTCTCATAGCTATATGTCTTTACATCCGCCTTAGAGCCATACATGCGGAACTGTCTTGGTCTCACCAGGCATGTTCTAGATCTTACGTTTACCTCCTTGTCAATTAACAGGTCAAATTGACTGGCACGCCTTCGATTCAAAGACACTCGGGCAGAGTAAAGCCAGCTATTTCGGCTTGTCGGTGTGCTTGTGGCGCAAGGGAGCGAGATTTTTTGTGCCTACAATGACAAGAAAGGTAATGTGTTGGGGCTAGGCAAGATTGCTATCACTCAAGAGAAGAGCTTATCAAAGGTGTTGCTAGTTGATCATCTTGATTACAACCTCTTGTCGGTTTCTCAACTTTGTGACCATGGGTACAAATGCATATTCACAAGTCAAGAAGTTAAAGTGGTTAGTGGTGATGGTGCAAACATGATCTTCAAGGGATTTAGATATGGTGATCTCTACCTTGTGGACTTCAACTCAAAAAAGCCAAGTTGACAACATGTTTACTCTCAAAGGCTAGCAAAAGGGTGGTTGTGGCATAGAAGGCTTGGTCATGTTGGAATGAAGCAATTGAACAAGTTGATGAAGCATGACTTGGTTAGAGGCTTGAATGATGTGAAGTTTGAGAAAGACAAACCTTGTGGAGCATGTCAAGCCGGCAAGCAACATGGCAATGCACATCCAACCAAGAGCACAATGAGTACAAGCAAGGCATTTGAGTTGTTGCACATGGACTTGTTTGGGCCAACATCATACTCTAGCATTGGTGGCAACAAGTATGGTTTTGTCATAGTTGATGACTACACTAGATACACATGGGTGTTCTTCTTACATGACAAGAATGATGTGTTTGAGCTTTTCAAGACATTTGTCAAGAGGGTTCAAAATGAGTTTGAGACATCCATCAAGAAGATTAGGAGTGACAATGAAAGTGAATTCAAGAACACAAGAATTGAAGAGTTGTGTGATGAGCTTGGAATTGGACATCAATTCTCACCAACCTACACTCCTCAATCCAATGGTGTAGTTGAGAGGAAGAATAGAACCTTGATTGAAATGGCAAGATCAATGCTTAGTGAGTACAATGTTAGCCATTCATTTTGGGCGAAGCAATCAACACGGCTTGCTATTGTAGCAACCGACTCTATTGCCATGGAATGCTTGGCAAGACACCATATGAGTTGTTAAATGGAAGGAAGCCCGACATTGGTTACTTTAGGGTCTTTGGATGCAAATGCTACATTCTCAAGAAAGGCACAAGATTGGGCAAGTTTGACAAGAAGTGTGATGAAGATTTCTTAGTTGGATATTCAACCACAAGCAAAGCATATAGAGTATGGAACTTGGGTAGTGGCAAACTTGAAGAGGTACATGATGTTGAATTTGATGAAACCCAAGGCTCTCAAAATGAAGTTGAAAATCATGATGATGTGAGTGGTTCCAACTTGGAAAATGCAATGAGAAACATGGATGTTGGTGACATTCGGCCAAGGCAAGTTGATGATGATGATGACACTCCATTGCCTACCACTACCATTGAGATCAATGCAAATGAAGCAAGCACTAGTGGTACTCAAGATAAAGATCAAGAGCAACAAGCTAGTCCAACTCCTCATCCTAGTCATCAAGTGCAAGTGATGCAACCATCCAACATAGCAAGAGATCATCCAATTGATTAAATTGTCGGTGACATCAATAGTGGAGTGGTTACTAGAAGAAGATTAGCATCTTTTTGTGCTCACCATGCCTTTGTAGCACAAGAAGAACCGGAGGAGAATATTGAAAATGCACTAAAGAAGGAAGATTGGATCAATGCCATGCATGAAGAATTGAACAATTTCAAGAGAAATGATGTATGGGGAATTGGTGGAAAGACCAAAAAGGACTACAATATGATAGGAAGCAAGTGGGTCTTCAAGAACAAGCAAGATCAAGATGGAATTGTGGTTAGAAACAAGGCAAGGCTAGTAGCTCAAGGATACACTCAAGTAGAGGGTCTTGACTTTGGAGAGACCTATGCTTAGGTTGCTAGACTTGAAGCAATTAGAATCTTGCTTGCCTATGCATGTGCTCATGACATCAAGCTCTATCAAATGGATGTGAAGAGTGCATTCTTGAATGGCTTCATCAATGAGTTGGTGTATGTGGAACAAGCACCGGGCTTTGAAGATGACAAGTATCCCAACCATGTGTACAAGTTGAAGAAGGCTTTATATGGATTGAAGCAAGCACCTAGAGCATGGTATGAGAGGTTGAGAGATTTTCTCCTCTCTAAAGGGTTCAAGATGGGCAAGGTGGACACCACTCTCTTCACCAAGAAGATTGGCAAGGACTTGTTTGTGTTGAAAATATATGTTGATGACATTATCTTTAGGTCAACCAACCAAGAGTTTTGTGAAGAGTTTGCTAAGATGATGGCCAATGAGTTTGAGATGTCAATGCTTGGAGAGCTCACATTCTTCCTTGGACTTCAAATCAAGCAATTAAAGAATGGCACATTCATTAGTCAAGGCAAATACATCAAGGACATGATCAAGAAGTTTGATCTTCAAGATGCCAAGTCAATGTCTACACCTATGGCAACCAATGGAAGCTTAGACCCCGATCCAAGTGGCAACATGGTTGAGCAAAAGAAGTATAGGTCTATGATTGGTAGTTTGCTCTATGCAACCGCATCAAGACCAGGACATAGCATTTAGTGTGGGCATGTGTGCTAGATATCAATCCGATCCAAGAAAGTCACCTCAAGGCAACAAAGAGAATTGTGAGGTACTTGAAGGGCACACAAGATGTTGGACTATGGCATCCAAAGGGATCCAAGTTTGATTTGATTGGATATTCGGATTCCGACTATAGAGGGTGCAAGATAAATAGAATGAGCACAAGTGGCACATGTCAATTCCTTGGAAGGTCACTAGTATCATGGTCTTCAAAGAAGCAAAATAGTGTTGCTCTTTCAACCGTCGAAGCCGAATACATAAGTACGGGAAGTTGTTGCACTCAATTGCTTTGGATGAGGTCAACATTGAAGGATTTTGGATTCACATTTGACAAAGTCCCATTGTATTGTGACAATGAAAGTGCAAGGAAGATGACCCAAAATCGGTTCAACATCCAAGAACAAAGCACATTGATATAAGACACCACTTCATAAGAGATCATCAATAAAAGGGTGACATTTGTATCATGGGCATTGGCACGAAGATCAACTAGCCGACATATTCACCAAGCCACTTGATGAGAAGAGATTTTGCATGCTAAAGGGAGAATTGAACATTATTGACTTCTCCAACTTGAGTTGATGCACCCCACTTATATGACATGCCTCTCCTTCGACAAACCCCAAGGTAAAAGATTGGTTGACATGGCATTCATATATAGCTAAGGACTTGTTAGTGCATCTAGACATCATGCATGCTTAATAGGCTCATTCATGGAAAATAAAATGTTTTCAATGTATGTGTGGTACCACTATTGCTTTGATTGGTTCTATGAACTAGTGGTGGCATATGACATGTTTTTGTGCTTGCAATCCTAGTGTCAACTCTAGAAAATGAGCTATTGATGTGTATTCTAACATGGTACAAGATAACCCTTATGCTTATGAGGTGTGAAAAAGCTTGTCCTTGGTTCAAACTTGAATACATGGAAAGGCAAGTGATCTAGATGAGACCACATGTGATACTTTGATTGACTTGATTTCTCTCATTTACACCTTTTTGGTGATTGTTGACAAAGGGGAGAAATAAGTCACAAAGATGTTGGAAAGGATCATACAAATAGGGGAGCAAGCTCATAGACTATTTGTGCATTTGTATGTGCATGATCATAATGAAATGTTGCATTGGCAATCTAAATTCAATATGCATGATTGCTTGGTGTATGCTAGTTTTTGAAAATTGATTGGTGTTTTGACCAACTAGCATGCATAGGATGTATCTAGACAAAGCTCACATTTTAGCCTATAATGTTGATCTCATGGGGTATGTTGAGTTTTGATGATTGTCTAGTTACATTGATGCTAAGGACTCAGATGGTTTCACGCTTCAAAGGTCCAAATTCTAGAACCTTAGCATCTCTTTTGGTATTAGTATCTCTCCCCAAGATTCCTATCCATACATATGTGCCAAATTGATCCAAACACATGGAAGCACATATGTAGGGGGAGCTACTACTACCAAAAACCGAACCTTGAAAATGTTTGTCAATCCTTGATTCATGATCAAAAGCTATGGGCAAGCAATTCAAGTTCAATTGAATTTTATTTCATATCTTTGTGAGTTTGTTGTCATCAATTACCAAAAGGGGAGATTGAATCTCTATGTTTGGTTTTGGAAATTGATGACATACTTGTGGACTAATCCTTTGCTCTAAGTGTTGACTATGAGATAGGATTAGGTTGATGACAAGGAGCATGATGATCATGAACAAGGGCGTTGTTGGTGGACATGATGGATCGTCAAGCTCTACGTGATCGGCTTGAGAGGAACCCGGGAGATCAAGGCAAAGGTATCTTGATAGGGTTTTCCTTTCGGTGATCAAGACACGATAGAGCGTGTGATCACATTATAGGATACATAGCCGAGCTATCAAGAGGGATGCGACAATCCTTTGGTGAAGTGCTTCTAGGTCCAATTGACTTGCATATGCATTTAGGATTGAGAGCACTAACTTCATTCTTGTCTAACCGATCGCGACATGCTAACACCGGTGCTCATGGGACACATTCGAAGTATTGGCAACTCAAGACAAGAAGCGAAACTTGGAAAGATGGAAAGCGGCGGCCTTAGCGGCGAAGAGGAACTTCTTCTCTGCTTGGCCGGACGCTGGGGCGCTGGCGCTGGCGCGCCGAACCTTGATACAAAAGTTTAAAACCGGGCGCGTAGCGTGGCGTCGTCTTGGCAGCAGCGAGAAAAATCGATCCGTGCGTCGGCGCTGCACAAGTGAAATCCGACAGCAGCGTGGACAACGGCGCTGACGCGGCGCTGGCGCGTCCGGCGCCGCGTCCGCCGTCGCCGATCCGATAAGCATGTCGGGGAGGCCCCCCGCCGGACCACGGCGCTGGCGCGTCCGGGCGCCGATGCGTCTGGCGCTGTGTATTTCTTGGCGGCGCAGCGCGTCCGGCGCGAGCACAGCGCGTCGACGCCTGGCGATAGAGAAGAGATGTTTTGGACCAATGGCTCTATTTCGACTTGGGGTCTATATATAGTGCCATGGCGGTCCATTTGACTCTCTCTTACATTTCAATGACCTAACTCATTTGTGAGCTTGTGAGACTCCTCTCCACTCATCCCCTCACTCTAACTCGAATCTTGAGTGAGATTGAGAGTGATAGAAGTGCATTGCTTGATTTGTCTTGCATCTAGAGGCACTTCATCCTTGGAGAAAAGCTGCGTGATCTTGTTTCTCTTGGGAATTTGCTTGGTTCCCTAGCGGCTTGGAGCAAGAGGCGGTGTTGAGCTCAAGTGGAGCTTGTTTGAGGCCACCACCGGTGGTGATTGTGAGGGGTCGTTCCTTACCCAGCGGGAGATTCGCGAAAGGAGCACTAGTGGATTGCTCGTGGCTTGTTGGACCCTCTCTTGTGATCGTTTGCTTGAGCTCCCATAGGGGATTTGGCACCGGCCATTAAGCTTAGCATCGTCAAGTGAGTGTGTCGCCCAAGCGGGGACTTAGCGCGTGTCGGCAAGCACGTGAACCTCGGTGAAAAATCATCGTGTCTTGTGTGCTAGCTCGTTGGAGATTTCTTGTACATGGTGATTGGCTTCAACCCGGAGCACTTCACCGGTGGTATTGTATCCTAAGCACTCCTTTGCATTACTTTGGTAGCATATCTTGTTAGGGTGCTTAGCTTGTGTAGTTTAGTTCTAGTGCTTGTGTTAGTTAGAATTGCTTGTCCACCTAGGAGTAAACTATTGACTTAGCCTTGTGTGGTTTAGAGACAATAGAATTGATTTGTGGCTTGCTTAGCTAGTTGAAGCATTGCTTATTTGCTACGCCATCTTTTTGTCTAACCGGGTGCTTAGTGTTGTTGCAAGAATTTTTAATAGGCTATTCACCCCCTCTAGCCATTAGGACCTTTCGGACCTCGAGCTCGTGCGCGATCCCTCCCCTTCACTAGGCTACACATGTGTATGTGTCCATTCTTGATTTCGGATCCCCACATATTATACAACTCCAAGTGTAAATTGACTATTTGAGGCCTTAAACAGTTCAAATCAAAAAGTGGTCAACTACAAAGTTTCATAACTTTTCGAGATTTACATTTCATATTTTGGAAGTTTTTTCCATCAAGGTCATTTACAAAATTTGAATTTCAAATTTGAGACATTTGAACATAGCTTTTGCATGACTAGATGATTTCAAATCAAAAAGTGGTTAACTACAAAGTTTCATAACTTTTCGAGATCTACATTTCATATTTAGGAAGGTTTTCCATCCAGGAAGTTTGAAAAATTCAAATTTCAAAATTTAGACATTCTAACCCCACATTTTGAGGCATCAAATTAAGTCAAATGAAAAAAGTGGTCAACACCAAAGATTCATAACTTTTCGAGATCTACATCTTTTATTTAGGTCATTTTGCCATCCGAGATCATTTTTAAAAAATTAATTTTAGTGCCTCGTTTTAAAATTCGGTAACCCACTTTAGGGCGCCTCAATATAAAGCGGCCCCTCTTTGTGAACATGCTTGTAGGGTAGGTTGGATATTGAACCGCCCTGCTATTAGTAGGGCCGGCTCAAAGCGAAAACCACCCTATTTGTGGGCACTATAGGGGCGGCTCATATGATGTCCACGGTAGGGGCGGTTCATCCCCTTTATGCGGCGGCTCGGAGAACAAAAACCGCCCCTACTCAAAAGGGAGCGTTCCTATAGTAAGCTTTTGTAGTAGTGTAGCTATTTTGTATTGGCCTCCTATAGAATTACGAATGATTATGGTAAGTCTATTTCTGACCTATGGGATGGAGTAACCTTGAAATGCTCCTTTAGAAGAAACTTAACTGAGGCCCAATATCAATCCTGGTTGGAGGTAATAGAAATAGTGTCATCTATCTCTTTCTCAGCTGATGAGGATGAAATGGTTTGGCAATATACCTCTAAAGGAGTTTACACTTCACAGTCACGGTACAAGATCATCAATTATAGGGGTATCCACCAAACACAAATCTCGGCTGTCTGGCACCTTAGGATTCCCCCTAGGGTGCAATGTTTCCTCTGGCTTCTTATGCATAATGGAGCTCTAACTAGAGATAACCTAGCTAAAAGGAGGGAGGTGAAGGATGAAAGTTGTTTCTTGTGTGAAGAGAGGAAACCTGTAATCATCTCCTTTTTAAATGTGTGGTAGCAAAAATAGTTTGGGCTGTAATTTCAGAGATTGTGGGCAAAAATGTGGGTAGTGATTTTATCAATATTGGATCTCTCTGGTTGAGTGATAAAAGAAATAGTTTGTTGAATATAGTTACCTCTGCAATAATATGGTCAATTTGGAAACTTAGAAACGAACTGTGTTTTCAGAGATCTGGGTGGAGAAGTATGGAGGTTCTTTACTATCAGGTGATAGGAGTGCTCCAAAACTGGACTATACTTTGTCCAAAAGAGAAACAAGCCTTGTTGAAGGAATATCTGTTGAAGCTAAAGACTACAGCAAGGTGTGTGTTGTGGCTACCATGGAGCGAGACTGAAGATATTTCGCAAGGGCGAAAGGGTACCATCTGAAGCTTCCAAACCTACGTCGATGTTGTTGTCTTCTCCAGGATGGTGGAATGACCTCAATGAGGCTCTTAATGATCTGTAGTTTGGTTCTCTGTTCTTGGTGTTGGGAGTTCGTTGAACTGTAATCTCTATTAAACTATTAAGATTCTAGCTGTGACTCTGCACCAGGCGGTGGAAGAGGTCATTTTCGGGTAGTTTTTATGCTTGGCATCCAGTGCTGTAAATTCTAAACATATGGTCTTTTGATTTAAATTGAAAGGCCGGGGCCATCGTGCCCTTAAACTCAAAAAAAACATGAAAAACTCCTGAGAAAACGGAAAAGCTCAACAGGCTTGTAGGGTAGGGGCCTTCGCCCAATTTGGCCCAGGGCTAAACGGTCCACGCGTGGGCAGATTTGGCCCACGCGGCTCGAGAACAGGGCACGAACGCTGCTTTTCGAAGAATTGTCGTAGCTTCCCATTATTTAACCCTTCTCCCCAAAATCAGAGCAAAGCACACGTGGACCAACCGCAAAATTCCGGCCGGTGTGGATTCCTGACGGCGGCCAGGTGAGTCAAGGGACACCACGGCCAGTGATGCCACCCTTTGGAATCTACTATCCAGTGATGTCTTTATATGATGCTAGCTGGACAGTTCATGGTACTGATTCTAACAAAGGAAGCTATTTTTGTCTGAATCCATAGCAACAACAATCACCGACCAAACATGAAAATCAAACCAAAACTTGTGTCTCTAGCACAGTGCCCCCCATAACATTTCCAAGCAAAATTTTTTTAATAGTGTAGGTCCATAATTTTTATTTATATTAGAATGGAAAATAAAGTTAAATTCTTGTCACATATACTTTTTAATACTTTCTAGATAAGTAAAATCATACAAAATACGATTAGATATATAATATAACTTAGATATATAATATAATGAAGCACATCGAAACAATTGAAACATAGATATTAAAGTTTCTGAAATTATCCCTTTGTTATGGGGTTATTGTCTACCACTAAAAAATAGCGACTTTGGTACAAGAGTATATATAAAAATGTAGTACTTTTCGTGTCAAGTCGATGAATTAATCTATAGTCACCAAGAAAAATCTAACCTAATTCGATTTGTGCTTATTTTTTTTTATAAGTTAGATTTCTTTCGGCCACCTTTATGACTAAATCCTGGCTCCGTCACCGCTCTAGCAGGAACAAGACACTACCAAACTGAGAAAAGGAACACCAAGACCGTCTGCGTTCATTCATTTTAACCTTTCTTGCAGGTTGCTGCCACTCCATCCATGCATTCACTCTGCTCAATTTATAGCGGAGAGGCGCTGGACAAGCATGTCGAACACATTGTCCCTGTCCAGCAAGTTGATCCTGACGCACCGCGCGTCTCCTCCGAACTGCTCCCCGCCGCGAGCCACGATCTTGTGGCCGGCGAGCAGCTCGGCGCAGTCCTCCACGCCTTCCTTCTCACATCGCAGCCACGCGAACGCTGCAAATAAACAAGCCAACAAATCGGTCCGAGAAGAATTCAGACACGCAGCAGAGCTAATTCCAGTTCGTTATTTACCAGGACAAGCTGTTACGATCTGCTTGGTGAAGTTGCAGTAGCCGGAGGTCTCCTCCGGTAGGCTGAAGGCGCCGGAGGGCAGCCACGGCGGCTCGCAGGGTGCGCCAGCGCTCCTCCATGCGCCGCCGCGCGAAGTCGAAGAGGCGGGGCACCGTTGTCCCGCCCTCGCAGGCCGGCGGGACGACCTCGTAGGCGTCGGAGACGACGCCAAGGATCTTGGCGGCGCGCAGCTGCGACTCTTTGGACATGCCGATGGTGGCACGGTCGACGAAGTAGACCATCTTCCTGGCCACCTCGCGGTCCTTCACCAGCGCCCACCTGAAGAATCATCACCCAAGCTAGCTGCTGCTGCTGATGGCGTTCAGGAATCGAGTAACTTTAGGTGCGTGCGTGCGTGCATACCCGAGCCTGGTGCCGGCGTGGCCCGTGATCTTGGACACGTTGAAGATCATGATGTCGTGGGCGGCGCGCCCGGTGATGGGCGTGTACTGCGGCCAGTAGTAGACCAGGTCATGGATCGCCTTGGCGCCGGCGGTGTGCACGACGGCCTCGCGGATGGCTCCGTCCGGGTTGTTCGGCGAGCAGACCAGCTCGATGCACTCATCGCCGGTGAACGTGTTGGCATCGCCGGCCCAGCGGTAGAAGCTCGAGAGCAGGAGGTCCGCCTGGGGCGGATACGCCTGGCATGGATGGAGACCAGGAAAAAAAATGTCGCATCACATCACATGACGATTGCAATATGAATGACACTCTGTGCGTTGTGTGATCTTACGGCGTAGTACGGCGCCGGCGAGACGACGGGGACGGGCTTGTCGCGGCACGGCGCCGACGAGCTGAGCGCGTACATGGCGGCCTGGTAGAGCTGGGTGGCGCCGGTGCCGACGACGAGGTGGTACCCATCGACCTCGGCGTTTCCGACGACGCGGTGGAGTCGGCGCACCTCGCGCTCCAGCTCTGGCTCGAGGTAAAGCAGACCGCGGCGGCGTCGGAGGTGTAGCTCATCACCTGCCACCCGCGGATCACGGTCGCCGCGCGCTCCCCGAGCTCCAGCCAGAACGCCTCGTACATCGTCGGGTCGCCACTGTACACCAAAGCTTCAAGGTCAGTTCTCTCCTTGTTGCTGCTGCGCGAGTGGTGAGCAGAGACGAGCACGCACATCTCAAGGTTAAGGACGGTGTCTGGCGCGACGTCGCGGTCTAGCGTCTCCCCATCCTCGCCGTCCTCCACCTCCACCCACTGCAGCTGCGCGCGACGCCCAACCTCGTGGCGAACCCACGCGGCGGCCGGCGCCCGTCGACGTGGCCGCGGGCGACGTTGCACGCCAGCGTCGCGCACACGGCACCCCCGGCGGCCAGTGCCCCCGCCCCCGCCCGCGCTCCGCCTCCGGCCATCAGTGCAGCCTCCGACCTCGCAAAGGGAGAATGGAACACGAGTACACGACGACACGGACGACGGCGGCTTCTGGTGGTGGCGCACAAGAGCCAAGAGGAGGAGGAGGCGGCGGCTCGCGGATTTAAAGCCGCGGCCGGCGGTATCGACACAACGGTGGCCGCGCATCGCATGCGGCCGGTGGCGTGCGCGCGCGGCGAGCTGCCACCGCCGGTCGATGATGATGACGTCGAGACACGCGACGAGGCTTGTTGTGGGCAGCTAGCTTTGGATAGGTCGATGGTGCACAAGCACAAGCGCAAGCCCGGCATCACTCTTGCACAGCTAGCTGGCGGCTCGTGATCGCTGTGTGGTCAGGGAGCTGAGCTGAGCTGATGCTGCCAAAGCTATCGAACCCAAGTACCATCCGTTTTGAAGAAAGCCTTTGGTTCTACACGTGACACCGGGATTACACACGCACAGTCGCACAGACACACACAGACAAACACGCACATGCGCACACAAAGGCAGGCACGCATCCATAGACACACACAGAGAGCAAGATGGATTGCTCGAGAGAGCAAGATCGATTGCTGGAAATGGATCGCACCAGAGGCGATCGAGCGACGGCAAAACATCCGGTTGTTACATGGAGCAAAAACAATTGGCTGAAGCCCGTATTCGATCCCCTGGCAACCGATCATCACATAGTCTCGGCCAACAACAAACAACAATTGACGCGTTTTGTTGGAGGTGGGATTCAAGACAGCAACGGGTACGTACCCAATGAAAACTGCCCATCCATACTCATACCCGCCAGGGTTAAAATCGTACCTGTGTAAAGAATTTAATATCCGTACCCGACGGCTAATCAGACCCAACAATACACCCGAGTATATATATATATACACGCTATTTAAAAGCCTTGGCTCTAAACATTATTAAGAGCGCCGGCGCGGACTACGAAGTCCGGCAAACTTCGGTAAACATAAAAGAAAAAGAAATTGCCCTTTCGCTGCATGCAGTTATTAAAGATAGCGAGTCGATCCTCAACTGTGCTGTGAGACTTTTGACTATGCTAGAGTTGCTTACAACTATAGTAAAAGGTGGTGGCCGACATGCAATAAAGATCGAGTCAAATCATCTCCTCTAAGAGCACTCACAATGCAGACTCTACCGTAGAGTCTAAGCTTATTTATTAGCTTCACATTTATTGCATTTTTGCGATGATGTGTGATGTGGTAGTATATTTATGGAAGAGAAAAAAAAAAACCAAGACTCCAAGTCTTATTTGTAATCTAAATCCACGGTACCCAAGGTAAAATAAATAGTTTTAGACTCTATGGTAGAGTCTGCATTGTGAATGCCCTAATCTTGTGAATGGAAAATGAATACATCCAGTTTATTTACTTCTATATTATTGACATAGTTGATTTTTCATAGAATTATATGCTCAGACACAAACCGTAATTAATTTAGTTCATTCGTAGTAGTAATTCTATCTCCTTATCACATGCGCAATGGTTAGTTATTCGGCTATCTAGATGTGGCGTGGCAAAAAAAAGTAGAAGAGAGAGTAGTCACTAGCTAGACCAAGAACATGTGAGAGGTGCATGTGGGTCTAATAATATAAAATAGTCTTTATTGTTGTCTATCACCTCCGCGTCGTCCCGACTATGTAGCTAGTCTTAGCTATTACCATTACCGGACGCTCTTATATAGTAGTAAAATCAAACTAAAATAATTATTTTAGTCCATATGTACTTACAAAATATTAAATTCGAGCCCAACGTCCGCATCCGACCCGGTGCCTCCGCACTGTTCGGCTCGTCTAGGTCCCCTCGTAGCTCGGCTGCCTAAGAGCAAGTCTGGTGATGGGCGAGCGGTGGCGAGGAGCTTAGGTGGAGGGGAGAAAGTATGAGAGAGTGTGCTGAGCGACTTGCCAAACTGCCGGCGCAGAAGCGGGCGAGAAAGCACTGTGCCGCAAATTCGATTGGCTGCATGTCGCTATCCTGCATTAAAGTCTTTCCACGTTAGATTTCATTTCGCCGGCAGCGGACGCAACCATTAGCCCTGCTCTAAGTAATCACCTGATCCCGTAGTCAACGTGGTACTGTGACTCAACCTGTCTAATTAATCACCCGAGATCCTCTAATCACGTGGCTTTAAATCCCCAAATCATTACGCAGCTGCACCGATAGCTCGTCACAATGCCCATGGCATCGCTACTGCTCACGCTCCTGGTGTTTCTCGGGGCCGGTGTCGTGGCCACCGGCGCGGCCGTCGGCCTCTAACAGCGTCTGGTCGGGTCAGCGGCGTGGCTCACACCGGTGCTGTTGGCGCACTCGGACATCACCTACAGGATGAGGTCTCGTCGTTGCTGCAGCGAAGCAGGTGTATGCGGGCCGCGCGGCGGTTCACAGGTATAGTTTTCCAACGGATCGGGCCAGGCTAGCCCAGTCGTGCCTCACCGGGCCGTGCCTGATCGGGCCGTGCCCGGGGGTTGGCCTAGGCCCGCCCCACGGGCTGTAAATCGTGTCGGGTCGGCTCGATGGGCGCGAAAAAAAAAAACATGGCGGGCTGGCCCACGACCCGTTTTGTAAAAAAATAGTGACAATACTTGAAATTTTTCACAGATTTCAAACTGAGGCTCAAATCACAGAGTTTCATGCAAAATTTGACACAAATTTAAGGCAAATTGAGTTGTGTGCTTATGTGCGATGCTACCTCATTAAAAACCTTAATGGGTAAAACACCCTTATGAGAAAAACCCCATTAAGGAAAAGAGTACAACATAAACACACAACTCAAACTTTTGATTCAAACAAGTTCAAGTTTGTTACACAGAGTCACAGACTCACAGATCACAGTTCACAGCTCTCACCTCTCAATACTCTCAAGTTCTCAACTCTCTCGGTCTCACAGAGTCACAGACTCAGACACTCAACCAAAAGGGCAAGAAGATGATCACCTCAACTTTAGCCACGCCTTGATCCTCTTCCTCTAAGTCCAGAGGTTGTAGTTCCTCTTCTAGGAGCACCAGCGGTAGCTCCTCTTCCGGCACCAGCACCGGCCCCCCCCTTCCTCTTCGGTTGCGGCACCGGCACCGGCAGCCCCCTTCCTCTTCCAGTTCCAGTTGCTTGAGCAGTAGCAGCACCAGCAACCCCTCTTCCAACACCAGTAGCTCTTCCTTCAACAGATGAAGCACCAGCACCACCTCCAGTATCAACAGCAGCAGGTGTTCCTCCACCAGCTTCTTCAGCTGTACATGCACCATGAATATACTCATAAACTTAGACAAAAAGTAGAAATAGCCAAGAAAACAGCCAAGTAGATGATCAACTGTACCTGCACCACCTTCAACAATCCATAAATTTTCAAAGCGCTCACACGGTTCTTTATGGTCAGTGACAACGGTATGTTGTGCCCTTTTGTCTCCTAACTCCCAATCCTTTATGCAAGCCTACATTTCAACATGTCCGGGCAATAAGCGTCGGCGACACTCCTCGAGGATCCTTCCGGCTAATTTGAAACATGATTACGAAGAAGCGATTGGAATTTGGAATAGACATAACATCTCTAGCCAAGATGGATAGAACTGGAAAAGTTAGTTTGTGGTCTTTCCACCATAAAAGTATGTCAAAATCTTCACCATACTCTGTTAGTCTATCACTGTCAAGGTAAGCTGACAATTCTGACAAAGCGCTATTACAAAGCGAGCTTGTGGATCTGAAGGATTTAATTTTGAGCACTTATACCACCAAATATCTTGTCCCATGATGCTGTTTTAAACACACCGTAATGCTTGGTGGAACATTCAGGTCTATGAGTCCTAACAATACCAAATTTCTTGTCATACTTTGTAAACAATTTCTCAAGTTGAGGTCTAACATCAGCATAGTATGAAGAGTAATCACAACCGGTGCACTCCTTAAGTAACAACGAGGGGTATTATAGAGTCGACTGTCATCTTAGCTCTAGGATCAAGAACAAATGCAATTGAGTACAACATAGGTATGTCTTGCTAATATTTTAGGTATACTGTTTCATAGGATAGATTGAATACAAGTTAACATCTTTTTTTTGTTAGCATGCAAATGGCTAGCAATTTCAATAAGTTGATGCATAACAAGTGAATTTGGTTGGATAGTAAACACCGGACAAAATACTTGATTGACTCATAAAACACCTCAAGAAACTCTAATATCTTTCGGCAATTATCAATGCCTAGCGGTCAACATATCTTCACCAATGTTAGCATTAATAAAAAGCGAGAGAAAGCATTAGAATATGGTGCCTCACAAAAGATGCTTGACCATAAGGTATGTAGCATTCCATCTTACCTCCATGTCCACACCAAATTTCCTAGGCTTAATACCTTGAGCAATGCAAAAGTTCTTGAACATAGCAATTCTATGATTAGGCGAGTTTAAGAAATTGATAGCAGTTCGAAATCCTCTAAGTATGGTTTGAATCTTTTTAAACCCAGATTTGACAATCAAGTTGATTATATGATAACAACAACTTTGGTGAACTAGATTGTAAGTATCGGGGTCATCATGAGAAACATGTTGCCCTAAATATCCACCAAACGAGAACATTCAAAGTATCCATGGCCCTAGAATTAGATGATGCATTATCCAAGGTAATAGAAAAAACCTTATCAATAAGACCAAACTCCTGAATAACACAACCAAACTTCTTAGCAATATGATCACCGGTATGTTTGTAATCAGTCAATCTAAAGCCTATGACCTTCTCAAGGTCTCTAGTAGTGGTTTGTTTAGACAGGACTTAAACAAAGGGTTATGAGCACACTTGAATGTATTCTTGCCAAGCATCAGTTTCACCAATACTCAAAGGCAGATCAAGTCTAGCAATCAAACGAGCTAATTCCGTTCTAGCAACATCAGGTTTATACTCCAAGTTACCTAATCCGGAAGGACTAAGAGCAAGCCTAGATTGAACCCTAGCACGTTGATCGTTTTTTTTTTTCTACAAGATTTCACATGTCTCTTTAAGTGGCCTGTACCATTAGCGAGATAGCGAAAAAATAGTCCTACACATTTTGCATTTAGCTTTAGTGACGGTAGAAACACCATTAACATCTTCCTCTAGGTGATCAAAGTAATCCCAAACATGGGATGTGCATTTACAAAAGGACCACTACTGCTGGGGGCGAGCATCAACACCAACACCAGCGAAGGAGGATCGTTGGATCCGATGGTGGGGTCTGTGCTCCCCGTGGCCACATCAACCTCAATCGGATCCTCCATGTGGATAGAGAGCAAAGCGGCGACATCATCACGAAGGTCATCATCGTCCTCGCCCTCGGCACCATGCCGATGGTAGAAGACCATCGTCCTCGCCATGGGCTCTCCGGCCCGTTCCTCGATGGTGCGGGTGGCCACCGACGATGTCCTCGATCTAAGCCGCGATGAAGCGAGGATACATTGGCTCTACCAGGCACGCAAGAAGAAAGAAGAAGAAGAGGAAGGCGGCGTTAGCAAACTAAATGGCGGATAGCTCGGATCAAGAAGGGAAAGGAAAAAGGGAAAAGGGCTTGCCGCCGGTCACCTTAGCCGGGCCGGTGCGGGAGATGGGCACCCAGGGAAAAGACGAGAACGAGACAACTTTTAGCAAAAGCGGCGGCGGGCGGAGGAGGGAGGGCAAGAACAAGAACTCACATCAGGTCGAGATAGGAAGGGAACGAGGCAGGAGGGGAGGAAAAGGACAAGAAGAGGGAGGAGCGGTCGGGTGTCGGCCATGGATCGAGGTCCACGGGCGAAGAAGGTCCGGTCATCGAGTCCAAATCGCCGGGGACACAGAGCCCGAGGTCGTCGCTCAGCGGCAGATTTAGGGTTAGGGTTAGGGATTCGAAAGTGGGATGGAGGCGGTGCGTGAGTGGGGAGGGAGGCGGCGGCAGGCGAAGGCGTTTATATAGTGTCCAAGATTTTAGGGTTAGGGGTGTTGGGCGGGCCGCCGGGCTTTGTCAACTAGTCGTTGGAGTGCAGGCCAAAATGCCCGGGCCGGCCAGGGCCTTTCTTGTATTGCGGGCTGGGCCGGGCCGTGCCGGGTGCCAGGGGTCGGCCCAAGTTCGTCGACCTCCTCGTGTCGAGGGCCAGCCGGCCCGTTGCCATCGGGCCGGGCCAAAGCGCCGGGCCTTCGGGCCGCGGGCGCATGGAAAAGTATGTTCACGGGGCGAGGGCGCCGTGGCCGGGCGCGGGGCATGCATGTGGCGTCGCCATTTGGTTTAGTGGCGGTTCTTTGTCAAGCAGTGTCGTCGAGGGGCTGCGATGACGGCGAGATGGTAATGCCGCTTGCCACGGGCGGGCGGTGCAGCGTCTCGGTCTGCGTATCTCTGGCGGGTGCCGGTGACGGCGGCGGGTGTCTTGTCACCGTTTCTGGCGTACCCTACAGGGTAAGTAGCCGGTGGCGATAAACATCTCTCATCCTCGTTCTGGAAGTCTCCCATAGAATTAGCACTAGCTAGTGCAACTGGATTCCTTTAGAATATGCGAGCATGTGTGTGTCTAACCCGGCTAGATTGGGCGGGCCGACACGTGATCATCGACCGTTGGAGCCGAAGGTGGCGTAGGGGCTGCACGGGGACTCGTCGGCGGCGGCGACGGCGGCGGCACGAGCAAGCTGCGAGGGGGGAGGAGCCGTGGCGGGAGGGCGGCCGCGGCGGCGCGAGGGGGTGGGTGGCGCATGCGCGGGGGCGGCGGTGGAGGGGGGCAAGAGATAGATGGATACTAATTTTTTATTGCTTGCTTATCCCCAAAGAGATTACATGCCTCTGCCTATATAGCCCGGCTAGTGGGACTTGTAATCTAAGCAATCTCTCTATAAGGTTTCCTTATACGATTGGAATACCTTTTTACAAGCAATATTTATTTATTTCCTAATAAGGGCCTTCCTTATAGATTGGAATATTCTCTTTTACACACCAAAAGTCCTAAGATAATCCTAACTTAAAGGCGAAGCGAGTTGGACTCGTACGGGAGGAGGAGACGGCGGCGGGGCGGCCGGCCCCCTTGCCGCGTGTTGATATTTCTTACGATCCAAATTAGGAAGGCAAAAGAAATATATATGGGATATCTATCTAATCATGTTAGCTTGGATATGGAATTAATCTCATGATCCAACAAAGCGAAGTTAGGCGGTGTTAGTAGTGGGATGTATCTTAGCATCATTATCCATAGTGGAGTTAATCTCACCAGGATATGTACTCAAGGTATACCACTCATTTCTAAGCATTACCTATACACTAAATCACTGTCACCCTAGCAATAGCGCTCAAAAAATGCGGGTATGGTATTTTTGATAGGCCTTGATAAAAGAATGAACATGATATGCGCAAGCGCATAGATAGAAACACCATCATAGCACTTCAGGGAGTAATCCGGTATCGTATTTATATTTTACCACGAGGGGAAAGGGAGTCTATGGAAAGTAGAGAGAAAAGGGGTAATGATTTAGATTGTTATTTACTTATGAGATCCACTTGCGGTTGTATAATCTTGAGTAGCCATATACATCTAACATTACTCAACGAGGATAAGTCACAAGATAAAGATAATTATATAAATGATAACTACCCAAGTCTAAGATCATCATATGCCACTAGTATCATACGAGCTATTAACATGTTATAGAAAGAATAGAAATAATATTCCTAAGATACTCCTAATCATATGTCAATGGATACTACAATTAGTGCAATACATCTAGCTATCATGGCAAGGTTGCAATACATCTACACATGGTAAGCATTACCAATGACAACCAAGGACAAAACTTGATCATCACCGTAATTTAAGCTCAACTAGTCCTACATTCGGAGGGTGGATTCCAAAGGACTCAACAGACCATCACTCCCACGATCTACCACACGGCCGGAATGTAGGGTGCAATTGCGAGATAAACGTTGTATAAACACCACGTTTACACATTGCTTATCACCCACATAGTGATCATCTACGTGGATGCTATACAATTCCATGCATAAGATATAAGACAAACTCACTAAACTAAACATATAATCATAGCATGCATAAACACATATCAATAAGAATATAATCATTATAAAGATCAAAGCCATAACAATTGTATTACGAATATAATAGTACTTACGGATCGAATACAAGAGAGAAGTCTCAAGATCGATAATCCTTGCTACTTCTTGACTATCGGGAACTCAAGATGAACTTGATCTTCCTCTAGAACTAGCTAGATAGCTAGCTACTTCTAATATGATGAACTAGGGCTTAGGTCTAGACTTGGTTGGACTTGAGTTGGTCTTGATATGAATTGAGAATGACTTGATAATGAATTAGGGTTTAGCCACGGGGTCGGTGTGGTCTTCTTATATAGCACTTGGCGATGAACATGGACCCTTGGATCAAACCAGGCCTTCAATAACGGTGTAGATACAACCTCAAGGTCGGTGGTAAACCGACATAAAAGGTAAGGCCGACAGGCGGGACCCACGGCGGCCGGCCTAGTTGGCTTGGCGGCGCCCGAGGTGGCATGCCACCTCGGCTTCCCATTTCTTACGGTGTCCCCTGGTACCTTCTAGAGTGTTTTAGTCCACTTTTCGGGTTGAGTTACTTCACGGTTAAGTCTTGTCATCATATGTCTTGTATATTAGGAACTTTCTCCATTCTTTCGGCATTATTCTTTTAAGTCCCTGGAAAGTCACAAAATACCAAAACTCATGGAAATATATTAGTTAGACCCCTAGACTTATGTTTGACATCTAACTTAAGCCCTTATTTCATGTTAATTGATTAATAATATTATGCTATAACATGTGTCAACAAGCTCCCCCAAGCTTACCTCTTGCTAGTCTCTAGCAAGACACATGATATTATATTAAACATCTTACTTGGATCAGGAGTTGTTGCAACGCTATCACACCTTAAGAGTACACATGCTTTCAAACAAAATTTCTCTCCAGATAAGAATAAACTTTTATAACTATCAACTTACCCATATTACCTTTTTACCTTTTTGGGGCTTATATAACTTTTTCTTCAATCTTGGGCAATTGAAAGATAGAACAGTCAAGTCAAGCCTTTGTATCTCAAACTCTTTTGATCAAGCTGTCATACGGAGTTTTTCTTTGGTTTTCAAATAAAACTCAAAGTTCAGTATGACTCTCTTTTTATTCTCTCATATGTGGTA
Organism: Hyparrhenia diplandra; assembly: GCA_015847255.1. Lineage (NCBI taxonomy): Eukaryota > Viridiplantae > Streptophyta > Magnoliopsida > Poales > Poaceae > Hyparrhenia > Hyparrhenia diplandra. The sequence goes on from JADLZK010009841.1 coordinate 226,609, forward strand.
TTTGTGGATCCTCTCTAAGGCAATAAAGTTATTTTTGCCTTCTCTCATAATATGTAGTATTTTTGGCTAAGGTAGTAGCACACTATGCCTTCTTCTCTCTCACCCTATATCTAAGGCTTTATATCTGGAGCTTATAGGTAGGAGAAAACTTTATTTACTTACTAAGCATATATTGTAAATTCAAGCAATGGATCCAAAGTTATAAGTCACACTGATCAAGTGGTGCATGTGTATGGTGGATAGAATATAAATGGTAGGGAATATAGTAAGGTGTATATGAGGGAAAATCTTACTTTTGCTCCTTGAGGAATCTTCTCTCTTTTGGAATTTGGAAACTCTGTAGAGAACACGGGTTGTATCCACTACGTAGTTTTCGATCAATTGCAACTAGACACTTAGACAACACCACTCATTTGGGTGCAATAGGGGGTACTATGGCACCCAACCGGTGAACTGGTAGTAATATGTGTCCATATTGCCACACAAAAATTGTGTTGCGATATTTTTTTTTGGTTGCAAAATGATGGTATTTGTTGCACCCATTTTAAGGATTTACGTGGCAATTGGTGGAAAGTATTGCAACAACAATTTTATGTTGCATTAGCATGTAGGTGTGTTGCAATAAAATGAACTATGGCATCCATACTAGCGTTGGTTGCTTATGAGCAGCGATATCTGACCACTTATTTGGGTTGCAATATTTTTTTGCACCTCGTGGCAATAGATAGGTGGCTATTGCATCCTTTGTTGCCACAAGATGCAATAACATGTATGTATTGCCACCATTTGGTATGGTTGTAATACTATCCATTTGGCGTTGCAACTTATACACACCTATTGCAATGAACTTTTACTTGGTTGCACTTATGTTTGTCTATCGCCCCATTTGTTTAGTAGGCTAGCTGGCCCAATTAACGAAAAGAGCCCACTAAACGATCCTAGTAGGCGCTTGGAATACTCGGGGACTCGTTACGCATCGGTCGATCGCCCGACGTCACGCATTCGGCCCGATCCACCCTTGGCGCCTTGGGCGTCCCCTTCGCCGGCGGCGGCGCCCCTCGCGGCAAAGGTAGCGTAGCTATATCGATATCCCTGCATATATATATATATATGGGCATGCATACGCTAGGTATAGATCATGATTATTTGCTCATTATGTTCTTGGGCCGCGAGATCAAATGCGCATCACACGAAGATAGGAGTTGGATGCGCTTGCCTCGACAATCGGGGAAGAGTGGAAGGATAATTTCAAAACTTGGATTGATAAGTATACCTCATCATCATCTAGACCTATTGGATTGTCTCTTGTGTGCCCATGTGGTACATGTCAATGCAATACAAGATATAATGACGGGTTTTGATTCAACTTCACTTAGTAAAAGTGGGTTTCTTGATTGTTTCATCAATGAGTTCGAAGAAGGCCAAACTTCTTCATCGGTGATCGGGGTAGTATTGGTATAAGAGAACACGAAGATCATGCACAACCTGCGATGATCTTTGATGTTGGTGACAACGAAGCTGCCACACCACCTTATTTTTGGAGAAGGCGATGAACAAGATCCAAGTGATCACCCTTTGCCACTAATACTATGATTAGAAACATTATCGGTGGCTCTATACATGGAAAAATCATAGATGACAAACCAAATAAGCGGCGAGAGATATTTTTGAAATTATTAGATGAGGCAAAGAAGGAATTGTATCGGGATGCAAATCAGCAACAAAGGTTTCTTTTATCGTGCAACTTTTCGGATAAAGTGCTTGTATGGCATTAGTAACGCATGTTTGGAGGCCATACTTAATCTGTTCTCAAAGGTTCTCCACGAAGGCCATTGTATCCACGACTCGTTGGACAAAGTGCAAAAGGTGGTTCGAGGGCTAGGATTGGACTACATCAAGATACACGCATGTCGGAATGATTGTGTGTTATTTTTTGATGAGCACGCAAATCTGCATAATTGTCCCATATGTAATGAGTCTAGGTGGAAACATGTCGAGAGCACGGACGGGATGGTGCTAAATATCGAAGCGGCTTCGGTGAAGATTCTACGCTACTTTCCTCTTATTCCTCGGTTTTGCAAAGAATGTATATGTCGAGGCGGACATCGGTGGACTTGCGGTGGCATAAGAAAGAATTGGTAAATGATGGAAAAATACGTCCGGTGACTCAAAGGCATGGAAGCACGTGGATAACAAATATGGCTGGTTTGTAGAAGAAGCTCGTAATATCGGTCGGGTCTTGCTTACGATGGCTTCAATCCCTTTGGGATGCAAAATCGACATACTCCATATGGCCGGTTGTCCTAATACCCTACAATTTGCCTCCTTGGTTGTGTCGTAAAACAATCTAAGCTGGATATTGTCAATGTTGATACGGTCCAAAATCTCACGGAAAGCGATATTGATATATATTTGAAGCCCCTTATATTGGAGCTCAAGGAGCTTTGGAATAAGGGTGTTGATACATGGGATGCACAAACTAAGAAGAACTTTCCATTACATGCTATTCTACTGCGGACAATTAATGACTTCCCAAAGCATATGCCATGCTTTACGGTTGGAGCACAAAAGGAAAGTTTGCATGCCCATATTGCCACAAAGACACCGAGTATTTGTGGTTAAAACATGGTAGAAAGCAAATGCGCTACGGGATCTCGGCGTTTCTTGCCAATGGACCACGAATGGCGCAAGAACATGGTCGGCTTCAACAACATGGTCGAAACGGGGGGAGGCACCGGTACCCTTGGCGGGTGCAACGGGTACTTGAGCAATATGAAAGTTTTGAACAAGTGAGATTTGGAAAGATGACATCAAAAAAGGAAGCGTGATGATGATGACGGATGGCACAACCGGAGGAAGAAGAGTATTTTTTGAGCTCCCATCTTGGTCTTCTTTGCTCATCGGGCATAATTTGGACGTCATGCACATTGAGAAAAATATATGTGAGTCCATATTAGGCACTCGCTTGAATTGGAAGGTAAATGTAGGGGACGGGGAGAACGCCGGGCTTGACATGCAAACATCTAGGGATACGACGGATCGGCACCACGTGATTAAGAAAGATAAGTATACCTTGCCACCGGCCTTGTACAAGTTAGATGAGAGCGAAAAGGATGTTTTGTGCAAATTTACGTATGGAGTGAAAATGCGATGGGGTATCCTCCAATATAAGAAGATGTGTTGACTTAAAAGCACGTAAGGTTTCGGCTTGAAATCTCATGATTACCATCGATTCTCTGTAAACTGTACCCTTAATAGTGCGGAGGATTTTGCGAGAACAAGTTGTTGTTGCATTGATCCGGCTTAGTAATTTCTTCGATGCACTATGTTCCAAGGAGCTGGTGGAAGCGGACACTGGTCAAACTTAGTATTTCAATCACGGATGCTCTTTGTCGACTTGAGATGCTATTCCCACCATCATTTTTTGATATCATGATGCATTTACCTTTTCATTTGGGCCGATGAGGCTATACTTGGAGGGCCCGTGTGTTATAGGTGGATGTACCCGGTGGGAGCGGTACCTACGTCTTGCGAAAAATTATGTGAGGAACAAGGCATACCCGAAGGCTCAATAGCCGGGGATACATACTCGAGGAGTGCCCTACATTTTGTTCTAGATTCTTGGACATGGACTGACAAAGGCTGAATCGTGCGGATCGTCATGAAAATACTTGGCGTGAATGAGCCACCATCCGGTTTGAGCATATTTGCTCCAATGGACTACAAGAGGAGAGGGACGATTTGTCTATATGCTTAAAAGAGATGAGATGCATAAGATGAAGCACTACATGATTAATAATTGTGATGAAGCTAAACCATGGGTCGAGTAAGTTACATTATTATATACATCATTATTTTTAAATTTTATATTTTAAACAAACATTGATATACTTTCCTATGCGAAAGCACAAGGCGGATCGAAGGAGAAATTTGGTGAAAGAAATCTTGAAAAGCGACATGAGGAACAATTTGTAAGATGGTTCGAGGGCGGGGTCGGGGAACAATATGCCAAAGGGGAAGTAGATGAAGATATGTTTGCACTTCTTGATTGGATGAGAGAGTCGAGCTCGTACAATGCATAGATGCAAAACATCAATAATTGGCTATTTCGAACGGTGACATTGAGAAAAGCCTCGTTTCACTGAGAACTATGGCGTGCTTGTCAAGGGTGACCATCGAGTAAAAACATGTGGTGGTATGGGGTGATTAAAAGAATCATCTCACTAGAATTCCCTAGACAAAAAGAAGTTATTTTGTTCGGTGTGGCTGGTATGATGTGCCTGCTTCCACTACCAACAAAAACAAAGGATACTGACAAGGATAAGTTTGGGGTTATTGATATCAATACTACTCGGCACAGGTATATGAATGAACCCTATATTCTAGCGACCACAGGGCGAAAGCAGGTGTTTTATGTGGATCCGGTAAACAAAACTGGTTGGGCGGTGTTATTGCAATGAAACCAAGGAACTTGTTTGCCATGCCCGAACTAGAACTGGAGGACTCAATTGATGTGGGCACCCAAGACATGGATTTACCTCGTGGACAAATAGAGATTTTTGACAAATTGGACAAGATCGGACAAGGAAGGCACATCCAGGGGGGTGTCTCTGTTATTGCTCAGTGCGAGGCCCAAGCGGTTGATGAACGGACCATGTGCCCTTTGATGGTGGCGAAGATGACTTCGGATGACGCGTACATTGAGGATGGAGTTGTTGCACCAATTGTTCTTTGGGGTAGAAGGATGAGATGATGACTTTTTGTTTGATAACTTTATATACGAATTTGTTTGGGTGTGAACAAAGAATGTATGGAATTCACATCTGGTTTGCTTACATTTATCTTTTTGTTTTTTGTGTGGTGTCAAGTGGATTGATCTAGAACCTTTGAACAAGAATAGAATTCACATAATTTCAAGAGTTTTCTTTTCATCACTCCTATCAGATTGAGCAGCTTTTATATATATCCTTATAAAACACATAACTATTGCTCGATAATTGTTACACAACATCATTACATCGGTACTTCACTACAACACTAATTACAGCAATTCCAACACAAACAAAGACCAAATTCATTTTCCACAACACATGATCCAATTTCTTCTCCGGGTCCTTCATCCCTCATCATTTGCGGTTTCACTTCCCTCTGTTCCTTCTTCGGATCCTCAAGATCCACGAGACATGAGGACAACCGCCTTCTTATCAATCAAGTCATCTAAGTACTCCTTTTGGAACTTATAGTAGCCACATAATTTGGGATTCTACAAGCGGTCAACGGTGAATTAACACAAAGATTATGCGGTGGTAAACCACAATTACAAAAAACGACTTCACTTACCCCATTCCTCGGGCACTTGAAAAAAGCTTACGCCCTTGTTTGGAGTATATCGACTTGGCCTTGGCTTCGATCCACGACCTAGGTTGCAATTGGGACACTTAACGAGAGGCGGCCCGGTTTCGTGACCTACGGATATCTTTGCGGCATCGCGTAGCGACTAGAAGCGATGGCTCGTTCCTCCCTCCTCGGCGCCCTGCTCCCCTTTGGGCCCGAGACATCCTTGTGCGCCATACCTAACGAACGCCAAGCGTCGTGCGGCGAGCAAGAAAGGCGCGGCGGTGGGAGGATTAGGCTGGACGAAGTCGGGCTAGTAGGGTTTAGGATATATAGGGTGGTGGGCCTTGTATATATCATCTCACCTCCTATAGGAATATATGTTCAAAACAATTTCGATTTGTTCCTCATGTCCAATAGTTTTGATGGCGCGAGTGGTATAGCGAGACTTGATGTCAACTAAAAATTGTAAGTGTCGATTCCTATCTAGCTAGGTAGCATTTTTGAGTTTTTTGTTTTCTTTTTTGTTCATTTTGTAGCGAATTAACTTTGAATACAGCATAATCTCAAATCAAAAAATTGTAAGCATGAATGTAGAACTCAAAGATTTATTATTGAGTTGATCTCTTTATTTCTTTCTTGTCGCAAATTTGTTCCAATGTAATCGCTAGTGTAAGATCCGGTAGAAGTAGGGATAGTGATCCGGGTAATACTCGTGTTACCGAATCGACCATAGTTTGTAACACTCTTTACGCTTAATGAAAAATGCGCCTAGGCGTGCTCTTGAAAAAAAAAAAATCATTTATGATATACCGGGCGAAGTGGACACGGGGAAACATTAAATTTCTAAACATTCATTTGCCATCACTTTGCATATATAAGATATTAATTTCATGGACACAAATCAAATCAAATCGAGGCAGCTATGACACATGGCAGATTAGATAAGCATCACGGCATTTAGGTTCTAATTAACATCCATCGGCCAAGTGAGACTCAAGTTCGTACATCCATCATTCACCAACCACTTCCCGGATCCTAATTAACTTACTACAGAACAGCACCACATTGTTGCACGCATATTTATATATATTTAAATTACAGACATAAAGATCCACATTTCAGTTCCAAGCACTGCAGATCAAGACAATCAGTTCGGTTGACTAACACTCGAGTTCCACGGCATCTAAGCCCCTGGCGAGTTCCTCACAAATTTCATCACTTGACCTCTTCATCCTTCCACCAACATACTTGTCGAACATGTCCAACATGTAGCACATGTAGTCACCGATATCAAGCTTTTGCGACTTATGCATAATACTTGACAGGATCAATAGACTCGAAGAATCATCATCGTCACTTGATGTTACTTTTACGTGAGAGTAGAACATAAAATATCAGTGAACATACAATACCAAACTTCAGGAAATTAAAGTTCAGGGATAATTCTATTATAGTCTTTGTAAAACCAAAGCAATTGATGCCCCTATGTGGCATGACTTGCTAAAAGTCAGAGATATATATCACTTGTGTCTCCTCAGGATGTGGTTAGTACGTAGATGATTAATTGGAGGACCCAGTGGATAAATCTTGCTACAAAAGTGCTGAATTTAAGCCATTTCTAATTAATGTACTAAACATTGAAACTTTATATGAGCACAACCATTAGAATGGTACTAAACATTTGTCATTTGTCACTTGATGTTTCATACACTTTACGTGAGAGTAGAACATAAAATATCGGTAGGCATGCAATACCAAACTTGAGAAATTAAAGTTCGGGGGTAATGGTTACGAGGTTTCTATAGTTATTGATATTTTCAAAGTATAGTTAAAAGTTACCAAGGCATCACATAAGTTTCTGAATTTCTATTTCTGGAAACATCCTATTCATTGAGAAATTAAATAAACCTGAGCACAACAAATTGTTAGGATGCTCTGTAATGCACCATAAGTCAAATGGTCATCATATTTCACAAACATTTAGGAGGTTCCTCTGTTTTGCATACTGAGAGGGGTAACTAAACACTTATGAAATAGGAACATATATAAGATCATCAAAAATAATTATCACTAGGAATCATATGTATCGAGTAATGCAAGTAATCATCACAAGGACTCATATATATCAGAAATTGAAGTGCGGTTCATCAACTAACCATCACTAGAAATCATATATATCGAAATGGAGGTGCGGTTCAACAACTAACCATCACTAGCGAAAACCCTAACCAAAACCCTAAGCAAGTCCGAAATCTCTCTGCTTCTTCTTCCGCCCTTTGTCGAGGAAGACCCTTTCTTCCCCGCTTGCTAGGCGGGTGTGGTCTTCTTCTTCTTGGCGCGGCGAGAGGGCGCCCGTTTCCCCTTGTCGGCGGCGGCGGGCTCGGGGGTCTTCTTGGCGCGGATGCGAACGCCGGAGGTCAACCTCAACGTGTCCTTCCTTGTCTCCTTGAGCTCAATGGCCGACGGAGTTGATGTCCTCCTCCTCGTCATGCTCGGGGTTGCGCGCTCTCGACCTGCGGCCCAGCGCGCCAAGCCTTCAAGCGCGCTTATTAGGGGGTTGCGCTCGCCCGGGCGAATCTGCCGCGCTGCTTTCGGTGGTCGACGCCGCCCCTTTCAGTCGCCGCTAACGCCGTCGCCCCGCGGGCCATCGCCGCCGTAGATGAGGGTTTTTGAGATGGGGAGATGGGGAGATGGGGAGATGAGGGGAAAGATATTGATTTGGGGAAAAGGACGGAGAAGGGCCACGGTTGAAGGGATTTATATCCATCTAACTAGTCCTCGAAATGTTTAAAGACAACCTTACGAGTTGTATTAAGATCCTTCAAATACCGTAGTGGTGGATTGTGCTTTGTTTGAAACTGAGCTTGAGTGTTCGAATCTGTTGGGCTTGAATTTTTTGTTTACTATTTAAATGTGTCCCTTGCTAGTATGATACTTTTTATTTCAATTTTTTTTATTGATACGTGTAAAATTTGATTTTCTTTTTTAAATTTGTAAAATTTGATTTAAATTTGATATTTGTTCTAGTGATTAGTTAAATAACCTAGTGGTGGAAGGAGCTTTGTTTGAACTTCGAGCTCGAGTGTTCGAATCTTGATGGGTTCAAGTTTTTGTTTATTATTTAAATTCGTCCCTTGTTCAAAGTTTTTTGTTCATTATTTAAATCGTCCCTTGCTAGTATGATACTTTTTCTTTCACATTTTTATTGATCTGTGTAATATTTGATTTTCCTTTTTAAAATTTGGTATCCATATGTTCTTTGCAATTATTTTTAATTCTACCTCATTTTTAATTTGTTATCCCTATGTTACCACTATTTGGTTTGTAATCATGACAAAAAAAGTGTAATTATGGGTGTTGTTTATTTTTAAAATAAGACAACTACATTTATTTTTTCGTTGAGCAAAACTTGATGTCAACTGGAGCAAACAGGCATGTTATCGAAAAATAAAAAGACAAACAATTGTTGTGCCCTCAAATAAAAAGAACCGGTGACTATGACATATGGTGATTAGTTAGGGACGGTATTTGTTCTAGGGCCATCCTGCTTCTCCTTCTTTAGCTCCTCAATGTCCTACTTCCTCTTCTTTACCGGTTGGTTCAAATTTGAAGGCTGCAGACTTTTGATCCACTTGTCCTTCTTCTCGATCAAGTCTTTTTGTTTGCTCCAACTTCGCATTAAGACAACCAATGCATTTGCGAAGAGAAGCCAACAAGTGTGTTAGTTATGGACAAACACAACAATTGCGATAATATGCACAAAGAGCAAAACATATATATGCCAACAAGTGTGTCATTTATAGACAAACACAAGCTGTTAATGGGACGACATAAAAACTCATAATGGGCTGTAAAACAGAGATCAATATATGCCAACAAGTCCCATGATGTCTTTGTTAAAAGCGAGAACTTACGATTAACGTGACCAATTATTAGTAGAATTTGGAACTTTTGTTCCATTATCAAAAAAAAAAAACTTGATCAATTATTGTCGAACCAGTTCGGAGACTTAGGTCCTATGCTCTCTAAAAAGTTGATAATTTAACTTTCAGTGTTATCGGTTATTACTAGTACAACTTCCTCAGAAAACAAACAACCCACGCTCCGGGATATATATTATTTGATTTTCATATCTCAAATCATGTACATGGAGAGCTCGGGAATCTCACCTCGGGTTGTCTTTGTTCTTCCCCATTCCGATACGAATTCATAAGAGACCGCCCCGTTCGGAGGATCCGGAGTCCTCGGTATTGAGAGAAGGAAGTCCCCTCCATGCGAGGGTTCGGAGAGAACAAACAACCCACGCCTGGAAGAACTCCGGGCTGGGCGGCGCCTTTGGGGAGGCCGTTGCTCCATCGAGGCACGACCGGTCTGAACACCGCCCTCAAGACGCCCGGTTCCCGGCGAGGCGGGACTCGGGCCCGGCGGCGCCCGTGGATTCCGCCGCACCGCCGCGGCACGACTCGGTGCGAACGCCGCCCTCAACACGATCCGGTTCCGGCCGAAGGCTGGACTCACGGGCACGGCGCGGCCTGGAGTACACACCGCACCGCCGTGGCACGACTCGGTCCGAACCCGCCCTCAAGACGGTAGTTCCCGTAATCTTGTATGCAATCAAAAATTCTGAGCATAAAATTGCCAATGATTTAAACAAATGAAAGGAAATTGATTTGGTAACATACGGGGAGAATTACGGCTTTAAAACATTTGTATTATTTACGATCAATACGAGAAACTATAACACACGACAATTGAAAATTTAAGTATTTGAAGATGCAAACTTTATGCCCGAACAAAATAGAAAATAGTAATTGCGGGTGCAATTTGGTTATCCACATGACACAGTTACTCATGTCATCTATCTTTTTTTTTGTTGCTTAGTACATTACCTTTCATGAAGGAAACCACAAATTTCACAAAACCAAAATTACACAGTGGCCTTCTAATCATCCTAAATGTCATCACAAACTACATCAAATTGTCCAAAGTGTGTAGAATGCTTCGTAAATTAAAGTTCGGGGGTAATTCTATTATAGTATTTGTAAAACCAAAGCAATCGATGCCCCTATATATGTGGCATGACTTGCTAAAAGACGTAGATATATATCACTTGTGTCTCCTCGGGATGTGGTTAGTGCGTAGATGATTAATTGGAGGACCCAGTGGATAAATCTTGCTACAAAAGTTTGAATATTCGTTAAGCCATTTCTAATTAATGTACTAAACTACATCAAATTGTCCAAAGTGTGTAGAATTCAAAGATACAATTGAATAACCTAGTTGAAATTGAAACAACATATTTCTATCTGTGAGTGCATATGCATGATCAAACACAAGCAAGCTAGCTAGTAGAAAATCCGCAAAAAAAAACCCCACCCATTGGGAAAAAATCCCACCCAAAAACCCTAACCTCACCTTGTAGAAGCCGACGCACCCACGATCCCCGCCCGTCGCGGACTTCCTAGGACGAAGAACCCTTGGGGTGGAGACGGCGATGGCGGGGACTCCCGCCCGACCCGACAAGTTCTTTGTCGCCGCCGCCGGGGAAAACTTCCGGTCTTCTTGTAGCGGTTGTGGCTTACGCGTTTGGGCTTTGGCGGGGTTCTTCCCGGCCGTAGCCATTGGCCAAGCGGGCGTCGTCGGCCGGCGGCGGGCGAGGTCTAGGCGGTTGTTGAAGCGGCGGGTGGTCGGCGGACCCGATGGCGAGATGGGTTAGGAAATGAAATTTGTCTTGTGGGGATTAGCTAAAATGACGATTAAGGTGAGGTTTTGTTGGCGGCGGGTTAAATGAAATTTGTCTTGCGGATTAGCTAAAATGACGATTAAGGTGAGGTTTTGTTAGAGGGGCGGTGGGTTAAATGAAATTTGGGCGCGGATTAGCTAAAATGACGATTAAGGTGAGGTTTTGTTGGCGGGGCGGCGGGTTAAAAAGAATTGATTAAATATATTATAAGTCTCAAACAATCTCAAACATCTTAATAGCACAATGGTAATAGTCTTTGTGTTGGAGTTGTTGCTCTTGGGTTCAAAACCTAAGGGCAGTTTATTTTGTTTATTTTGCCATCATTAATGTTCTTTTTCTTTTTTTTTTTTTTTGCTTTTTCTATTTTATTTTCTTTTTTTGTCACACTTTTTGTGTGTGAGCATGGCATATTTTGGCCCTCAATTTGGTTCCATAGACACCCCAAGAAAGTTTGAGATGATTTTGAGAAAGTGTTACTATACATCCCACACAAGCATCAACATCTCTCACCTAGTGATTTGGAACATATGTGAGAGATGTAGGTCATTGTGAGGATGTGCAAAAACACTTTCTCGGATTCGACCAAAAATTTTTTTCGTCAACATGCCCCACCAAAAGGAGGTGTCCATGCAAATTTTAAACATGATTTTTAACCTTCATTTTGGAATGTTAACATTTTTTTTTTTGAGTAAATCAACAAATAATCACAATAAATGTAAATTTGCTCTAAAAATTGCACAAATCCCTGCAACACCATAGTTTGGTTCCATAGACACTCCAAAAAGTTTGAAATGATTTCGAGAAAGTGGTACTACACATCTCAAACTAGCATGAACATCTCTCACCTCGTGATTAGAGCGAGAGATGTGGGCCATTGTGAGGATGTGCAACAACACTTTCTCAGAATCGACCAAAATTTTTTTTGTCAGCATGCTACTCCAAAAGGAGGTGTCCATGCAAAATTTTATATTTGTTTACCTTGATTTTGGAATTTTAACATTTTTTTCTTGAGTAAATCAACAAATAATCACAAAAATAGGTAAACTTGGTCTAAAAATTGCACAAATGCAACAAGTGATACACATTTAGGCTGTTGCGTCAAGAACATAACCATTCAATGAACGGAGACATATATATATATATATATATATATATTATATTAGGAGCCTAGGGCTCCCAATAAAAAATGGAAAGCCCCAGCCAAAAGTGCAGCTACCTGGTTCAACCAAACCAGCAGCCCAGGCCTTCTTGCTGACGCCATCCACCGGCCCACCTGACGCCACCAACCAGCCCACCAGGCCCATCCATAAATATCCCTACAAACCCTAATCCTCTCCCACCCCACCCACACCACCCTACCCCTGGCCGCCACCCACGTTACGCGCGGTGCCCCTGCTGGATCACTGCCCTGATTCCCCGCTACCCATCCTGCCTGCCACCTCCTGCCACCAGCCACAACGCCTCCCCCACCCACCCCCCCCCTTCCGACCAGATCCAGATTGGTGGCGCATGGTGCACGACGGGTTGACATGCTCCTGCAGCGAGGAGCTCGTGGAGACCGGACCGGCGGCGTGGCCAACCCCTTCTGAATCGATGGCGCGCGGCCCTGCTCCTTCCTGGCGCCGGCCTGACCCTCTGCAACGGCTGCGACGACGCGGCTTGCCAGGCAGCGGCGCATCCCCATTCGTCCCCGCTTCGGAAGCTGCAACCAGTGGTGGCACTCCATGCCACACGACGGAGAGCCGTAGGGTCTGGGACCCAGGCGATGTGGTGGTGATGGGTACAGAGTGGTGCTTGCCGGTGGCGTGTTGTCGACGGCGCCTCCTCGTCCTTAGTGCGTGCTTCCGCGCGGCTCCTGTCAAAGCAAGCGTCGCCGCCCTGCTGTTCAGGACGAGCTAGCAGCTCCATGGCCGTCGGCAGGGACGCATCTCGCACGGACGGCACCCAGCAGCGCATCACGGCCATGAAGTCCTGCACAGATCCGGTGTCGAGCAAGGGAGTTCGTGGCTGCGCCATGGAGTTCGCGCAGCACCCCTGCTCCAACTCGGTGGCCACATGGCCTCGGCCTCCTCTGGCTCCCGAGTTGGTGATCCCATGGATCCATCGGGAACAAGCTGGTCTGGTAGCTGGCTGCAGGAAGCCGGCCGAGCCCCCTCAGATCCCGTCTCAAGCAGGTTCGAGCAATCTTTCCCTGGCAGCTGCTCCGCTAGTATATATGCACCTACGATGAGTATTGTATATAGATCTTGCCCAGGAGCAATTTTTGAGTATGTGCGTATGATGATTTTTTATGCTTCATTACTAGCATGGCAGGAGTAATTTTTTTAATGCTTCATTACTCTGGTTTTTTCTTTCCAGTATATGCATGTACGATGAAATTGTGTGTGGATGCTGCTAGCTTCTTGTTTCTGCTTCACGGCTTCTCTGTATTTGTATTCCTAGATGCACGGGCGAGCTCTCATGCCGTCCATGTTTCATCAACTAAGCAGTGGCAACTAGTCCAGCGATCCAGCATGCACACAATAGCTTTTATGCTGCTCATTTATGCAATTTTGATTTGTAAAAGATTTTTTTATGCATTTGCATTCAAATTTCAAAATTTTGTAGATCTATGCACTCAGTAATTTAGATCTATGCACTGTGTAATTTTTTACTGTGCTAATATCTATCTCACGGGCCGGCACAGGTTAAGATAATTTATTAATTTAAATCTATGCACTCGACAATTTAAATCTATGCTCTCAGCAATTTAAATCTATGCACTGTGCTAATATTTCTATGAAAGCTAGCTAGTTCATGTCCAATGAATTTTTTAAGTGCAGCTTGGATGGTGAAGAGCGTGCATGGCGCCGACATGCTATGAACGGGCACGGTGACGGTGGCGCGGCTAGACACGGGCCATGGGCGTGCAGAGGAGCAGGGGGGCTCGGCGGATCCTCTCCCAACGGTGGATACTGGCCTATCATGCCGGCGGCGGCGGTTAGCTTCCTCCTGTGGCGACGGCAGTGGTTTCCATTGGCCAGCTCTCCGCGGTGACCGCTGGCAGCTGGCGGTGTCCATGCTCAGGTACCGCAAAAGGCATGGCAGGGTATATGTGCATGGTTGTATGCTTTGCAACCATTCTAATTTAATCCATTACACCTTGCAGATCCCGGGCATTTGATTCCATTGATTTTGTATATTATTTTCATAAAGAGTGGTGTCTATGCGTTAGAGGCACTTGACAATTTAAAACTTAATATTTTATGCATCGAATTATGGTCGTTGTATGCATAGGAATTCAGCATTTGACATTAAAATCTAATGGGGATTTTCATTGTTTATTTCTATGCTTCTTGAGCTGACAGTGTCAGGAAGTGACCATTGTTTTTTGTTTGAATAACAATGCCTTTATCTATAGTTGATAAAAATAAATTTATTCTTGTTATGTTAGTGAAATCCATTCTAGACAATTATTTTTATGTGTTCCTTTGGTTATTATGCTTACATGCATAATTTTTTTAGGCATGGTGATACTATGTTCTGAGACCTGAATAGAATTTTGTACACAAGTTTCTATGCTATTAAAATTTTGCCTAATCTTGATTGTGAGCTCCAATAGTCTATTTTGCGAGCTCTGGTTATATTGTTGCAAAGATGGTGCGTGTAGGATGGTGGCTGCATATAAATATTAGGACTAGCATATAACTATGTGTGTCAAGAGTTTAAAATATTTTGTTAGGACTGCTACCCATTTCTATGCATTACTAGAATGCACTGAAAACACGGCTGGAGTTCTGCAGGACAATGGGGTAGCGGTGGTGGTGCCTAGCATGGAAAGCGGCAGCTAGTGAGCTAGGTCCGGCTGTGGTGCCAATGGGATTGTGGGCAGCGACTGCTTTCTCCATGGCAATCCGATACGTTGTCACCACCCTGGTGGCCTCCCTAAGACATTCGTGTATCAGATTATTTTCATAGCAGAATGTTACTTTTAATAATTAAAAAAAAGTAAGCAAATTTAGTGCTCGTTGGTCAAGATGGAATAAGTTTAATTGTGTTGTCATGTGCCGTTGAAACACATTTTTGGATGCATAGCAACCTGGGTTATTTTGGATGTGACTGGTCATGTAAGCTATGTATCAATCTCTTTTGTATGCCTAGAAATTGAAATAGAAATCTTAATCTTTGAATGCATAGAAATTGAAATCTTATTTTTTGAATACATATAATGTCAATGAAAGTGAAATGTTAATTTTTGGATGCATAAAAATTAGCCTTCAGGTGCTTGTTCAGTTGCCCATTGTATTTGACTATTTATTTTATGCTACAAACATCTTGATCCTTGTAAATATTTATTAGAGTAGAATAGCTTTGTATGAATCCTGTGTTTTTTTTTTTTTTTTTGCATTGACTTCCTGTTAGCAAATGCTAAGAATGGTCACTTGTATGCATTTGATTTTTATACTTGAAAGTAACAAATTTTGAATTGTGCATGTCTCTGATCCTCCCCCAATGTGGGGATTCTATGCAATGAAATTGAGAGATCGAAGATGTTGGGGAGTGATTTTTATTCTCAGTTGCATAGGTTTCTGTTGCAGTTAACTTTAAATTTCAAATTCCAGATATGTCATCGTTTGTCAATTATGTACTCATATGCACAATGCTCATAGCATTCAAATATTGAATTTTTGAAAAAAAATCACTTGGTTTCTATGCTGGTAAGAATACAATTTTTATGCACACAACTTTCTTGGAACAATTATTTGTATGCTTCTATACAAATTTATACATTATCGGTACTCAATTCTATGCATTGTATGATTTTTTCTTACATGTTTCTATGCTTTATGTTGTGAGGTGCATGGGCGAGGAGGTGCTAGTCATTTGATCCTTGCTTGGAAGACAGATGGGCGAGATCCAATCTTTTTTTTATGGTTGCATAGGTTTCTATGCTTAAATGTAGTAACAATCAATTGTATTCATCAAACTACTAATTTCTATTCCATGTTGGTGCCATAATGTTTCCACGCATCTAGACCATTGATTCTATAAATCTGATCAGCATGGCTTGCAATTTTTTTGATCCAAAAGACTGGAGGAGATCCCCATGGAAGACTTACCATTATTTTGATATTTAAAATTTGTGAGATTGTTTTCATGTTTTATGCTTTTGACTTACCATGTTTTATGCATTGTTCCTATCCTCATATTGGGAACCATGTCACCGTGTCACCATGTTTTACACTTTTACTGTCAGTTTGTTCTATGAATATGATTATCTATCATGTTTTATTTTTCAATTTTTTGAATTCTATGCATTGTCAACGTGTTGATAATACACCCTAGAATGAAGCTTTTATTCACTGGACTACTAATTTCATGCAATATTGACGCAAAAATTGTATCTACGCACCTTGACTCATCGAGTCTATGAATCTGATTGTCCATGTCATGCTATTTTTCTAATTTCAAATTTTGAAGATGGCGAGATCATCTCTATGTTTTAGGGTACAATCATAACGTTCTATGTATTCTTTCCACGCTAATTATATACTATAGATGGAAGCATAGTGTGGGTTGATATGAATTCTCCTTGTGTTAATTATGCATCTGCTTATAGGGAAGCATGACTGTTTCACAATCATTCGACCATAAATTTGTACGTGACGTCGTTGTCCAAAACTGTTCTACACATCTTTGAAAAGTGATTTTGTGCATTCAATCTACCTTCGATTGATATGATTCAAGTGTGGTAACTCAATTTCAAATTTTGAGGAGGCGAGAGCACCTACCATGTTGCATTCAGGAGGCCTTTATTTGCTATGATTCAAGTATGGTGATTCACATACCATGTTGTTATGCCCTCTGTCATAAGACTCTATGCAATGTCATGGACAAAACTATGCAATGTTAGCGGCAAAACTTTCTGTTCATCTCATGGAGAGGGTTTTTTACGCGATAAAATATGTAGCTTTTATTCATCAAACCATAAATTTCTGTGTAATGCCGGTGTCAAAAAATGTTACGCATATTGACAAGTGATTCAATGCATTCAATTGACCTTCAATTGTTATTTTTAAAGTGGTGTTATTCAAATTTCAAATTTTTAGAGGCAAGAGCACCTACAATTTTACTCTGCACTCGCTCACTAGATTCTATGCACAGACTGGCAGCTAGTTTGGTAATCTAGCGGCAAGGTTTTCTATGTACTTAGGTAGAGGCATGTATGTGTCTGCGGTAATCTAGCAGCAAGGTTTCTATGCACAAGATTCTATGCGTAGATGGTAGAATAAAACTCTACACCTTAACTGTTCTATGCTCTTGACAAGTGATTATATGCATCCAATCAGCCTTCAAGTGCTATGAGTCCAATGCCGTGATTCAAAATTCAAATTTTGGAGGAGACGAGAGCGCACATCATAATTTATGCACTCGCTCACAAGATTCTATGCACAGATGGTAGTATAAAACTCTACATCTTAACTGTTCTATGCATCTTCACAAGTGATTCTATGCATCCAATCAGCCATCAAGTGTTATGAGTCAAGTGTCGTGATTCAAATTTCAAATTTTAGTGGAGACGAGAGTGAATATCATATTTTATGCACTCGCTCACAAGATTTTATGCGCACATGGTAGTATAAAACTCTACATCTTACTATGCACTCCGTCACGAGATTCTATGCACAGACTGGTAGCACAAATTTTTAAATTTTAAATTTTTTTTGAAAAAATATTCACAACGGATCTTGAATTGAGCACAAAAATGTCACGAGTTCAATGGTGAAAACCGTTTTTGAATCGGTTGATGCGTTGAGGAATTATTGTAAAAAAAGAAAGAAATTACATGAGATGCATGCCCCATGCATGTGTCAGCCTTGTCAGCTTGTGTCTCGTGGACAGCGAGCTGGTGCAGTGGTTTTTATGCGCTGGCTCATTAATTTTAATTCACTTACGCACTAGTTTTTATGCATCCTCGCAGCAGAAATGTTCCTACGCAGTATGAATTGAGTTTTTATGCGCCGGTCTGCTGGGTCGGGACGGTCCCCTACATGCAAGCGTGACCACCTCAAGGGTATGTTGAGTCTGCTAGCCTGGCCAGGGGGTTTGGCTGGGGCTTCTCGTAACTATTGGGAGCCCGCGGGCCCCAATAGAATGACCTATATATATATATATATATATATATATATATATATATGAACCAATCCGCATACATGGTTTAGAGTTTGAAGGAAAAGATAACACAAACCGGTACAAGTACCATAACCTCCTCACAACGGTTATTGTCAAGCGTCATGACACATATTTGACCAATGCTACTTCACTAGCTAAACCGATTAAATAAGTTCTTAAGTCGACATATTTGAACAACCAAAAGTTCTTGTCCAAAGCATTTCTTCATCAAAGCATCCAATGAGACCAAAGCCTAAACAAAAGGAACAAGTTCTTGTCCAGCGTCGACCTAATTATCTCTAAACATGTGGACATACTTGCGCTTGAGGAGGACACGAAGCTTCTACCGCTCTCTTGATCTGTCAATCCACAAAGGGGCAAGTTAGCATATATATATAATTAAAATTTAGGAATCTTAAGTTAGGGGAGCAATATATCACCACCTCTCTTGGCGTCGGGATAGGATGTTGTCCCTGTCTCCTCGTCGCCGCCCTCGATCATTGTGCTATGAAATATAATCTTATCATCGATTTGAAACACCAAACCGTGTTTAGGAGCCTTCATTAAGAAAAAAAGTCAGCATTAGAATTGATTGCAAGTGGTAAATTAATACTAAATCTGTCCCAAATTATTAGACGTTTTGGCTTGTATCAAATTATAATTAAACATGGATGATTGGAAGTGTTAAACTAATGTCAAACAATTTCATACTATATATAGACAACAATGAAATAATTAAACATGGATGATTGGAAGTGTTAAATTAATGTCAAACAGTTTCATACTATATATAATCTAGGATCCCAAGCAAAGTAGCAATTAATTACCGCTCACATAAGCAGTAGCATCATCATCACAGCCCTCCCAATGTGTCCTATCGGTATCTCTTGTTGGTGGGAAACAGAGTCACTAGTCAACATATATGCTTTAGTTACAATAAAACAAATTTTGTCCCCATGAGATTTACCTAAAGTCGTTTTTATGGTGCAATAAAGCTTTGTTAGGCATTGATTATTTTTCCTAGCATTTTGACACATGATTTCTCAACATGATTGCAATTGCTAAATAACTCTCAATCAATTCAAATCGGACTTAGAATCAATTTCATTCAATATATAGTCAAGTATTAAAATTAATCTTTGTAACTCATTATTATCTCTCCAAATCCAAAATAGAAGCAGAGTGCTAACAAAGCACTTTCCTAATCAATCATACACATGCCGGATGCTAATATACGCACATGAATGAAAATCAAAAAATTCAATTCAATGCCAAAGACACCGTGCAACAAAAAATAGCACATATAAAATCCCATTTAATTCTAACCCTAACCCGATCCATGGGAAGCAACCTAGGGTGGCGTCGTGGAGCGACCAGGTTCCTCTTCCTCCCGAATGCATTCGCACGTAAGAATCAAGAAAACAAACAAAAATCCAATCTACCATGAACACAAGCACGGTACACTAGAAAACCCTCTAACCCGCTCGTCGGGAAGATGAACCAGCGTCGTGTGGCTCGGGGCCGAGGCACATTGGGAATCCCTTCTAGCAACTTCGGGCGGAATGCGCCACGGGCGCCATGGCGACGTCGTCGCCCTCTGGTCGTCGCGCGTTCTTGGTCCCATCGCGGCGCGATTCGGGTCGAAAGTGGCGCGGCACTTTAAGGGTCGAAACACCGCCGACCGATCTAAAAAGGGGAAGGAGGGGGGACGGGAGTCGGGGACGAAGCTCATGGAGCCGCTCATGTCGCCGCCGGCGGATGGATCGGAAGGAAGCGGTGGAGGCGACGAGAACGAGGTGGGCAGCAAGGCGGCGTGGGAGCTGATGGGATGGGAATGGGGAGAGATATGAAAGACCGAGAAACTTGCACTTGAAATCATAAGCTAGATTCACTAAATCGTGGCCCCACATGATTGGACCGTGTCATAGAGTCAACCCCAAAAGATGGGTGTTATTCCACTTTCTCTGAATTGGGTCAAACTTTTTTGGTGGTGTTGTTGGAGCCAAAATATGTTGTTGTGTGTATCCTCGTGTAATTTTCGGGGCGATGTTTAGCTATTCTTTGTAATTATTTGTTCGGTTACTCAATAAAAAATATTAAAATACCAAAATGAAGGTTACAAAATCTAAAAACTTGCATGGACACCACCTTTTGGTGTATCATGTTGACAAAAAAATTTGAGTTGATTCTCGAGAAAGTGGTGATGCACATCCTTAGAAAGCCACACATCTCGACACATGTCCCTAGTCACTAGGTAAGAGATGCTCGGCTTGTGTGGGCTGTTATTCCACTTTCTCTGAATTGGCTCAAACTTTTTGGGGTGTTCTTGGAGCAACATTATGTTGTTGTGTGTATATCGTGTAATTTTGAGGCGATGTTTGGCTATCTTTGTAATTATTTGTTCGGTTACTCAATAAAAAAAATGTTAAAATACCAAAATGAAGGTTAAAAATCTAAAAACTTGCATGGACACCACCGTTTGGTGTAGCATGTTGACAAAAAAAAATTTGAGTTGATTTTGAGAAAGTGGTGATGTACATCCTCAAAAGCCACACATCTCTCACACATGTCCCTAGTCACTAGGTAAGAGATGCCTGTGCTTGTGTGGGCTGTTATTCCACTTTCTTTGAATTGGCTCAAACTTTTTTGGGGTGTTCTTGGAGCAAAATTATGTTGTTGTGTGTATACGTGTAATTTCGGGCGATGTTTGGCTATTATTGTAATTATTTGTTCGGTTACTCAATAAAAAATGTTAAAATACCAAAATGAAGGTTAAAAAATCTAAAAAACTTGATGGACACCACATTTTAGTGTAGCATGTTGACAAAAAATTTTGAGTTGATTTCGAGAAAGTGGTGATGCACATCCTCGGAAAAGCCACACATCTCTCACACATGTCCCTAGTCACTAGGTAAGAGATGCTCGGGCTTTTTGTGTTTGTCATTCCACTTTCTCTCGAATTGGCTCAAACTTTTTGGGGTGTTCTTGGAGCAAAATTATGTTGTTGTGTGTATACATTGTAATTTTCGAGACGATGTTTGGCTATTACTGTAATTATTTGTTCAATTACTCAATAAAAAATGTTAAAATACCAAAATGAAGGTTAAAAAATCTAAACACTTGCATGGACACCACCTTTTGGTGTATCATGTTGACAAAAAAATTTGAGTTGATTTCGAGAAAGTGGTGATGCACATCCTCGAGAAAGCCACACATCTCTCACACATGTCCCTAGTCACTAGGTAAGAGATGCTCAGGCTTTTGTGTGCTGTTGTTACACTTTCTCCGAATTGGCTCAAACGTTTTTGGGGTGTTCTTGGAGCAAAATTATGTTGTTGTGTATATCTGTGTAATTTTCAGACGATGTTTAGCTATTACTGTAATTATTTGTTCAGTTACTCAATATTAAAATACCACTCAAAAATTAGGGATACTCGAAAATAAACATCCCTGTGATTTGGAACGAAAATAAAATAAGTGGCGCCAATTTTTGTCAATTCTTTTTTTTTATCAAGCGCCAAGTTAACCCGAATTTTTTACTTAAGCGCCAAATTTTTTATCAATCCCTAAGCACCGTATTAACCCGACGTTAGCTTGCGCGTTATTACTAAACGCACACGATGCCGGGTCTTTGGCTCACCGACCTTTGGGTCCAATGTTCTTTGGGGCCACGATTCGATGAATGTACTATATTCCTCTCCCTTTACATGCGAGGAATGAACCGGCGGCGGCGGAATCCAAAGGCCCACCGCGCCTTCTTTTCCCCCATCTATCCCATCGACTCCCCCGCTACCCACCTCGCTCTTCCACGGCCTCAATCAACCGGCGACATGGTCGGCGCCACCCGCAGGCGCAACTACGCCCTCGACTCCCCTCCTGCGGGCGCCATTGTTGCGCTGCCTAAGGCGCCGCACCACTCGGCCCAGCAGAAGCGGGACAGGGATGGCCGGTTCGTCGCCGCAAATGGGAGGAGGAGGACGCCGACGCCGTCGTCGGAGGCGCGTTCGTATGAAGAGGAGGAAGAACAGGGAGGTGCCGATGCCCCGATGTGCCTCCCCGGCTTCGCTCCACAACACCGCCACGCGCACCCTCATTAGGAGGTTCCGTCCCCGGAGTTAGGGTTGGGGTTTTTAATTTGATTTTCATGTGCGGATATTAGTATGCTAGTGTTTCAAGTGTGGTTTGGATTTGGGACTCTGCTATTTGGATTATGAGAAATTGACTTTGCTATTTGGATTATGAGAAATGATATGGGAGCTTGGCAACAGTGTTAGCTATATATGCATGAATGCTTGCCACTAGTAGACATATATGGATATGGAATAGCTCTCTAATATGGTTGGTGCTTTTTTGCTAACCCTGAATGGTTGTATTTACATCCAGGTTGTGATCCGGACATGATATGTAACTAGTCCGATATGCATATGCTTGGTATGGATATGTTAGCCTTTTCTTTGAAATTCTGTCAAAACTGTGTCGTCGATTATTCTTTTTTTTTTTGTTGTCCAAGTACTGGCTGAAATGTTGTGAAAACAGGGGGTAAAACATGTCTTCAATTGAAAAAAGTCCTGATTTGAATTGATTGAGAGTTATTTAACACCTACAATATATTTTATTTTCAGTTGTAAAAGCTACTACATGCATGGGATCCCAAATCCATATATAGTATGAAATGGATTGTAACTATGTTGTGAATTGTTTGAGATTAATTTTGCACTTGCAATCATTCATGTTATATTTATTCTTTGTTGACTATATAGTATGAAATGGATTCTAAGTCAGTTTTTGAGTTGTTTGAAATTAATTTACCACTTGCAATCATTCATGTTTGCGATTCTAATCTTGTCTCTCGATTTTGTTAATAAAGTTGGAGGATCCCCTATGTTTAGGTAATCGGTAAGAAGATTACAATCGGTGTCGCATTTTCTCATGACAAATGATGAGGAGACGCTAGAATGGCCGAAGGCGAGGAATAGGGAGGTGATATATGGCTCCCCTACCTTAAGAATGCTAAATTTCATTAATATATATGCTAACTTGCCCCTTTGTTAATTGGCGGATGTTGGTATTTGTTAAGCCTACAGAAATATTTATAATAATCCGCAGTTTAACGGATCTTGGTGAGCATTTCATCCGGGAGAGGGTTTTAATATCGAATCCACAGGGGGAGGATGGTGTGAGGTAACTAAAGAATATAACTAATCCCTAAGCAAAGGTCAAGGAACTGAAGAAGATAAAGAGATAAGGAGATTTTTCGTGGTTGTCTAATTCTTATCCTTGTAAGCATATGTTGGTATTGTCTTAAAGGGAAGCACCCAAAGGAAAACATGGGCTAAAACATGCAATCCTCCCAAGACTTACATGCCCAACTTGTCTTATAGGCGGAGGGTGGATTCCAAAGGAGTCAACAGGACTTGTCACTCCCGCGATCTCTACCACACCGGAATATAAGGTGTCATCACAAGTAACCCCAGTCCTAGGCACCACGCCTAAACCTAAGCTACCCCTCTAATCTATAGGGTCCTACAGATTAAAGTACTCAAATAAGAGTTGTGAACAATAAGAATAATAAGAACATTTACTTACTCAAATAAGGAGTTGATCCACCATAGAAGTCTCGGAATCAAGTACCGGTGTTACTTGATTCCGATGGTACAAGATGTAGAGGAGTCACCGATGGTCCGGTGCTTCCTCGCCAGCCTCTTCCCATCACCAACACTTTAACTCTAAGAACAAGATTAGTTCTAGTCTCTCTAATGAGGACTATGACTCTAATCTCTTCTTAAGTCTTACTCTTGATTAGATCTATTTAGATCTAATCCACTTCTAATTACATGTCTAATTGTCCTTCACTAATCTCTTAGAGAGAGTTGATCCTTACAAGGGACCCCTCTACAACTATGAGATAATGAGATAGAATGAGATAGTAATGAATTAGGGTTTAACCCACGGGGTCGGGGGTCTTCTTATATAGGCCTTGGCGATGAACGATAGCCCTTGGATCAAACCGACCTTGGCAACGGTGTAGATACAACCTTAATGTTGGTTATAAACCGACCTACGAAGATGAGGCTGACATCTTGGCCCCACCAGGCGGCCGGCCTTATCCTCTCTGGCGGCCGCCGCAAAGGGTGGGCCCAAGGTGTCGAGGCTCTTCCTAGTGTCTTCTCGGTGTCTTCTAGAATGTTTTAGTCCACAATTCGGGTTGAGTTACTTCACGGTCAAGTCTTGTCATCATGTTGGATGTATATTAGAAACTTTCTCTATTCTTCTCTGCATTTATCTGTTAAGTCCCTAAAAATGTATAAATCACCAAAGCTCGTGGAATTATGTTAGTTAAACCCCTAGACTTATGTTGATATTCATTTTAAGCATTTATTTCATGTTAGTTGACTAGTAATTTTATGCTATAACGGTGTCAACAAAGATTAGGAAAAAGGCAGAGAATGTTTGTGTGCTCCTCAAGCGCAAGTACTTCCACAAGCGCTAACGATTCGACTAGTTTTGAAGAAAATCTTTGGACTACATGGTTGTTTAGATGTGTTAGGATTTATGAACTAATGTAATCAGTTTTTTTACTGAAGTTGCATTGGCACTACTTTTGTGGTTGTGTTCGATGTTGTAATCCTATGCGCCAATTGTGGCACTACTTAATTTATATATATCTTTTATTTTATCTCTGTTGAATGGTTGTGTGTTCTTGATTCAAAAGTCTAAATGCGTTTAACGTGAATCGGGTGTAATAGGCCTTTCAAAGGCAAACTTTGATCAATCTCGAATTAAAAAAAGCGTGGTACCTTATGCAATGTATATATCATTTATTTATTTTGTAATCCGATTCTTAACAAAACCATTGATGATGTTTTAAAGTGCACATTTGTTGTCCAAATAATGTGATTTTTTTTCCGACGTAGCTAGGATTTTAATCTAGGGTTCTCCAATTTTGTATAAGTTTTTTTATATAAAAAGTTTCGTTTGACATATGTACATATCACATTTTCTAAGTATGCAAAAGAAGGTTTACATGTAGCTTGTCGTTGTATAAATTTATAATTGATCGAAAAATAAAATATAAACATTTACAAACTATGTTTTACAAAAACATCTAACTAGTGCAATGGTTACATGCGCTTAGTTTAAAACCCGACTCCCTAGTTCGAACCCAAGTTGGGCTTTTTTTTTTTTTTTGCCAACATTTATGTTTTTTTTTCTTCCCTTTCTCTATTTTTTTTTTTTTCCTTTTTTTTCTTTTTGGCACTTTTTTGTGTGTGAGCATGAAATTATGATTTCTAATGACTTTCTCAATTGTGGTATCCCATGTGTATATCTCGGGATTTATGGTATATATGACCTAACAAAGTGCATGTGGATGAAGTATAGGATCATACTAGACCATGGTCTTATATATGTAAAATATGCATTCATACGTTGAGTATATGGATATACTTTTTTTATATACAACATTAGTGACATTTTATGTAATATATATTAAAAAATATTGGTTCCTTCAAAAAAATTTCAAGCGTAGTAAGATCTGTGAGAGGTGTGTGTGCCTTTCCGAGGATGTGCACCACTAATTTATCCGAATCGACTAATTTTTTTTTTTTCCAACATGCTACACTAAAATGAGGTGTCCATGCAAGTTTCTATGTTTTTTATCCCTTTACATGTGAGAGGTGAGTGTGCCTTTCCGACGATGTGCATCACCACTTTCTCTCGAATCGACTCAAACTTTTCTCGCCAACATGCTACACCAAATGGAGGTGTCCATGCAAGTTTCTAGACTTCCTTAGCAACATTAGGGTATTTTAATTATAACATTTTTTCTTCTATAAATCAACAAATAGTTACAAGTAATAGGTAAACTTGGTGCGAAAATTGCACAGATGCACACAACATCATAGTTTTGCTCCATCAACATCCCAAGCAGGGGATGAACATCTCTCACCGATGAATAGGACATGTGTGAGAGGTGAGTGTGTGCCATTTTGGGATGTGCATCACCACTTTATCCGAATCGACTCAAACTTTGTTGCCGACATGCTACACCAAAACCGGTGTTTGTCCATGCTAGTTTCTAGATTTTTTTTTGCAATATTAGAGTATTTTAACAATTTTATTTTTACGTAAATCAACAAATAATTACAAGTAGTATTTGAATTATATATATATATATATATATATATATATATATTCAGAAAAAAAAACATGTGTTACCCGCACGACTAGTGGGACACACGAAAACTCACGCAAAAAAGAGATTGGCGCTGACCTTCCCAAAATTTCCCACCAAAAAAACAAATAAAAAAATTCAAAACTTCCCAAATTTAAAAGTGGGCCTTTTTTACCACCCGAATTTTTTTAGCAAGCGCTAAGCTATCGCGCCAACAACATCAGCCGACGTTTTAGCTTCCGCTTATAGTGACTCTCATCGTATCCCTCCCTAATCCCTCGCGAAAACCAAATCTAGAGGTCGGGTTAGGGTTCTAGCGCCGCCAGCAAAGATAACTCTCCTTCTCGCCTTCCACCACCGATCACCGAGAGGATGCCGAGCGAGGCGGGAGGGGGGGACCCCATCGGCGTCGACATCGCCGCACACACACATGCATGCGCCGGCGACGCCACCGAAGTTCTTCACACCAACAATCGAGACGACGTCGCACCGTCCCTCAGGCCTAGGGCGGCGTCATCGCTTTGGGTCGCCTTCGTCCCAAAGAGCATCCACAGGTCGGGCGGCGAAGGTGATCCAGCGGCGATTACGCCAAGATGCATTTCGACCTTCGTCTCGGGGCGTCGGCGACAACAGGTACACTATATTACGCTAGTGCTACGTATACCCTAGTTTGTATATGCTTTTGTGCTCATGATTTTAAATTAAAATGTCATGGTTGTATATGCGAGAACGGAAGAAACATGGGAAAATATATGTCACTTGCAAGGGGAGTGAGGAGGGACAAGAGGTAGTTAATAGATATGTCAACGTTGGGAAGAGTCTATTCACGCTTGGTAGCTTAACAACAATGAAATCAAAATTGGGGTATGGGTCTAGGGACTACATGTACTTCAAGAAGAGAAGTGTTGATGATCCCTGGCAAAGAACACTATCCGATATCGAATACGATCTTGATGTATTAGACATGGTAAATTCTAGCCAGGATGAGAGGGTTGTCGAGGAATAGTTTTGTCTAAGAATCCAACAAAAGATTCATGTGTTGCCATAACACCCATTAAAAAACTAGAGGTTCGCCTCGATGATGATGATGACGTAGAAATGGATGATTCTAAACTAAATGCATATAAAGAATGGCTACATTATATGCACACAAAGAATCAAGCCACGGGTGAGTTATGATAAAGCCCTAGTATGTATATATAAAGATGGATTTTTGCAATGCATCATGACTCATATTATCGTTCTATTTCGGATTAACAAGATATATACAGGGAGGACACCATCAAGACATACACGAGAATGGTTGCAGCTTGAAGGAAAACTTGAGGAGATCAGTAATATCCCCCCCCCACCCTATTGTCAAACAATTCTTTTGCAAACTTCAAATTATGCTAGCTCATCATGTAACAATATTGTCTCAAGTAGATGCGTATAAGGATGTTAGCCTACCGATACATTTCACTCAAGAGAGCAACCAAACACCACCGGAAGCAGGCACATTCTCATGCCCCGGCATTGGAGACAAGATCAAGGTAAAGTTAATTTGTGCTCATTTTCAATTAATTTTGTGTTTCATTTATGGAGTTGGAGCCATGGTAATTTATATTTATAGTTATATATATGAATGATACTATTTTAAGTCAATTTTGGAGAATTTTGGTGCATGGTTTCACAATCATTGTGGACAACTAAATAAATGCATGCTAGTGGATAAAGAGAAACAATTATAATGTACCTGTGCTAGTTGGCTATAATTGCAATTTCTATTGGATTGTTGATGTGGATGCTTGCATGATGAGAGAAGTATTTAGTGGGGTTGACTATTACTTATTGTATTTATAGTTATATGAATGTTTCGTCTTAAATCAATTTTGGTGAATGGTTTCACAATCATTGTGGACAACTAATTAAATACATACTAGTGGATAAAGAGAAATAATTATAATGTACACTGTGCTAGTTGGCTATAATTGCAATTTCTATTGGATTGTTGATGTGGATGCTTGCATGTTGAGAGAAGTATTTAGTGGGGTTGACTATTACTTATTGTATTTATAGTTATATGAATGTTTTCGTCTTAAATCAATTTTGGTAAATGGTTTCACAATCATTGTGGACAACTAATTAAATGCATGCTAGTGGATAAAGAGAAACAATTATAATGTATCCGTGCTAGTTGGCTAAATTTGTAATTTCTATTGGATTGTTGATGTGGATGCTTGCATGTTGAGAGAAATATTTAGTTGGGTTAACTATTACTTATTATATTTATAGTTATATGAATGATATTGTCTTAAATCAATTTTGGTGAATGGTTCCAAAATCATTGTGGACAACTAATTAAATGCATGCTAGTGGATAAAGAGAAACAATCATAATTACCTCGAGCTAGTTGGCTATAATTGCAATTTCTATTGATTGTTGATGTGGATGCTTGCATGTTGAGAGAAATATTTAGTGGGGTTGACTATTAATTATTATATTTATAGTTATATGAATGATCTTGTGTTAAATCAATTTTTGGTGAATGGTTTCACAATCATTGTGGACAACTAATTAAATGCATGCTAGTGGATAAAGAGAAACAATCATAATTACATGTGCTAGTTGGCTATAATTGCTATTTCGTTGGATGGTTGAGTGGATTGCAAAATATATACGGGGGAGGACACCAACAAGATATACACGTAATTGGAACAAAAAGACGATGTGGTGCCCTCATGGCATTCTCAGGGTTTAATATCATCCGCTATAACATCTTGTTTCCATGGAATAGGCTCGAAAAAATAGGAAGAAAAGAGGACGTGGTACCCGAAATGCTTGAAGGCACTCGCCAAGAGATCCAAAACAGGCAATCAAAAGCTGAAAAATTGAGTTCTCCGGGCTTGGAGGAGCAAAGAGGTGAGAACTCTCGCGACGCTTATCGATGAAATAGTACTCGTTTACAAGGAGAAGGGCGCCACTCATTGAGTGAGAACATGGAAAGATGTCCACCCCGATGTAAAAGAGTCAATAACATTTGATATATTAGTAAGATTCTTTTGCTTCGTGTACATTTCAATTATACTCTAACGTGACAACCGACCTAGTATTTGCATGTTCTTGTAATTATATAATAGGCTAGGTAGGAGATTGAGGATAACTTTGATTCAAGGAGAACGATATTGGGCATTGCTAAAAGAGCGTTAAAAAGGATGGCGTTCCACTTTAAGTGCTACGACCAAGGTATCTACAGCCTACCATGAGAGAATGATGCATAAGCCGGTAAGAATTAGATATTGTCGAATGGCACTATATGTTGCTGTATTTTAGACCGCAAAATTCCGTCATTCCACATTGTTTCTATTCTTAACAATAGCATTTTCTCGAAAAATGCCTATGTCTAAATCTTTAAGATAATTGTTCAAATCTATGCATTCTCAGAGGCAACGAGCGTAAAGAACTCTGGGAATCGATCCCTTAAAAGACTACGCATTTGACGGGCTCTAAGCCTTTTTTTCTTAATGTAGCTTTGAGAAGGTAATAAGTGGAGAATCACATCTACAAGCTCTCTTTTTGGAAGAATTACTAAGTTGTTTTGTTCTTTGCATACCGGAGAGACCCGTAAAGCGGTAATAAGCCCGATGATTTAGAACTTTGGTTCATTACTCACTCTAAGAATGGGAAATGGACAGACCAAGCATCTATGGATATCTATGTGAGTTCTTAATGAATTTGTACATAACTTACTAGCTAGTCCATGCAAATAGAGAATACTGTAGATTTGCATCTTCAACTAACTCCTTGATCGTGCCTTGTAAATGTTAGGAGAAAGCAAAAAGCACAATTGGTGAGAAGGTATCAAATTCGAGAATAACTTCATTTCCCAAAATGAGAACAACGAGATTTTCCAGCGGCATACAAGGAAGTCACAGATTGCAAGTCAAGGAAGTTGCATGGTAATGGGTACCTTACAATAAAACCAACAAGAAAGCACTTGAGAATGAGCAACGTGAGGAGCAAATTCGAAGCGTGAGCAACAAAGATCGAGGAACACCTCGAGCTCATGGCATCATTAGGGCAGCTAACACAACAAATGGAAGAATGGGAAGAAGACAGGGAACGCGAAAGGAGAGAACACGAACGACAGCTTGAAGAAATTATGAAGGCGAGGGAGGCTGATAAAGAAGCCTTTAGGCAAGAGATCCAATCAATGTTACTGCAGGTACTATTCAATGATCATTTTTAGGTCAATCTAATAAATAGAACGTGGCCTTCACCACTTGTCTCTTTAACATTTACTATGATGTTAATTTTTTTGCTCCTAGTTCAATGTTAGCCGCTTTTGATATGCTTGACATTTTTTCCAACTATTTCTGTTCGACAAAGAGTTTATATAGGGTAAATTTTTTCTACACCCTAGGTGTAGTTACACCCATATGTTTATCTCAAGATTTGTGGTATATATGACCGAACGAAGTGCATGTGGATGAAGTATATGATCATACTAGACCATGTATGGTGGTATATCTTAAGTATGCATTCATACGTTGAGTATATGGATATACTTTTTTATATATACAAAGAAGTGGAGAAATTATCTATTAGTTTTTTAGATTTTTCTTTATTGTATTGTTATAAACCGATTCTTATGGTCATATAATACATTCTCGTCGCCTAGTCTTGGCCTTTTCTCTTAATGAAAATGACACGTGAAGTCGTGTTTGAGAAAATTAATACATTCTATTCTTTTTTTAATAGGTGATCTTAATCTTGTTTTGGTGAATGGATTTATTTCCTTAGGTTCTATATCTAACTGTTTTGTATCGTTTTATAGGTTGGCCTAGCTAAAAAATCTGTCGAGTCAAACAACAATGTCACCGCGAATTGAAGATGTATTTACGGGCAAAGCGACTACGACTACTATACATGTTGTGCCAACCCCTCAAGATTCGGTCTCCCGGTGGTCTGTTAATTGACAACTTTTAGTGCTATCCGATAACGCAAAATGGCGCCTAATTTTATCATTCCACCTTATTCGTTCCCAAGACAATGTTGAACGCAACCCGCACAAATCTCAACAAGGTGAAAAAGGGGACAAACCTCAACAAGGTGAAAAAGGGGAGAAACCTCAACAAAGTCAAAAGCGAACAAATCTGATCAAAGCAAAGGCGGCAAACTTCCAAGCGTAATCTAAGAAGTGGTGGTAAAGCAAGCAATGAAGCAAATACTCCAACACCGACTTACATTAATTCATCCACTCTGCAGACCCAAGCAGTTTGCGGCTAAAAAGACGAGGTGAAATTTTGAAATCTCCACTACCGGGCCGTGAATGTTTTACATTTCAAATTTGTCAAAATGTTTATACTTGTGTTCATTATATCTTTGTCATTCCGATAATTTTATGATGAGCAATGAAACTTTTGGCTTAGTGCATGCCTTTGTTGCCCCCTTTTGATAATGTCGGTTTACTTAATGCTAAAACAAATGTCTTTCATTCTTTCCAGGAAGGGGCGGCACTAATGGAGCGAAACAAACCGCGGAACGGATCGCCTTGAAGTCACCCTTTTCCGATCAAGTGATGGGATCGTTTAGGGGTTCGCTCCAACAATGCATCTTTGGAAACTTATTGTCATACCCATATTTACAAAGCAAATATAGGTACTCATATATGTGTGCCCAGGATGTCAAACACACATATAATCTCAAATTGAAAGAATATCAAAGTAAAGTATATTATTACATCGCTTAAAACATTACAAAGTTACCACAATATTTTTACGCTCAAAGGCAAAATATAACATAAACGAATATGTCAACGCGCCACAGGGACTTCCAACCGGGGACATCAACTTAGAAATTGAGAACATCTTCAGGAAGACTCACCAAATCCAATATCATTTACCCATCCGGGATTTTCATTGAATGTAAAACAAGTGTAAAGCGCACCATGCTTAGCAAGTATAACAAAGGGGTCTATGAAGGCTCAAAAGGCTTGACAATCGTTTGATTTCGCGGTTAGCAATTTTAGTAGATCAAATTTTACCATTATATATCTTTAGATGATGCTTAAGCTCCAAAACCCACAATATTAAAGTTAATGGCACAAATACGATAATGAATAAACTTGAGCAATAACCAACATAAAATAACAATAAGAACAAAATACTCCATCAGTTTTCCAAGCCACTCGTGGACCGTGAGCACTACCGATATATCGATTTTACACTCTGCAGAGGTTGTACACTTTCTTTGTGAGCCGTGATTTACCCTTTTCGCCCGAGGTAGCTAGCCTCTTAACCCTCTACTAAAGAAAGTCGGCGGGGGTTCACTATGAAGTATTTCAAAGGTTAGTCTACCAAGTTAGGGGCGCTAGGTTTTAAGGGCACTCTGTGGGATCAACCAAACTCCAACTCCAGCGTTCCCACGGCCCACCCTTCCCCATTTGCGCCCACAAGGGTAACCGCTAACAAGCTAGAAAAGGTCCTCATATTGAACTAAAAACGAGCCATGTGGCCCTCACAGGTTATCTTGTCGATCCGGATTTTGCTAATGAATAAGTCCTTTAGTGATTCCATGTTGCTAAAAAGCACACTTTTAAACATCATTGCATAAATGCCATTAGTCATGTATTAGTTAGTTGAGCATAAGCAAAGAAGCATCTATCCAAATGCATCCCAAACCATAGGTAACAAAGGGTATCGGTACAAGAATAAACTAGGTAAAGTCCTTAGGGGTTGCTCAAATTGGACACATGCAATAAAGAATGAATGATAATTTGTTCATAGGATCAAGGAGACCTTTATTACACTTGCCTTTCTCAAAAAGCTCCTCTTGATACTCGATCAGCAAACAAAAACTTCAAAGAACACGAACCGATCACCTTCTAAACGTTCACCACATCACCAATCAATCATCCAAACCCGGTCATCACATGCAAACAAATATATTTCTATTAGAACAGTACACCAAACAGTATAAACAGCAGCTAAAAAGTTTATAAAACTATTCTACGCATTTCTACGAACACGGATTAAAAAAGATCACTCAAATCGGATTTAAAACGTGAAAGTTATGCATTAAGCAAGTTCAATGGCATTTCGTAAATAAAACATGGCTAAATTCGAATTTAAATGAATAAAATCTAATTCCTACCGTCGGTTGGATCAGGCGCACTAATACAGAAAAGTGGGAGGTCTAAAATGTAAGAAAACAGGACCTAAAACAAATACATATGAACCGATATAAATTTCTACGGAATTACCGGAAAACATAAGGTCTAAACCGCAAAAGATCCAGTCGACCGTTGATTGGCTAGCGCCGACGCCAACGACGGCGGCGCGTTGCCTGTGATTGGCTCGGTCCGCCATCTGCGCTGTGGACCGGTGTACACACAACTGTGCTGTGGACCGGTTATGATAATACCCCTTCGGGTTCTAATCTTGGCCATCCATCTAAGATCGAGGCGGCACCAGAGTACGGACTTCGAAAGATTCAAGATTTCGGCCAAGACGAAGGTGCTTCATAGGGGTAGGGTTTACGTGACGTGTGTTCATAGGTGGGGTGAGTGTGCGTGCGTGTTGGCGTCTGCGTTGTACTGTGTAATCTAAAAAAAAAGGGGGAAATTCCCGTCGGCCAACAGAACGACGACGGCAACGCCGCCGCTGCCGACGGTGAGCTCGCCGGCGTTCGTCAAATCGACGAATCCGGCCACCTCGACTCAAACCAAAAGCACGGGAGCGATGCGGATGACGACGCGAACTCGAGGGGCGCGAAAACAAGGGCGGGGAGCACACCGAATCGGCGGCCCCGCGGTGGCGCCATTGCCGGCGGCCACTGGAGCTTGCTGGACCGGCAAAATCGAATGGGAAAAAGAAATTAAAAGGCATAGGAAGGGAGAGGGGATTACAGCGGGTCCGATGAAGTCGTTGGCGTCGTCCGGGAGGGCTCCTAGGTGGATCGACGATGAGCTGCGATGGACTGGAAAGAAAGAACGGCCGCCGGTAAGCTTTCATCCGGCAAAACAGAGATGAAAAACGAAATTAACGGCACCTACGGTCGCGGCTCGTCACGGCGAATCTCCCAGGTGCTTCCTCGTCGACGATAGAGCTCCGGCTTGGGCGAATTTGGACAGGGCAGTGGGAGAGCTTGGGACGGCGAACGGAAGGGAAGAACGGGTACTCTGCGTCGGGTTTTGTAGGTGAGCGAGGGCAGGGAAAACGGCGCGGCGAGGTCGACCGACGCCAATGCGAGGCTTCAAGGCGCCCCCAACGTGTTCAATGCATCGTCATCTAGCTTGAACAGCCATCGAATGCGGTGCCCAGGTCAGCGCAAGCTAGATGACGATGCATTGAACAAGTTGGAGCTCAAAATCAGCTTACTTCGCTAGCAGCAGTACTAGTGTCTAATAAAGAAAACAAAAGCCTGGCCACCATGCGCCGCTGAGACCCGGGCTAGGGCACCGGAGGCCTCAACTTCGCTGCCCTCGACGTCCATGGCCCAAGGCACTCTAACGATGTCTGCTGGTGGCGGATCTCCGTCCATGGTGAAGGGAAGGCACGCGATGAGACGAGGAAAGGATGGGCAGGGACCTGAGATCGCCGGTGGTGGAACGGCGGCGCGCGGCCTCTGGTGCGTACGTGAAAGAAACTCACGTATACCGTAGATGCTATTTTTACAGAAGGGCAAATCAGTAAATACGGGAAATACATGTATTTAGATTTGTAAATGAATAAAATGTTTAAAATCATATGTATTCCGAAGTGTTAATGTTTGGAGTCATATTTTAGCGAAGTGAATGTTAGGAATCATATTTTTACGAAGCCACTTGTTTGGAGTCATATAATAGCAATTATCTCCCATCAACGACTTGAAACTGACGAGTTGATGGCGGCGGTAATGGCCACGCGCGGCATCCCCGGCTCACGAAGAAGATGAACAGGGCGTCGGCGTTTGCTTCCTCGGCCAACAGGAAACAGGTCACGCGGATTGGGCCAAGGTCGAGGCCCATTCAGGCTGTGCGTGTGCAGGAAAGGAAAATGGCAAGGGCAAAGCTGGGCTGGGCTGCCAACGGCGCAAGGCCGGTTGCCTGTGCGCAGGAAAAAGAAAGAAAAATAAAAGAGAGGGAGAGTTTCCAAAATAAAAGCCTTTCCTAAATTTTAAAGCCTCAAATTTGAACCAAATTCAAGTGAGATTTGAATTTAGCTCCACACAACCTTAACCTACACTCAAACAAAAAATATTAATTCCAGCATGAATGCAACAGACAAGTTTCTAAACCTTATATTAAATTTTAATTTCTCAAAAATTGTATTTTTCCTAGATTCAAATGCTCACAAAAATTCATAAATAAATAAATTTTAACTATTTCCAAAATTGCAAAATTTGGGGTGTTACACTTATGTGTTTTTAAGTACTATGTATCAAGTTTGTGTGTGGTGGTTTGTTGAAACAATTGAGTGTTGGATTTTTATCTTGAATGGCTAATTCAAGATATATACATTTTATTGCACCCAAAAATACATTATTATTATTGATCCTGTATTATATTGTTAAATTATTGGTGGTCCAAATAAATGAGCGTGGCACATGTGGCAATAGCTACAAAATTATGGTAACAACAATATTCGTGGGAAAAGATATTTTATCCTATCGCAACACATTTTTTTTCGATGTCATAAAGGTCGAAGCAATAGAGGTGGCCACATGTAACAACCATTCAAACTGTGTGGTTTTGGTAGTAATATAATGGCCAACCTATAACAACCAATCCAAGCTGGTGGCAATTATGGTGGTTATTTTATAGCACCCACAAAACCTTTGGTGGCAATATCGGTCAACAAGTATAGCATCCAAACACAATTCATAGTAATAAATGGGAACACATATAGCACCCAAAAAAAACTTTGGTGGCAATATTGGTCACCAAGTATAGCATCCAAATAAGTTTCGTAGTAATAAACAGGAACACATATAGCACTAAAAAAAACCTTTGGTGGCAATATTGGTCATCAAGTATAGCATCCAAATTAATTTCGTAGCAATAGAAAGGAACACATATAGCACCCAACAACCTTTGGTGGCAATATGGATCATCAAGTATAGCATCCAAATTAATTTCGTAGCAATAGAAAGTAACACATATAGCACCCAAAAAAAAAACCTTTGGTGGCAATATTGGTTATCAAGTATAGCATCCAAATTAATTTAGTAGCAATAGAAAGGAACACATATAGCACCCAACAACCTTTGGTGGCAATATGGATCATCAAGTATAGCATCCAAACACAGTTCGTAGTAATAGAGGGGATCATCTATAGCACCCAATGCAAGTTTGTGGCAAAAACGTGTAGCAACCACAACTAGAGCGTAGCAATACAATCCTTTTGCAACGCCTCTTTTTGGAATTGCAACGCCGGTGTTAGATGCCATTGAGACCTATAGCATCACCTGAAATGTTGCAATAAGATACTATAGCACCAACTAGAGCGTGGCAATATAGTCTTGTTTCAACACCTCATTGGGTTGCAATACAAAAAAATTGCAACACCCAAATGGCCATCGTGGTTGAAGGTTAATACCACGAACTTTTTGCGCATCTCAACTTTACCAAATTGTTTGGTTGCAATTTCAGCTATTGCACCCAAAAACGGCATATTACAACACAATTTGTGGGTTGCTATTGACCGAAAACTACGTAGTGATCTTTTTCTCTTTATTTTTCTTTTTATGGAGAGGCGGGTATCTAAGTACCCATTGTTTTCAACGGACACTTGTCCATTTTTTAACTCTCCTTTATTTTTTTTTTTTTTCTTAGGGAGGTAGGCTCTACTCGCCCGTAGGACACTTGTCCATTTTTCATCTCCCTTTTCTTTTCTTTTCTCTCTTTTTTTTAATCTACAACCCAAATCTCTTTTGTAATAACTTTGGAGAGATAAAACAAATGTAATGGAGCTTTTGTAAGATATTGGCTACCAATGAATGAGTGGATGAGTATAGGAAATATTTTTGGTTGCTCTCTCCCCGAGATAGGAATAGAACATTTTTACCGGCTAGAATGAATGGGTGTATATGGTATATATATGTGATGAGTGTATATGTGGTGGATGCGTACTTCTAGGATGGAAATAGCATATGGAGTCGAGTGGAGTGGAATGTAGTGTGATGGAATGAGTGGAGTGGAGTGTACATGATCAGCATGACAAGTTTCTAAGGGTCGACAAAGATTGAACAAACTCAATGCAAAGCAAGCAAACCCTATATATATATCTCAAAGGTTTTCCTAATCTAAGGAGCATGTATATATGGCTGTACTAGGAGGTTCACACTCTTGTCACACAGGAACTTATCATGTGCATTTTCAATTTTCAAAATATAAATCTCCGTAAATCTAGTGTTACTAGGAGTAAGATCAAATAGCAGCTCGGACTATCATATATCATATCCGTCAATTACCTAGACTTTAGAGCAAGCATTTGCAACCCATAGGTTTCAGGTTTAGAGTAAATATCAAATCAAAGTAATTTTGCAAATGGAGCTCAAGAGAAATTAAGTTTGAAAGCTAGGTACTAGAAAAGTATAACAACGGAGCAACTATTCATCATCTCTATGTTGGCAGATTTTGGGGTTCATTTTAGTTGAGCAAAGTAAACTTAGTGAATACTCTCTCTTAATCCTTTTATTCACACTCTAACAAAAGACTCTTTAAAACACTAGACTTTATAAAACTAGACTCTTAACAAATTCTATAGCAAACAAATATTTAACTAATAATATAAATACTATAATATAGATAGATATTAAGATACTTATCCGGATAATCGGGGGTTGCACTCCCCCAAGCTAGATTGGAGTGTAGTCTTCAATGATGTAGAAGTTGAGGTAGTTGGCAATGGGGGTGGCGCCTAACATATCTCTTCTCCTCTTGAAATCTGCCGATCTCAAATAGACAACAAAGCTAATGGAACTTGATTAAGTATTAGGGGTTAGCCACTTTGCTTTTGTTTGCCTAGGATAAATATTTTTGGATTTTCATTTTTCAAATTTTTATTTTTATATGTAAGAAAAGATAAAGTACTTATGCATCTTTATTTTATTTTTTATGCCACCACAAACAAATAGCCTAGAGGTGTTTAAGCCTCGGGGATATTAGCATGGGGCTTAAAGGTTTTCACAAAACAAAAGACAAAATGTTTTTGCTATTTTCAAATGCAGATATTAAATACCAAAAAAGATAAACATGATATGAAAAGATAAATATGCAATGAGGGGATTTACATATGGATAACTACCGAAGTTACCTTTCGGCGAGGATTCGGCATTTAGAGTCCTCCGAACGGGACTTCTAGTTACGCTCTTTACTCCCATGGTATATTAGTTGTCACAATTGGTGGCACCGATGATTCTATAGTCTCTTCGATGATGTTCTCGGGAGATGTCTTCTTCTTCCTCCATCTTTGTTTAGATGATGAACTTTTCTCTGGAGTGGTTGATTCTGCTTTTTCTCGTGGATGGTTCAGGTGTAAGGGCTTTAGCCTCTTCTCTTACCTTTTCTCCTTCTAAATCTTTGATCCATCGCCTCCTTTGGCGGCGACGAGCTGACACGCTCTTTTTCGGGGTTTTTCATAATCATTGTAACTATTAAAGAACACACGTACCTTTTCTTCGGGGATTGGAAATGAATCTCTCCCCGTATGGATGTAGATGATTACGCGTGTAGTGTTGAGGAATGGTCTCCCAAGCACTAATGGAGGATCTTCTTCCTTCCCCATGTCCATGACTACAAAGTCGGTTAGAACATATTGGTCCATAATCTTGATCGGTACGCCCTTGGTAATCCCTTCGTGAATTTCAGAAGATTGATCCGCCATCTGTAAAGCTGCACAAATGTTGGTTGCAATGGCAATTTTCCAAATAATAGTTCATATGTTACTTTTGCCATTAGATTAATACCAGATCCGGTATCACAAAATGTATTATAGAAATTCCATTGATTAATAGAGCAATGAATAGTAGGGTACCTGGATCATCTTGTTGACGAAGCATATGAGATTGAAGTAAATGATCATTATAAGATTTTATTTTGTTTACTACCATTACCTTTGTAGGCTGCGCCTTCTTGTATCTATTTTGATTCCTTCTTCTATTCTTATTGTAGATTTCTACCTTGGTTCGAAAATATGAATAGGAATGTTGGGGTTGAGTAGGAGAGGTGTGTACCTTGTTCGTGAAGTTGAATTTCTCCTTTTTCCCTTTAATATTGAAACAAATCTTCGCGACTGTCTGCGTAGATGATAGCTTTAGCTGATCATAAGAATGGTCGACCGAGTATGATTGTTGATCTTTCACTTCTTTCCGTATCTACGACCGCGAAGTCCGGCCGGCACGTAAGAGCCTCTCGATTCCCACACACACATCCGCAAGGATCCCCTCGGGATAACAGAATGATTGATCGCTAGCCGCAAGCACATATTTGTTTTCCAAAGTGGTTCACTATAAATCTTTTCATAAATTAACTTAGGCATTATGTTCACGCTTGAGCCGAAATCACATAGAGCATTATCGAAGGTGTGTTGTCCAATCTGGATTGTAATGACTGGCCTTCCTGGATCTTCCTTCTTAGGTGGCATTGAGTCATCCAACCAACAGCTTCCTGAGGTTTCTCTATAGTAGTTACCTGCATTATAGATATCGACAAGGTTTGCAGTTTCTAATTCTTCCGGCTGCCCCGGAATCTTTCCTGGTGTGGTTAGTGAAACAGAAAGCTGAGAAATCTGAGATTCTATCATTTTATTAAAGCTATGCTGATTCTTAATAGTGAAGAAAAGCTTTCTAAACGAGTATTGATAAGTTCAAGAGCTTTATCATTGGTAGCTATCTTTCTAGACGTATTCTCCATGGTTTTACCTTGGTTAAGGACAAGGTCTCTCAAAGAAGGTTGATAAGTATTAAAGTTGTTATTACCTTGATTATTACCTTGGTAATTTCCTTGGTAGTTGGGCCTCTGTTGATTCCAACCTTGATTCTGTTGAGGACGGAAATTATTGTTGTTATTATTGACGAAGTTGATGTCCTCCATGATCTCTGGGCAATTCCTGCCAGTGTGGCCTGTGTTGCATAAACACATATCAATAAGAATATAATCATTATAAAGATCAAAGCCATAACAATTGTATTCTGAATATAATAGTACTTACAGATCGAATACAAGAGAGAAGTCTCAAGATCGATAATCCTTGCTACTTCTTGACTATCAGGAACTCAAGATGAACTTGATCTTCCTCTAGAACTAGCTAGATAGCTAACTACTTCTAATATGATGAACTAGGGCTTAGGTCTAGACTTGGTTGGACTTGAGTTGGTCTTGATATGAATTGAGAATGACTTGATAATGAATTAGGGTTTAGCCCTGGGGTCAGGTGGTCTTCTTATATAGCACTTGGCGATGAACATGGACCCTTGGATCAAACCGACCTTCAATAACGGTGTAGATACAACCTCAAGGTCGGTGGTAAACCGACATAAAAAGGTAAGGCCGACAGGCGGGACC
The DNA here is from genome assembly GCA_015847255.1 of Hyparrhenia diplandra. Taxonomy (NCBI): domain Eukaryota; kingdom Viridiplantae; phylum Streptophyta; class Magnoliopsida; order Poales; family Poaceae; genus Hyparrhenia; species Hyparrhenia diplandra. The sequence continues at coordinate 267,541 of JADLZK010009841.1, forward strand.
CACCTAGCGGCCGGCCTAGTTGGCACTGGCGGCCGCCAGGGTGGCATGCCACCTCGGCTTCCCGTTTCTTCTGGTGTCCTCTGGTACCTTCTGGAGTGTTTTAGTCCACTTTTCGGGTTGAGTTACTTCACGGTTAAGTCTTGTCATCATATGTCTTGTATATTCCGGAACTTTCTCCATTCTTCTCGGCATTTATCTGTTAAGTCCCTGGAAAGTCACAAAATACCAAAACTCGTGGAAATATATTAGTTAGACCCCTAGACTTATGTTTGACATCTAACTTAAGCCCTTATTTCATGTTAATTGATTAATAATATTATGCTATAACGGTGTCAACACGCGCGCCCGCCGCCCCCTCGTGGGCGGGCGCCGTCGCATCGAGCCCTTTAGCCCTTCCGGGCTGGTCCATTTCGGGTCATGACATTTCCCCACCGCTCGACGAGGCGCCGCGTCCACATCTTTGCCCAACCCACCGGGTGGTGGCGAAGGGCATGCCGTCGTGGAAGTCACCACGCCGCGCCCGGTAGAAGACGAGAGGGCTGCACTTGTCGCTGTCGCCGCTGCGCATGCCGGGCGCCCTTGTCGGGCCGAAGGAGAAGTCGAGGTGGAGGTCGCCAAAGTAGAAGACGAGGGCCGCACTTGTCGTTGTCGCCGCTGCAGATGCCGGGCGTTGTTGTCGGTGAAGGAGAAGTCGAGGTGGAGGTCGCCAAGTAGATGCTGAACTTGAAGCTCGGGCGGGGCCGACGAAGGGACGCTCCGCCCATGCACGGTGCATGACGGAGGTGCCGAGGGTGCCCGGCACCGAGCATCCGGGCGTGTCGGAGGAGGAGATGTAGGCGTAAGTCGCTGGCACTATCACCTTTGCATGGAGCTGCTGCAGCAGACGGTCGGCCGAGCGAGTGGGAGGCGAGGAGGTGAAGTCGAGGAGGCAGCCGTAGAGGAGGTCGTTGGCGGCCGACGGGCGGCCCCATCCGGGCGCTCCTGCGGTCCACGCGGCGCCGACCGCGACGTTTGTCGATGCGGAAGAAGACGTCGCCGTTGTTGTCGAAGAGGATGACGGTTGCGCCTTCGACCCCGACATCGTGGTGCGCCTGAAGAAGGAGGACGCCGGCCGGGAACGCCCGATCTCCTCGTGGGTGGTTGGGAAGGTGGAAGCCCATCGCCACACCGTGCGGCGGGGACGTTCTCCCCAGCCAGAAGTCCCGGAGAAGCTCCGGCGGCCGGGATGTAGTAACGGTGGAAGTACCTCACGATGCCGTGAGTGGAGGCTCCACTGCAGTGCGATTGCCCGCAACTCGATGGCGTTGGCGATGATCTTGAGCTCCTTGTTGGTCGCCGTGGCCAAGTGCAACTCAGCAATCATGTCGTTCGCCGTCAGCGGCCGTCGATGTCGCCCATCGCCGCAAGAAGGCGCCGGGCGGCCCGGCATGCGGTCAACCAGGCCACGGGGCGATGTCGATGTCGGTGGGGTCGACGCGGGCGGCCGACATGGTCGGCGTCGGCGCCGCTCGGCGTCGGCAGGCTCGTCGTCGTTGTAGCGGCGGGCAAGGTCGATGGCCTCCTCCATCGAACAAGGCTCGAACCACTCGATCGTCGCGCGCGGCGTGTCACGCAGGCCTCCGATGAAGAGGCTGACACGGTGGCGCTGTCCCTCAAGTTCCATGCGTAGTGCATAGTTCTCGAAGGCGGTGATGTAGTCGTCCAGCTTGCCTCCTCAGGAAGGCGGCGCACGCCCCGTAGTGTCGAGGTAGGCGGGGGTGCAAGTGGTGTCGCGGGCGTCGTGTGAACTCGTCCCACTCGGCGGGGACCTCCTCTTGGACGGATCGAGGAACCGGACCGCAGCAATACCGGTGAGGTGGAAGGCAGCATACCGCACGTAGTAGTCCGGTCGATGTCCAAGTTGAGCTCGAACAAGAGCTCCGGCTATAATCCAGGTCGGGTCGTTGGTGCCGTCGCACTCCTAGACTTGCGGGACGTGTGACGTAGGGAGGGGGTGTGATGCCGCAGGTGGCACCGCGGACTGGGCGCCGCGGAGGCGCGGCCCAGGGCGCCGCGGGTGACGCCCGATCTGTTGGAGAGTCCCGCGCGGGTCGCAGGTGTCGAGGAGAGGAGAGTGCAACCGGTGCTGCGGTGGTGTCGAAGATGACGCCGATGACGGCCGATGTGTCGCGTCGGCTGTCGACCTCCTCTTCCAACCGGAGGATGGCGGGATCGGAGCCGCCGACGGGGCCGCGGTAGGGAGGGCGGCTGGGGGCGGCCCGTCGGGCGGGCGGCGGTAATCGCCGGGCTCTCCTCCGGCGTGGTCGTCGGGCGTGGGGAAGTCCTCGAGGCGATGCACGGGACGTCCATGCGACGCAGACGCGTCTCCATCTCGCCGGCGACGGCCGATCTTGGCGCAGCTTGTTGTCGAGGAGCGCCTTCGCCGGCTGCGGTGAACTCCCTCATCTCGGAAGCCATGGGTGGTGGAATCGCCCTGGTCTCCTCGGATACCGCCGCCGAACCCGGCTAGATTGGGCCGAACCCGACACGTGATCGCCGACCGTTGGAGCTCGAAGGTGGCGAGGGGCTGCAGACTCGCCGGCGGGCGACGAGCGGCAAAGACGACGAGCAACTGCGAGGAGGGAGGAGCCGTGGCGAGGGAGGGGGCGCCACCGCCGGGCCGGGGCGTCGGGCGCGTGCGCGGGGCGGCGGCGGTGGAGGGGCAGGAGATAGATGGATACTAATTTTTATTGCTTGCTTATCCCTACAGAGATTACATGCCTCGCTTATATAGCCCGGCCAAGTGGGACTTGTAATCTAAACAATCTCGTATAAGGTTTCCTTATACGATTGGAATACCTTTTACAAGCAATATTTATTTATTTCCTAATAAAGGCCTTCCTTATAGATTGAATATTCCCTTTACACACCAAAAGTCCTAAGATAATCCTAACTTGAAGACGAAGCGAGTTGGACTCGGACGGGAGGGAGGGAGGCGGGCGGCAGGGGCGCCGGCCCCCTTGCCGCCACAGCGCTCGGCCCCCTCGTGGGCGGCGGCCGTCGTGTCAGCCCTTTTAGCCCTTTCCGGGCTGGCCCGGGGTCTCGGGTCATGACAAAGTGTGGGGTTCACAAGTATTTCGATTTTTTTTCTAGCGTTGTCACATCGATCTATGCAATCTCTACTACACATCGATCTTAGAAGCTGCATGGCTATGTTGGCTTCAATCTAAATGCCTTTTTTGTTTGCTTTTCCTCCAAAATTTAGAATAATGGTACTGTACCCCTCAAAAAAAAAAAGAATTATGATACTGTAACCCAGCCTCGAATCTTATTTCTTACTATACAATTCTAGTACTTTTATTACGCAAAAAAACAATAGTTAAATTTACATATTTTCCCATATGGGACAACGCTAAAAACAATAGTTCTTAATTCACATTGCAGTATTCTAAACACATCACATCATTTACTACATTTTTCCATGGATTTGTTTTTAGGAAATCCGAGTAAAGGAGCAGCCTGCGGCGGTCTTCAAGTATGATTTTAATCTGAATGGGTTAGGGCATGTACAACCCACAGACGGGGGTTCGTCTCTAAACACCTCGAATCTAGCATACAGACAGGTATAGAGTCAGGTCATACAACCCACAGACATTGATCCGCCTATAAGCCATTTAATACTTTGTATGTAGCTAAGATCAACTATAAATTAAATTTTGTATATCATTGTGTGGCTGTTCGAAAGAAAAATATATCAAGAATAAATAAGAGCAACATGATTACAATATTTTTTAAACCATCAGTTTCACAATTATGTTATATATATATATATAGTTACAACGTTTTTTGTGTAGAAATCATCAGCAAGAAAATCTTCTGCAATAATTTTGCTAGTGTTGCAGTTCACACTCACTAGATGACTCATGATTTTACAGGGTCACCAAAAAATAAAACTACAGAAGCACTGTTGATAACCAGCTGGAGTATTAAAATTAGTACGTATTGATTTATTTATTTTTTTTACAACAGTACGTATTGAATTGAATGTCTGATGCCAATTATCCATGGCCCGTGGTGGAGCGCCGTCGGAGCTAGGCCGGACGAGGGACGAGAGGGCCTGGGCGGGGGTCGCCCGCGATGGAGCGCCGCCGGAGCCAAGGACGACGGGTCCGAGCCCGCGCCGCCGGAGACAGAGGAGAGGGCTACGCGCCTGCCTGCCGATGCCGCGGACAGGGCCGCGCGAGCTCGCCTCCATGGCCGCTGTAGAGACTTGTAGGCCACCTCGGAGCGCGAGCGAGCCGGATCTACAACCGGAGCTGGAGCCCGCCGGCCTGGACCTCGCCGACCGAGCGCGTCGGAGCTGGAGCCCGCCAGCCTGGACCCCGCCGACCGAGAGCGTCCGAGGATGTACGGGGCGCGCCGCCAGATTTCTGGCGCGCAACATCAGCACGCGCCCAGAACCAAATCCGTGCGCGGCCGCGTGGGATCCGTCCTCGCCGTCGAGATGAGGAGACGAGCCTGTACAGCGCGGCTTCAAGCGGCGCTTCGACCTTGGAGAACGGGACCTTGCCGTCGTCTCGCGAGTCGACGGGGACACGGTCTCCAAGCCAAACCGGGGTGTTTTTCGCAAAACTACCAACGTAGAGACGGGACGAGACGGCGCGCTGTACATGCCCTTAGGCTTAGGGCATCAGCAGTGGCTGAGTCGGTTCATCCAATTAAGAAGAATAAAGAAAGAGCCACGTACGCCCAGCTTCGAGTCGACTCGTTCATCCTCCAGCGGTGGGTCGACTCATCCAATAAAAAAACCTTTGTCTCTTCTTGGTTGAAGTTTCACTCGCGCGACTTGGTTGAAGTTTCCGTCCCCTTCATCCTGTCTTCTTTCCGCATTACCTTCACGAGCAGGCAACGGCGGCTCATCCAGATCTCAGCAAACAGACGACGCACTTCTCCAAATCTCGCCTCCAGCGACGAGCCTCCCGCCGTACGAAGTTTGCTCCGAGCTCGGCGCATGGGGAAGCTGTCTGCGGCGGCGCGCGAGACACGTCCACGGCGGCGCACAGAGGCACGGACTGGAAGCGGCGCATCGAGGCACCATCCGCAGCTTCGAGCTGAGCTCCGTCGAATCTTGGATTTGTACGTGAGCTGAATCTTGCCATTTATTTTAGTATAGATTTTAGTACATGATCTGAATCGAGGTGAGCTTCGAGCAGCTCCGATCTGAATCGAAGTGAGCTGAATGTTGGATTGTTGGTGGTTGGCAGTTGGTTTGCACTGTGTGAAAATATTTTTTAATCCTCATGAATCGGTTCATGATCTTGCATCGACTCCTGACACACGCGATGAGTCGGGTGGTTCTCCAGTGGGAATGAGTCGACTCATGCCCTGCCAGCCCAGCCATTGAGTTGATTTGAGAAGACCACTGGAGAAGCCTGAAAGCAATAGTGAAGTAACAGCAGACCGCCAAAAATTCATGCATGTTGTGCGTTGTGCATGTAAACCCAAGATTGTATGCGATCAACAACATTGTCATACAATTTGCAAGAAAAACTTTTCAATAGTGAATGTGCAAGAAATCATGTTATTGTCGTAATGTGCAAGAAAGCAATTGAACTTCCTTCACAAATATTGTAGTAAACCGAATATGTCATTATGGTAACTCAGATTACCGTAAATGGTAATCATTTTCTTAGCAAATATTATAGTAAACCGACTATGCCGTTATGGTAACTCGATTATGGTAAATGATAACGTGACTATCGTAAATCTTGTCCAATACTTATATAGGCCAAATTTATAGGCTATATGGACTAAGTTCATGAACAATACACTAGTTCTATAATATATATATACTCATATACTTATATGGGTCAAATTCATAGGCTATATGTTTACTTGGGCTAAAATTGTAGAGACGGGCTATATACAACCGAGTATTTTCTACCCATGGGTACGTGAGTATGGATACTATACTTCCATATCCGTACCCACCATACCTGATGGGTACAAGATTGTAACCCAATAACGCACTCCACGGGTATAAAATGTCTTCCATACCCGCCTCCTTATCGGTAAAACCCATCGGGGTACTCGAATTTCGGGTACCCGTTGCCATTTTGAGGTGGGATTTGATCACATCACAAAAAACGTGTCAAGCAAACAGCACCTACGGTTCAAATCTTTTGATGTTGCATCTCGCGTGTGTGTCCGCGAGTGTCGAGTGTGTAACCGTTTTCCCACACACGAGCCTAGAGCTCTTCTTTGCTTGTGTATGGAACACACATGCGTGTGTGAGTGTTGACTGCGTGGGAATTGTGTGTGCATCCAATTTTATCGGATCAAAAAAAAAAAATACTACACGTTTTGCTTCATGGCACAAGGATATCTAAAGCTTTTCCGTGAAAATTATGTATTAAACAAGTAATGATACGTACTTAGTTTACATCTATTAGCGGTTTTATTTACTGACGTACAAAGCTACCCCTCTCGTGATAGTAATCCCACCACGTCTAATCTATCCATCGATACCGACACGACGATACTCATGTCTATACCTCGGTTTGCATGGAGGTGGAGCACGCCCGAATGGATATAGTGATAAGATAAAATTTAAAAATTATAATTTAAAAATGTAAGATAATCAAACAAATTCCTTAATTTTTACACCCTCAAAGCATACTTTAACATTTTATACACTGATTTTTCAAATGGTTTGTTATAAATTTTGGAATAGGATATTCAAAAGTTTAAATAGGAGTGAAATGCATCGTGGGCACCGAACTTGCACCGTTGTGTCAAATAGGTCCAAGGACTTAGAAACCGCACATCTAGCCCTCGAACTTGCGAACCCGTTCACCCAAAAGTGCAGTCGGTTTTTGCATGGCTTGCATGGCGGTTTTGCATGGGCACTATAGCGATGCTCGACGTTTGCAATGACATCATCACTCTTTTTTTAATTTATGAAATTGATTTCTTTTTATTCGAGCTCCAAATATAGCAAATAATATATCAATTTTGATCGTCTCGACGAGCTCTTTGCAATGGTATAGCAAATAATATATCAATTTTTATTCGAGCTCCAAATATAGCAAAAAAACGGTAATAAAAGCATGAGCATTGATTCTCATTTATCATATCAATTCTAATTAAAATCGTGGTTCAAAAGAATGTCAAAATAAGCTTATGGTTCAAAATAATTTTAAAACATGCGCATCTAGCCCCTCCAAAACCATATCCGATTACTTGAAGTGAAAAATGCATGCAAATCATTTTTAAAAGTGTATGGAAAACATTATTTCGATGTACATATTGCTTTTATAATTTTTTTTTTTTGGCTCATGGCTGGGTTATTTTGCACCTATCCGGTATATTCCTTTTAAGTTAGAACCAAGTGCTTTTAAAACATGCTCATAACAGCATGCAAGCTAAGCTTCCATTTTTGCTATTTGATGAATGAATAATCTTAGTTGTGAAATAACAGTAATGAGCATTTACTGATATTTATTTATGTATACCTCTACATACTCATGCAAATCCACTGATATTAACTGGAGAAGGAAGTGTTACTTAATAGGAGGAAACACATATTAATTTATAATATATATACACATTTGTGCTAGAATTGTATTCTTTCTTTGACAGAGGAATCATTAATTTTGCAAAGATTGCAACGACTCTTAAGAATGCAGTCACATCCTAACTTTAAATCTAGGAACCGTGACAGAATACCTGACATGACCTGGCGATCTATGAACCGTGACAGGAATAACTGACGTGACCTGGCAATTGCACGCGACTTGGCCACGTTTAGTTGGCTAAAGTTTTGCAAATTTTTAGGCTCTTTTTCCATCACATCACATTAAATACACCAAAAGACATATGTTCGAGTATTAAATATACGTAAAAAAATTACTAATTACACAGTTTAGATGCATTCATGGCGATTCTTTTTGAGCCTAATTACTCCATGGTTGGATAATACTTACCACCAACAAACTAAACGTCTACAGTGTCTGCTACAGGAGTTCGAACAGTGCATTTGGCAAAACTTTAGCCAACTTTATCACAAAAGCAAAACTCAGCGACCGCAAGCTACTGGAAAGCGAGAGTCACACGTTTCGCAACGGAAGCGAGGGGCAATCACTCAGAAAGACAGAAAGTCAGGCTAGCGGCTATCCTGCAGCGCAGGCCACCTTGCCACAGAAAAGGAAGGCCACCGTGACCGGACTCGTCGTCGCGAGCAGTGACACGCGTCAAGTAAAGAAACACACCACAGAACACGCGAACTGGCCCCAGGAGCGAAGTGTCTTGGCATCATCTTAGAACATTCCGTTCAGATCAGAAAATGAACATGGCTATTCCTGCTTCTAACATGGTTGATTGAAATGAACAGCAGTGAACTTTGTAAACTCAAAGCAGAATGCAAAAGAATGGCTGTTCCATGGTGCTTCGACGATATACACAGGTTGCATTCTGCTCAGGGAACCAACCGCCAGCGACGGCTCTGAACACCTCTGCTGCTCACCGGCCATACCAGCTCCTCTGGGGCTGAGCATCGGTACCATTCATCAGCTTGTCGAGCACCACGTTCAGATCCACATTCTGCCCATTCTCAGTCAGCTTGCGGACTGTCGCCCTGACCTGCTCTTTGGAGAACCCCATCGTGGACACCTTCTCAATCACGTCGTCGATGGGCACTCTAGCTCCAGAAGAGCCACTGCTTGGAGCTGGAGTGGACCTGACTGGTGCAGCCTGGGGTAGCACCTGAGCTGTGGGCAGCCTGCCATAGCCGCTGCTTCCCCCAGGAGGAGCAAAGGGTGAAGGCGGCTTCATTCCAGCATTTCCATGGTGGGATGGAGATCCGGCGTAACCATATGGTTCGGAGAAACCACCTGCAGCCGGTGGTTTGTATCCAGCATTGTAGGGCGGCGGTGGCCCGGAATTAGGCCTGGCAGCAGACGCATCAAACATGCCAGGGGGCGGCGGCATCCCGGAATTAGGCCTGGCAGCAGACGCATCAAACATGCCAGGGTTCGGTCCATAGAATGGAGCGGCTGGTCCACTTGGGGGTGGCATATAAGGGGGTGGTGCGCGGATATTTGGTGGATAGCCCTGAGCAGGTGGGCCATACAGAGCTGGTTCTTCATGCTGCTGCGGCACTGGTGGTGGAAGCGCAGCTGTGGGGTTGGCACTTGCAGGCGGTGGAGGTTGAGAAAATTGAGCATATTGAGGCGGGGTTTGGTAATGCTGCGGTAGTGCTGGCTGTGGCGCCTGAGGCTGCTGTGGTGCTGGTGGGGTCTGGTACTGCTGGTGGGTGGCCTCAGTTGGCTGAGCTGATGGGGGGTAATAGGATTCCTGTGGTATGGTTGTCACTGAAGGAGCGGGCAGAGCGGGTGGCATTGACGGAACCTGGGGATGTGGAACATGGCCAGGGAAGTGTGTTGGAGGTTGGTTTTGAGCTGGAGGTGGAGGTGGCGCAGTCGGAGCAGGAAGGGCAGGCAGTGGTGGTGGTGGCTGGGAAGGCGGAGGGGCCTGGTTTTGAGATTGAATGGTTGGGTGGGATGGAGTGACCTGTTGCCTTGAGTCCACCTGCCCAGCTTCTGACTTAACATCCTCTGCTTTTGGCATTTGGAGCTTTGCAAGTTGGATCTGGGTCTCGACAATTTCCTGCTTATCGCGCAGAATCTGCACGCCTGCTTGAACCTGCATGTAGTGAATAAAGAGTTAAACCATGCAACTGACCCTCACAATGGTTATGGGCATGCCCTGTGAACGTTAATCACGCACATATAGTGATAGAATCATCAGGTGAAGCCTATGTGTGACAAAGGGTAAAAGGAAAGATGGAGCAGAGCAGTATGTAAAAGCAATATACATAAAACAATATTGATGTCCATACATCTACATGTGGACATGCCTTTGATTGGGGCTCAAATTCTTTTTGTACTAATACAGAAATACAGATGATTTATGTATTACTGATCCACCTTACAATTGGCCAAATACAGCATGTCACGTTCCTAGAACAAACAAAGTTGGCAATGTAAACAGTGACATGTGTGAACCACCTGGAACCTATGAACCCCATATAAGTGAGATGAGTACAAAACAGAGAACATATCATAAGTAAACAACTAAACACACAGATAAAAGCTCATCCATAACACAGATGACAGACATTATGACAGCATGGTCCATTGTACAGTTGTACTGCACCTATAAAATACAAAGATAGAGGAGGGAGGAGTAGTTACATCCACAGAAGCTTACCTCACGTAGTGTGTTCTCAAATTGCCTTAGTTTTCCATCAGTACTCCCATTGTTGTTCCCAATTGTCAACTTCAGCTCACCAACAGAATTCTCGAGATGGTATGTTCTATCCTCCAACTGTGCAAGCCTTGAGCTTACACCTTCGAGTGCATGTAGAAGATTATCGGCATATTTCTTCATGGTACGATCAATATCCACTATAGTGACTGCACTGAAGTTGCTCTTCTCTTCTTCATGATTGACTTTTTTTTTAGCACATGAGACTCAATCCACCAGCACCCTGAGTTGAGCACAGGGAAAGATGAAAACAGGGAAGTGATAGGAAGTATGATCATGTGAAGTGATAAACAATAATGTATCTTGTGAAGAAGACAATTTAGCTGGGTTGATTATTGTAAATTACAGCTACATATGAAATGAGTGAGTTGGATTCTGTGTTGTGTCTGTCCCTAATCAAACTGTGGTCAATAAAATTTCATGAACAGAACTAAAGATTATTGTATTAGAGTTGCACAAATACATATAGTGCCTATAATGATAGTATAATGCTGACTTTGCCAGATGACTTTGCAGGATCATGGACACCATATTGGAAGTTACCATTGAAAGTTCAACAATGCTGGAAGTATAGGCATAACTACATAAGAAAGTTGATACACTTTGAAAATGGATATGGTTTTTCTTGAAGGTATAGCACATAATAAAAGCTAAAAGAAAGAAGAAAACAAAATGTGCAACCAATCAGAACAAAGTCATATAAAATGGCATCCACATGAACTTCACAGAAAAACAAAAGGCCCATTAGATAGCTAGTAGTAAGAGTAGCCTAATGGGCAGCACAAAAGCCAGGACAAATTTTGAGTAGTTTTCAAGGACACAAATACATGGAGCATTGTTTTCAAAGTAAGAATACAAATATATACCTCCAATCACAAATATGAGTGCAATAATAGGGCAACAGTCGTTAACATGACATTTTTCTTAAAGACAAACACAGAGAGTTATAAGATATGAAGATATTATTTATAATGAATTTACTAATGACAATCTTGTATTGTGCCAATCCATATGAAATTTCAAATACCAATAACCAAATGTATAAAAACTTGACTTGGGATGACAAACTTAGGTGGACGTATATTTACAGTCATAGGAAGCAGTGAATTGTGTGGGTGGGGGGAGCAATTTTGTACTGCAAGATTGAAACTAGCCTAATAGGAGGTCTTAAAAATAAATAAATTAGTATATCCAAGTAGTAACGTTGCAAATGCTGTCAAGGGCTTAGGGCTTTGTCAACAGAACAAGCAACAACCAATTCCTAAGAAATTAAAGTATGCGTCCATAGAGTTGACGATAAAGGAAAATACGCATCACATCTAGAGATACTACTTCACTTTTTTTTTGGGGTGAGGAATCTTAGGATTCAACTTTACAAACAGGGGAAGCCAAAAATGCTACTAGTTATCCTAGCACTAGCAGCGACTGACCAACACTGCCAAAATACTCGTTCTACGACAGCAACAACAACCTAGCTCTCGACTCCTAAATAATGCTAGGAACAGATCTATCAGCGGAGTAATCAGCATGGGAGTCGAACAGGGTAGTACCTGGAGGTTGGGGGAGGCGGGTTTAGAGTCGAGCGAACCCCAGGCGCCCGTCGCGGGGGCCGAGCCGACGGGGACAGCACTGGCGGTGGCGGCGACAGAAGGGCGGATGGGCTGGAAGTCGTAGCTGGGCAGCACCTCGTCGACGCCGTTGCCGGTGCCGTTTGCGCCGCTGCCGTGGGAGGGTGGGCGGTGCCCGGGCCCGTGGCTGACCGCCTCCTCCTGCGGGTCGGGGCTCATCAGATCGCCTAGCCCGCCGGATGCCGGCGGCGAGGACGCAGCGGTGGTGGCGGAGGCGGCGGCGGCGAGGACCTGGATCTGCTTGTCCATGAACTGCGACGCGTTCATCGCGGCGAGTCGGCGGGACAAGCCGACTGCGGGCGGCGGGCGGCGGCGGATGAGCCGATCGGAGCTGTTGGCGTTCGGGGCGGAATTCCGCGGAAGCTTATTATGCTTGCGGAGGGAGGCAAGCAATTAATTAAGTAAAAAAGAAATTAAATTGATTTCTTAATGACGACGCGCAATCTGTTTTTGTTTCGGATTTTCATGAAGGCCGTGCGGCCCGTGAGTCCGTGACGATTGGGCTGGGCCTTCTGAGGCCACCGAGACGCGAACCAGAAATCTCTTACCGTAACAGTATATATCTCTACTATAAGGCACCACTTATTTCTAATTTTGGACCGACGATCACCAACCAACGGATCCACAACTCAAGAGCTAGTCTCTACTATAAGGCACCACTTATTTCTAATTTTGGACCGACGATCACCAACCAACGGCTCCACAACTCAAGAGCTAGGATTCAAAGTTTGTCCGGAGTTCTTACATCTCTCACATCCCACAAAATAAAAAAAACTCCGGCGCCCATGCCCACGCCGACCGGAGTCCACGGTTCCAATCTACGGAAATCACAGGGAGAAAAAAAATCTAAACGCCGCGCAGTTATCCTCCTGCTCGCGGCGATCCCGCCCGGCGGTCGATCCATCGCCTACTTCGCCGGCCCCGGTCTCGGCGATCAGTCCTCATCCGTGGGTCGGTTTCCTCCGTCACGGTGAGACCCGACGTTGGCGCCCCCGCGTGGAGTCCTGGCTGCCGCGTGACCAGAAGGAAACTTCGAGAAGGAGCGCGCGATCAGGCGAGTCGATCCACGCGGGCGGGGGTTCCTTGTCTGGCGCGAGGTACGCACGCGGCTCCTTGTCTGGCGCGAGGGTTCATGCCTTCCCGGCTGACGAGATCACTGACGCCGCCATGCTACTCATGACCCTGTCTTGTGGGCTCGGTCGTCCGCAGCTAGCCATGGCTTCTAGCCAGCTGCTGAGAGAAATCGATCACCAGTAGCTACCTCTCCGAGGTGCATGAGTGCAACCTGATTATTATGCCCGGCCCTACAGTACGTACCCTATATAGCTATATATCTTCGTTCATATATCGCTGCTTGTGTTTTCCTGTTTTGATTTTTGTGTTGAGGAAGAGGAAGGAGATGATGGATCATCAGGAGAGATAGAGTGATCACATGCATTAATGTTGTTGCGGCTAATAAAATGTTGAGGATATATATTGATCGAGGAGAACCAACACTGAAACCTTCTATGTTTAATGACCATAAATAAATCATAGGGACAAACCATTCTTAATGTTGGGATCTACCTTCCAGAGCCAGTGTTTTGATCGCATGGACAGCTTTACGTTGGTTTATCAAGAGGGGGTGTCCAGATCTACAACGAGAATTTTGACAAAACCAAATTAATGTGGCTTTGGATCCTACAGGGAAGAGCACGAAGAACATAGTTTACAGAGACGTCTTAAATTGGTGATTAATGGTACGTATACTCAATGAGCCTTCTCAAAAGCAGCTTCCATTCGTCAAAACTTCTGTTATATCCTAATCCTTCTGATCTATAAATGCAGATGCGGCTTGGTCGATGATGTGTGCGTTGAACTTACAGAAAAAACGTTGGCTACAGTTTGCAATCTGGGTTTTAAGTACATTTCTCAAGTACATGACCACGCCTTCCTGATCTGATATTTTAGTAAATCATATCCTTTGATTCCTGCAATTTTGTTGTTGAACCATGTGCTTTAATCCATGTAACTTTATTGTTGAACCATTCTTTGATCAGCATGTCACTCTTAAAAAGAAGAAAGCCAACATACGATTCATGTGTGGGGACAGTGAAACAGATGTTGGTTAACATGTGAGATATAGGGTGTGTGGGTGCAAGCAAGATCCAAGTGGGTTCTATCTTGTTTCATTTTTTTTTTTTTTTACAAACCGTAGCGTTAGCACGGGCATTATACTAGTACAGCCTAAGATGACAATCAACCATAAAAAATTATTAAAAATTATAAAACAATTCAATAAAATTATAATTTTTCTTGAATTGTTTTAAATAAAAATAGAGATTTATCTTTATCCGATGCGGCCTAGAAATCTCATATACTATTTTTAGTCCCTCTTTGAGACGTTTCTAGATCCGCCACTAATGTCACATAAAGTGCAGCTTAACTCAAATTTGTTGTCACTCAAAATTATATTGTTTCCAAAAAGAAGTCTACATAACCTCCCAACGTATTGAGGGTGGTCTACATAACCCCCTAAACTATAAAACCGGACATTATACACCCCAAACTTTATAAAACCGGTTAAATAACACCCTAGGTGGTATTAGGTGATGGTTTTGCTGATGTGGCAATCCATGCTGACTGGTTTTGATGATGTGGCGTCTAGGCCCACTTGCCAGTCTGGACAATAACTTCGTTCACAGCTCCTGCTCTTCATCCGTGGTCTAGCAGACTTCGCCAGGTCAACCCCGCCCAATCCATCTTCTCCTACGTCAAGCAGGCCCCAGTTGAGTTCTTGTGCAGGCATCGGTTCTCCCCGTCAGCTTCTCGCAGTAGCGTTCGTGGACGACCTCAGCCACGGACCAGGATGGCCTCTCGGAGCACCGCCGGGTGCCCACCTAGCGCTGGATCTCTGCCCCTTTGTTCGTGGCCATGACCCTCACGTACAGCGGCGGCACAGAGGCTCTTGGTCATCCTCATGCCTCTCGGAGATGATGCGCTCGAGAGCACGGATGGCGCAAAACCTACTTGTCGGTGAACTGGGTGACGCCACTGGCGCCGGCCACCGTGAGCTCTCGGTCCCGTATGTCGACCCCTCCCACAGCAGCCGGTGTTCTAGGATCTACGCAGGATCTACGCGGCGCTGGGGCAGAGTCGGACAAGGCTGCGTTCCAGCACACCGCCACCACCAGCAGACGCAAGCTGCAGAGGCTCACCCATTTCCACCGTGAGCAAAATTTGTCAAGCAATAAAGAACAAATTGGTTTCAATCTCGTCTTTTCTCCATGGTACAAACCAATGACAAATAAAGAATACTCTCTCTGTTTTAAATTATAGTTCGTTTGACTTTTTTTTTGACCCTAAGCCACTTTCACTGTCTTATTCAACAAATTTGTACAAAAGTAGTCAAATTTAAGTAATTCTTAAAGAGCATTTGTTAATAAAGCAATCCACAACAAAAGAAGTAATATTTTACACAAAATTTTGAATAAGACGAGTGATCAAAGTTGGGGTTGAAAAAGTCAAACGAACTACAATTTGAAACGGATTTAGTAGATAAGTTCCTCGAATCCACAGCTCGATGCTTGCTGCCGCTGTGGACAGCCTGTTGCCCGTGCTTGCCACCGCCGTCGCGCGGAGCTCGGTGTTCATGCCTCACAGTGGGTCTGAGCTAGGCAGTTGTGTGCTCGTGGTGCAGATGCACCGCGTCTTTTGAGCCGTCAGCCATCTCCTGCGCGCTCAGAGCTGAAAGCTCCTAGGCGGTGCAGACTGTAGAGGAAGAGCACGATCTACTAATAGGGTTGTCATCCAGACTGACAAGTGGGCCTAGATCAGATTGACAGGTGGGCCTAGATGCCACATAATCAAAACCAGCCAACGTGGATTGCCACGTCAGCAAAACCACCACCCAATACCATTCAAGGGGTTATTTGACTGGTTTTACAAAGTTTAGGGTGTAGAATAGCTGGTTTTATAGTTTAGGGGGTTATGTAGACCACTCTCAATATGTTGGGGGGTTATGTAGACTTTTTCCTTTCCAAAATAACACTTGGTGCGACTTAATTATTAGGGCAGTCTCAATGAAAGAAACTAACACCCTTTCCATAGCAAAAAAAATCATCTATAGAAATCATTCTTCAAAGGGCGGTGTCTTCGAATAATAATTGTTTTCTCTTTCTCTCTCCCAATTCCACCAATGGGGAGAGTTTTATTAGAGCAACCCAACCCACCCCCTACTTGAGCCCCTACCCTAAATTCTAGGGGTTTGAACCAAAAATCAACTCCAATGGTACCTCTAAATGAGACCTCAAATTTTATAAAACCCCAAATTTTAGTTTGAACCCCGCATTTGGATGACCCCTATTCCCCGTGGGGCCCACCTCGCTTCTTCCGTTTCACGTGATTTTTTTTTCCCCTTTGCGTTCCCTCGCGGAGCCGACGCCGCCGCCAAGGCGGAGGAAGAAGAGGTCGGGCGAGCCCGGCGACCATTTCGCCACGACGCCCGGTGCGGCGCCGCGGCGGCACGGCCACCGAAGCCCTCGCAGCGGAGCCAGTCGCAGAGCCGCGCCGCATCGCTCCTCCATGCTCGCCTCGCCGGCTCCAGGCCCCGGCCGGGCGCCGGAGCACTCGGCGCTTCGCGCCCACCGTGAGCGGTGGCGGTGGGGTCGGGGAGCTGCCCAGCCCCGTGAACGGTGGCGCGGCGGTGTGCACGTTGCGGTGGGACAAGACGCCGTCCACCCGGCCGGGCGTAGCACGAAGTACATCGGCGATAGTGCTGGATCCCGGGTCGGCCAGGCTCGCCGAGATGTCCGCGGGCGGGCAGAGTCGCCGCTGGCGGCGGCGGCCGCCGCTGGCGCCGCGACGCTGGTCGGCGGGCGCCCACGCCGCTGAAGCGAGGCTCGCCGCTTTCCGACGCTCAATTCCTACTGGAGCCGTCGATGCCGCTCCGGACGCGTGCTCGGTCGGCCGGAGCCGTCGATGCCGCCGCCGCGCTGCCAAAGCGAGACGGGCGTCTTTGGAGCGCCGACGCCGCCGCCCGCAGCGCAGCACCGCGGAACCATGGACGCCGCCGCCCGCCGCCCTCACGAGCCACTGAAGGGGGCGGCCGAGACCGCGGCCATGCATACACGCGGTCAATCGGGGATCTTAGCTATTAGTCTTGGCTATTGATCTTGGCTCCGGTGTATGCTACGGATCTTGGCTCCAGTGGAGTTGGTGTCATGGCGGGCCGCGGCGGCACCGAGCGAGCAAAGCGGGCAAATGCGGCGGCGCTCGGAGGTGTCTCGGGGAGGTGGAAGCTGTTTTGGTCCTCTTGTACCACGACAATCTGGTCCCACCTAAAAAATAGGGTCTTGAGCATATTCTTTCCGCTGGAGTTGGACTCCATTTTAATCCCCTATTCTGTAGAAGCTCAGCCCGCAAAAATATGATTTCGGGGCTCAAAACTTGCATGCCGGCTGGAGTTGCTCTTAACCCCATAGAAACTAGTGGTTTCTCCCAATGGCAAATTCATGGTTTCTTGTGCATTGGGTCAAGAGTAGACATGGTTTCTCCATTAAGAAACCATTTCTATGATTTGTGCTCTCTTTCCTCATTAATTAGGCTATCACACATCATCGTTTTGCTTAGTTGGCAAGCTATTTAATAGAGATAGAAACTATCATTAATGCTCCATTGGGAGTGCCCTTACTATGTCACACCAAGTTTTTTTTTTTTTTTTTTTTTTGACGGCAAATGTCACACCAAGTTGAAACCCCTAGTTTGATTTCCGTTGTGAATTGTGTGATCCTACAGACAAGGACTCAAAGAAGTCATTTTCTTCTGTATATATGACCGGAATGCTAGGACTTCTGGTAGGCAAACCTCTTCGGTATTAATTGCAACTCATGCATCATAAAGATCATGGAAGAGGAAAATGTTTGGGTTATGGCAGGCTTTAGACAGCTTAGGTCATTATTCTAAGTCACGTTTAAATCCTTGGAATTGAATTCTTTTAGAATATCTTGTGTTCTTGACCACTCAAGAAATCAAGGTGCGCCTTGAGATTTCATGGGCATGCTGGTCAAATGCTTACTTATGTGTTGCATGATTTTTCTGTGGGCCCTATTTTGTTTTGTAACTGCTATGTTGAGGCAAATTTACCGTGTCAAAGGCCCAATGACTAAACCAAATAAAGAGTAACTGCTCAAACTTTTAACTTGAGGATGCATTAAAGTAACTATATACATGTCTGGATTTCAAGTCGACATGTGGTATCTCAGAGCACAGAGAATTGATCTTATTGTCACAAGTTATGAAATAAAATTGACTTTTGATTTCATTCTCACAACTTCACAGGTCAGACCCTACTGAATGGTAGCTCAAGTTTTTGGAATAGGATATTTAAAAGTTACCAAAACCATTGAATGTACTTCTAACTGATAATCTAATGTGGGAATCCAAGTTCTCATTATTCACACATGAGGCCATCTTCTGCAATGTATTCCCTAGCTCAAAAATAGAGATTGACACCAGAGTTTCACCAGGAGTGTGTGAGCAAGGGTTAAAGTAGTGCATGCGAGTGGACATCATTGGAAGACTACAAAAAATACACAACTAATTGATAGTACATTGTTATTGGATGGTTAATGGAAAAACAGGATTGGTGCATGGTTTTTGGGCATCCATTCTTCATGGAGATATTTCTCGTTGGTGCATTGTGTATTTGGAATGAGCGTAATGCCCTCATCTTCAATGGAAAGGTACCAAACTTTGCTGCATAGAAATTGGATTTCAAAGATGAGGTGTCTAGTCACCTTATCGGGATCAAATCTAGTCTTCACTAGTCCATTCTTGCATGGCTTAACGCTCTGTAATATGTTTTCTGTTGTTTTAGGTAGATTGTCAGTTCATCTTAGGTAGCTTTTTCTTAGTCACTTTTGCTTTTCCTCCTTCCTTTTTTTCCTAACTCCTGGTTTTTGTCCTTGCAAGTTCTTTGTTAACTTTGTATCTTTTGAATATATTTCTTGTTGGGGGGGTGGGTATGGTTGTTGCTCAAAAAAATGGACTAACAGGATTTGGTCGCCTTACTAAAAGTGCATCTATCCCTTAAGTGGGTTTTGGATGATTAATGACAACGTGATTAAAGGACTAATGAGTTTGCTAAGTGTTGACAGGAAATACAGTATCTCACATGTACTTGTAATATATTGTACAAGAGCCAAAATGATGTATTATTGTGAAAACAATCTAGATCAAGCACAAGACAACAATGCAAATGGATTACATGCATAGGCTTATCTATTTGTGGGAATTCTATCATCCACGATTACAAAGATGGGATTTTCAATGGATTCAACACCAAGTGTGACTAGATGGAGTGGGGTAGTGAAGATAACAAGGAAAGGCTTCGAGGTACTAAGCAAGGGTGAAAGACAAACATTGACTTGGCGACCAAAGAACCTAGCTAAGTTGAAGAAGGAAGTACTTGCATTTACTCCAACCTACATCAAGCCTTGGTCATATTGAAGTGAAGAATCAAAACCTAGATGATACTTATAAAGTGTGACTTGGTATATTTGCAAGCAACTCAAATTCATGAATAGAGTGAAGTCACTTGCTCAAGATGGCTATGCTCAAGGAAAATATCAAAATGGCATGATGATCAACCTTTATTGATGAAGATTGAAAGACATGGCATCATGGTTCAAAGGTTTCAACTCAAGCACCTCAAATTTCATTTTTATTTGAATTGAGTTGATTGGTATGTTGTACTATTAGGAGGGATACATCATGTTGATAGATTTATATCCATAAGTGCTCAATCCATCCCATGAGAGATTAAAATGTTTTGAGCGACAAAATAATTTTTAGGGTTTGTGGTCGGGGGGAATCTTGGACTCGTCTAGTATGAATATCGGACATGTTCGGTATTTTTCGATTTCACCGCAAAAACTTTTACTAACATGCAAAAAATGTTTATTAACTTCCCATAAACCTTTTTGCAATTAAAATCAAGTCTTTAGGAGAAATTTGTTCACCGGTGGTACCGGTAGCTCTTTTCTTCACAAGCAGGTTCAAAAAGTAGCAGTTGGGCTCATACCGTGCGTGTCCGATATGCATATTGGATGCGTCTGGTATTGCAATAGCTAGTTAACGACTAGTTTTTTCGAAGTGTCTACAAATAGCCCCAATCCTCTAGCTTTGGGTGTTGCTGCCAGACGTGTTCGATATTGGTACCAGATGTGTCCGGTATTTGGCCTTTGTGCTGATTTATATATTTTGTGCTCTAATCTTTGTGGTGCAGGGCTCATATATCTGGGATTGTTTACTCTGATTGGGAGTTTCCAAGTATTTGGGGTTGTTTACTCTGATTGGAGTTTCCAAGTAAACTAATTGTTTCCACTATTTAAGGTGTTACTTTTAGTTGCGTACAGTGTGACTTGAAGGTCAATTGTCTTGAACTCCATCTGCCTGGTGGTGAAGGAGGAATCTGATGTTGTTGCCCCATGTATCGTAGTTCCCTAGTTTCTCAACTGCATCCTGTGAATTCGCTGCTTTGAATTACCACCTGGCTCTATCAAGAAGGTGATGTTGCTGCCCCATGTACCACAACCCCCTAGTTTCTCAACTGCATCCTACAAATTCACTATTACCACCTGGGCGGTATCCAGTTTACTCGCAGCTATCCCTTGTAGTAACCTAATGTCATGGATGGATTTTTTAAATCGGACCTAGTAAGTAAAGAATAACATAAATAAGAGGGACTTATATAGTGGGGGCATTATGGAGGTGGGGGGCATTTGCCCCCCTCCCTCTGTCCTTGACAGTCATTACCATTCAAGAGGATTACAATGATTTTTACTCCTTTATGAATTTACTAGAGTTCGTCCCGTACTTGTAGTTGATCCAAGATGAGGGCAATCACGGTGTTGGTTGTCCCCGATATAAGATGCCAAGCTCTCACGACACATGGCGGAAGCGGCTCTGCGGCAGCAAAGATGTCCCTCCGGCGACGGCGGATCACACACATCCTCTAGGCTACATCAATGATGACTGCCACCAAGAGGGCTCCGCCGACGATGACTAGGTGTAGGCCCCATCATCATGTGCTAGTTGTACATCAAAAGAGAAATGATATCATTAGAGATGTTAGAGCCAACTTGAGACAAGACATACTCAAGTATGTAAAAAAGGTACTACATACAGGGAAAATATGTAGTGCAAACCATAACCTTCATGAAAACCCGTGTAAACCATGACAAAATAGCCATCTAAATTCACCAAAAAAACCACACATGTAAGGTGATATGATGATACACAACCTTATAAAATATTTTATTCAAGCTCGACTTTGTTTGTGAGATATAAAACTCGGCTTTGTGAGATATAACAACCTTGTAAAAGGACTTCTTCCTTTTTTTTTTTCTTATTAGGGAGGCTGGATTGGGTTGTCAGGCCTTGTCCTTGATAGGCTTTTACAATTGGTCGGGCCAAAACTGCTGGGCCTATGGATGGAGCGGTCCAATCGAAAACTCGAAAGGCCTCTCGACTCAACGTCGTCGCCGACGGGCACGAACAGCTGGCCGCTTCGTCTCCTGGTTCTGCAGCGGCCGGACCATCGCGCCGCCGTGAAACCAGCCGGTCGGCGCAATTGCGAGCTATGTGACCTCAAGTCCCTCCCTACTCATCATCCCCATGCAGTTTCTGTGCAATCGCTTCGCCCTGCTATGTATACAAATCGAAGTACGGTGAACGTGTGCTGCAGCACGTAGTGCAACTGCAAAATGCATAATACGTACATCATGCTTTCAAGGTTTATCGGAGGTTCTTGACGCGTGAATCCTTTGTGTTCTGGTTTTCATTCCTTGAATCACTGCCTACTTGTTGTACTACTGTTGAATGTTGATTATACAAAGTTGCAATTTTCAGAGTATTGAATGTTTATCATTTTTATTTTGGTTTCATGGCCATTTCCGTTTCTCGTTTTGTTTCCCTTGCCTAGCCTTTTGGTATTGAAGTTACTCCTTTGATGAATCTTCTGTTCAATGCTAGTCAAGGAGTAGAGGGCTGTATAATCCTGCAGTGCTCATTTTGGGTGACGTGGCTAGCAGAGACTTGAGAGAGAGAGAGAGAGAGAGAGAGAGAGAGAGAACGGTTACCCACTAAGTGGAAGCTGTCTATTTAAGGTATTATATAGACTTCCCAAATTCACATTCTTGCAAAAGATATACAAGTTCTAGTCAAAAAGAAAAAAGTTCTCAATTTCTCGAAAAGATATACAGATTATCTCAAAGGTGGAGGGGAGGGTGCAGGAATCTTGGGCACCGGGGCCTAGTCACCGGGATTGCGGGACGATGTGGCGATCCTCGTTCAGCGGAACATCGTCCCAAATCGGCGGCGGGGGGCGAAAGCGGGGACGAAGCACTGTGCGATGGTGGGGACGCGAATCGGAGGATACGTGAGCGGCAAGGGCAAGGTGAACTTCTTTCTCGCTGCTGAATCAGAGGATCCGCATTACCGGGTGAAGCCGCGGCGCCTTCATCGGGGCTGCTGCTGCCTGCGCCTCCCGTTCTGCTGCTGCCGCCGCCCGCCACCGCACAGCGTGCGCCCACGCCAGCGCCCGGCTCCGCCTCCGCCTCCCGCTGCCGCTGCCACTTTCGCCCACCAGCAGCGGCCGCCGGGGAGCGACCTCTGCCGGCCCGGCGGACCGGTTCCTCTGGGGGTTCGAGAAGATAAGGTAGGGGAAGGGTAAAAACACGATTTGATTTCTGTCTCGGGTTCCCGATGTAAAGATGCATGGGTCAGTAATTTTCAAATAGAGGCTTAGTTAATTTCTGAGATCCACGGGGTTCGATAAAAAGTGTTTGTCTTCTGTGTTTTCGTTTTTCTTGGTGCTCATCGTCCCGGTTCTTCGACCCAATCGATTCGGGAACGTGCTGAAGCTCTGTACACGTCGTTCCAAACAGTATTGAAAATTGGCGTACCACGTTCCTCGTTCCGTTCCTCAACCCGGTCGACCGGGAACGCGGTGACTAGGCACCGGGGTCACAGAGCACGACCTTAACAAATTCCATGGGGCCATTAGCTGCTAAAAATTCTGTTGTTTTCAATGATCAACGGCAGTCAAAGGACCCTGGTCGATTCCTCTAGCTCCACACCTGGATTATCTTGCTATATGATTCAAGATCCGTGGCCAACATGGAACCCAATCAGCTGATCCACGATCAGTGCGCAAATAAAAATGACTTTTGATTTCATTCTCGCAACTTCACAAGTCGGACCCTACTGAATGGTAGCTCCGGTCCACTTCTTTACCCAAAACCTTGACTTCTATGTAATGATTGTACTTCTAATTGATAATCTATTGTGGGAATCCAAGTGTCCATTATTCACACATGAGGCCATTGTCATGACCAGAATTGGACCAGCCCGGGAAGGGCTAATTGGGCCCGACACGACGGCCGCCCGGCCCGAGAGGGGGGCCGCGTAGCGCAAAGGGGGACCGGCGCCCCTTGCCGCCGTCTCCTCCCTCCCGTCCGAGTCCAACGCCGTCTTCAAGTTAGGATTATCTTAGGACTTTTCGTGTGTAAAAGGGGATATTCCAATCTATAAGGAAGACCCTTATTAGGAAATAAATAAATATTGCTTGTAAAAGGTATTCCAATCTTATAAGGAAACCTTATAGAGATTGCTTAGATTACAAGTCCCACTAGCCGGGCTATATAAGCGAGAGGCATGTAATCTCTTTGGGGATAAGCAAGCAATAAAAATTAGTATCCATCTATTCCCTGTCTCCCAGCCTCCACCGCCGCCCTCCTCCCGCGCCGCGCCCCGCCCCAGCGCCGCCGCGCGCCGCCGATCACGGGCGCCGCTGCCGGCCGCCGCCCCCCCCTCCGCCGTGGCTCCTTCTCTCCTCGCGCGGTTGCTCGTGCTGCCGCTCATCGCCGCCCGGTGAGAGGCGCAGCCCCCACGCCCTCTTGAAGCTTCAACGGTCAGCGAACACGTGTCAATTCGGCCCAATCCAGCGGAATCGACAGCCATCTTCTACAATGTATTCCCTAGCTCAAAAATAGAGATTGACACCGAAGTTTCACCGCGAGTGTGTGAGCAAGGGTGAAAGTAGTGCATGCGAGTGGACATCCGTGGAAGAGTACAAAGATAACACAACTAATTGATAGTAGTAAATTGTTATTGAATGACTAATGGCAAAACAGGATTGATGCATGGTTTTTGGGCATCCATTCTTCATGGAGATCTTTTCTGCTTGGTGCATGGTGTATTTGAAAAGGCACCAAAATGGAAATTGGCTATCAAGATGAGGTGTCTAGTCACCTTATCAGGATCAAATCTAGTCTTCACCAGTCCTTTTTGCATGGCTTAACGCTCTGTAATCTGTTTTGTTGTTTTAGGTAGATTGTCGGTTCATCTTAGGTAGCTTTTCTAGTCAGTTTTGCTTTTCCTCCTTCCCTTTTTGCCTAACTCCTGGTTGGGTCCCCTGTAAGTTCTTCTCTGTTAACTTTGTATCTTTTTAATATACTCTAACAATTATGCCCGTGCGTTGCAACGGAGAAAATAAACTATCAAACATTTATAAAAAATGATCATATATATTTATGCTTTATATAAAATTTCTAAACTTTAATTTATGTTATGATGACACTGATGTACATAATATAAGTAACTTGATGTTGACATTAATAAGACAATGTTTTGAGCCTATTTGAATTGAAGTATAACCATGAGCTGTAAATAAATCTAGCTTCAATTTTTATACTATCCATGTGTTTTGCTATAATTAAATATTTTTTTTATAGTTTATACTATCCATGTGGTTTGCTATAATTAAATATCAAGTTCATCATTTTGTTTAAGGACATTTTGGAAGTCGGCAAGGACCAAGTATACATAAGCACCAATGAATTAAAAGAAGTCATTGAAGTATGGAAAGCTGAACGATTGGAATTTGAAAGCGAAAAAAATAACGTGAACTACTCCAAACCATATAAATAGTACCAAAAAAAAAAAAAAGATGCCAACCACAACTCCAAACGATTTATATATAGAAGCCAATCAGAGCACGGAATAAAAAGGAACCGTGGACTACTCCTATAACCATATTATTAGAGAAAATAGTCCAAACGTTTTTGGAAAAAAAGAAAAAAAAATAAAGATACAGATAGAAGAGAAAAAAATAGGGATATCCCCGTTCCTATTTTGATTAGGATTCCTATTCACTACTCAACATAAAAATTCTTGCGTGATAGGAGTCTATTTGGATTAGGACTCCTAATTAGATTTATATTGGTTTAGACATATTGGTACTAACTCATGGAACAAGAGTATTAAAATGCACAGATTGTCTTGGCATAATACGGAAGCTCAACAAGTACACCAGGGCACATGCAACGTAATCAAGTCCATATGAGTACCATCTAACAAAAAAACTATCTACTCTAGCCATCATCACAGAACTCATGTCGTCCATCAAGCTGTGTGTAAAATCACTCAGCTATTCTAACTCGTATGAGTATGGATTATATATATGTTCCGATGGAACCCGTAGTTAGAAGGAGACAGACAAAACGAATGGATGGACGATAAAAATTTTCTTTCTTTATTAATAGGTATAGATATAGATTTCCTATTACCGGGGCCCCTTGCCCCCCCACGGTTATTACTAAAAACATTAAACAAACAGGAATACATGTAATCAACTAGGAACAGGTAACCATCTAGTACTCTTTTGAGAGAACGCTCACAATCCTAATCTGGCGTCGATGTCAAGCATTGTGTTGCTGCGTACATTGTAACTGCAAGGTCAATTGCCTTGAACTCCATCTACCTAGTGGCGAAGGAGGAACTCATAAACTGGGTGTCGGCACACAGCAATCCTATCCGGCGCCTGTGGTGGCTTACTTCTCGGGTCGTGGCCCGAGCCAGCAGAGCCCCGTCATCCTCAAGCCGAATCTGCTGGCTCAACATCCTCACCGCCGTGCCCCGGGGACAACCTGCAGGGGAGGGAATATCTTTATGTTCTTGTTGCAATAACCTAATATCATAGATTTTTAAACCGGTAGCAACACACACGAAGAATAACATAAATAAGAGGGAGAGGACACTATATAGTGGGGGCATTAGCCCCCCTCCCCGGGCTTGACAACCAATATGGTTCAAAGAGGATTATGATGTTTTCTACCCCTTTATAAACTAGGGGAATTCCCCGTGCGTTGCTGCGGGAAGTAAGAAAGAATACAATGACCATAAGAAATACTTGATCCACACGGCGCATCGAGCATACAACATGACTATTTATTTAGACCAGAGTGACAATAATTTCAATTGAAGCATCAGTATACATGTCTATTTATTTAGACCACACGGTGCATCAAGTGTTTCAGATGCAAATTCAAGCACATGCCTACTGCAGGATAGAGGGCAATGGGGGGCTGGATCGAGGACGCCGAAGTCAGGAAGCAGAGGACGGCCCGCGAGGTGGAAATGGCAAACAGAGAAGTTTAGTTCAGGTCAAATGTCTGAACTCTGCATTTTTTGCAAGGGAACTGTCGAGAGCAGAAACATGTTTGGGGGACAAAGCAACATCGTTTCAAATTTTTGAGTAGTCATATGTACTTTATCCGAACTGATAACAAAGTTTGAGTCAGAAAAAATGGAGCCTCTATATTCATGGTTCAACTTGAGTATAGCAACATCGTTTCAAATTTCTGAGTGGTCAAATCCGGACTGATAACATAAGGTTTGGACAGAAAAAATACAACCTGTACATTCATGGTTCAACTTTAGTATAGTATATATTGAACACTTGGTTGGGACACAAACGTTTAACAAAAAAAGCACATTTATTGTTGACCAATAAACCGTTTGGAACAGGCCAAATAATAACATTCAAAGATTTCAAAATGGAAACTGAACTTTGCTGCAATGGTTCTGTGAGTTCACTCCATGTGATCCCGTATTATTCCAAAAAATGAAATCCTAATGGCCAAAGATGAAACACTAATCCATGCATACATACATATATTACTGTAGACACCATGCTCAATTTTTCTAAATCTCATGTTTGGTTTTGGAATCTTATGTTTGGTTTTGGAAATTGATGACACACTTTGTTATGCTAATCCTTTGCTCTAAGTGTGACTTAAGAGATAGGATTGCATGGATGACATGGAGCATGATGATCATGAACATGGGCGATGATGATGGACATGATGGATCGTCAAGCTCGGATTGTCGGCTTGAGAGGAACCCGGAGATCAAGGCAAAGGTATACTTGATAGGGTTTTCTTTCGGTGATCAAGACACGATAAAGCGTGTGATCACATTATAGGATAGATAGCCGACTATCAAGAAGGGATGCCGCGACTAATCCTTTGGTGAAGTGCTTCTAGGTCCAATTGACTTGCATATTGCATTTAGGATTGAGAGCACTAACCGTTCTTGTCTAATCGATCACGACATGCTAACATACATGATATTGAGATCATCTTCGATGTGTTGGCAACATATGGCAAGAAGCGAAGCAAGGTTGAAGCAAAGGCGACAACAAAATGAAGACCTCGCAGGAAGCAGCGACCGGACGCGTCGACCGGACACTTGACCGGGCGCTGGTCCGCCGGCCGGACGGTCCGGTCGGCGGGTCCGATCAAAAGAACGAGAGAGCATGTTTTTGGACTTCGCTCGTGGGATCGGCCGGACGCATGGACCGGAAGCATCGGCCGGAAGCATGAAGTGGTTTTGCTAGTTGTGGGGCCAAAGGGAGTTGTCTGTCTGACCCGGACGCTCGAGATGGAGTGACCGGACTCATTTGGTGGTGAGTCCGGTCGGTGCGTCCGGTCGGTCTTGCCAGAAATCCCATTTTAAAGCACAACGACTCTATTGTTTGGTGAGGGCTTTATATACTTGGATGGCCGGGTTTGTGAGCCCTCTCTTGCACATTTTAACACTCCTATACACTTGTGAGCCCTCTCTTGCACATTTTAACACTCCTCTCTTGCACATTTGGGTGAGATTGAGAGAGATAGAAGTGTATTTGCTTGATTGCTTGCATCTAGAGGCACTTCATCCTTGGAGGAGGTGCGGGATCTTGTTTCTCTTAGGAATTTGCTTGGTTCCCTAGTGGCTTGGAGGTTGAGGCGGTGTTGAGCTCGATTGGAGCTTATTCGAGGCCACACCGGTGGACTTGTGAGGGGTCGTTCCTTACCCGCGGGAGATTCGCGAAAGGAGCACTAGTGGATTGCTCGTGGCTTGTGGATCCTCTCTTGTGTTCGGTGTGCTTGAGCTCCAACCGGGGATTTGGCACCGTGCCATTAAGCTTAGTAACCGTCAAGTGAGTGTATCGCCACAACGGGGACTAGCGTGCCGGCAAGCACGTGAACCTCGGTGAAAAATCGTCGTGTCAATCTTGTTCTTGCTCGTTGGAGATTTCATATTGATCACGGTGATTGGCTTCCACCTCTACACGTCGACGTCGGTATATCGATCGCTCTTTCTCTAGCATTTACATTGATATAATTGTGTAGCCTTGCTTAGGTTGTATAGTTGACTAGAGTAGTTTAGCTCCTAGTGATATATTTAGTTAGCTTATCTTGCTCACCTAGGAGTAAACTAGCATCCTAGCACTTGTGTGGACTTAGAGATATTAGAATTGATATATTGGACTTGTGGCTTGCATAGCTAGCTTGTAGCACCGCTCAATTCGCCTCGCCACCTTATTTACTAACCGCCTTGTCTAGTGTTGTTGCAAGAATTTCTAATAGGCTATTCAAACACCCCCCCAAGCCATTAGTACCTTTCATCGTCTACATTCCAAAATCATGAAATTAATTTGTATCTAAAACTGCTACACACGTTCACTTGTTTACACAATATCAGATCAGTACAACTAATTTCAGGTGACCAAAGGGGCATCAGATCCTAAGGTGCAGGTTTGTATCAGATCAATACAGAGAAACAGGATTAGGAAGATGGAAACTGAAGCTAACTGACCCACAGGAGGCGACACCACTGCAATACGACTGCTACGGCAGGAGGCGCAGGGATGGAAGGGCGGCGAGCATGGCCGCCGCAGGAGGGGCAGTTGAGGCGGTGGCTCCACGACGCGCGACGGGAGGAGATGACGGCGGGAGGTGATGTATTGAAGCGGTACAGGGACTTCTACGGCAGCAAGTCCAACACGCATCAGAGTCAAAAGCAACCCTAAATCAAAATCAAAATCAAAATCACCCACCGCCTAAAGGGAAGGGGAAGGGGTGGTGTCCGGTGGGGGAATTCGACTTGATTTTTTGAATTAAATGAAAAAATGTAGCACGAAGCAGGAGGAGGGGGACGGACGGACTTGCTTGGGCTGGATGGCGACCTTGCCGGCGCGCTCGGGGAGGCGAAGAACTTGTCGGCGAGGCTGTGGAGGGATGTCGTTGTTGAGCTGCTGCAGGCGCGCCTCCATCTCCGCCACCTCAGACGGGAGGAAGCGGAATGCCTGAGCACCGGTGGTGCTCGAGGGCGGGGGGACTCGGATAGTGCGGTGCCTTCCATTAGTCGGATCCATGGTCAGATGAAGCGCTCGACCACGGGGTCGTAGTAGAGGTGGACATCGACGGACAGCAAGGTAAATAGGCACCCTGCAGAACAAGGAGGGGGGTGTACAGGCCGGGTGGTGGAAGCCGGCGGGATCCTTGGTTCCCCGGGGAGGAGGACGGTCGGCGGCCAACCGTCGTCCCGAGAAAATGAATAGGCTACGACTGGGAGATACGGAGGGGTCGTCGAAGGAGACCGGAACGGAAAAGAAAACTGACAAATTGCTGATGTGTCCTACCTGCATTAGCCCCCTCCCCGGGGCTTGACAACCAATATGGTTCAAAGAGGATTATGATGTTTTCTACCCCTTTATAAATTTATTTAATGTTGAAAAACGTACAAACAACACCGTCACCATTTTTTTGAAAAAAAAAGATCGGTACAATAACATGTGCTGGACTTTTCTTCTTAGGGAAGGCTGGATTGGGCTGTCAGGCCTGATCCTTAATAACATTTTTCTAAAAAAATCGGTACAAATAACATGGGGCTGGGCTAGGTTGTTTTTTTTTTTTTTCATACTAGCAAAACATGCCCGTGCGTTGCAACGGGAGAAAAAAAATGTTATGCACTCAATTAGAATAAGGGCATCATAAAATTTTTCTTGCATTGCTAAGCACAAAAAATTGTGCTCATAAATAAAATTAATGAAAATAGGTAAAATCAATATTAAATTTCATAAATTTTTTTTTAGACATGTAAAGATTTGTAACTCAATTATCATGGAATTAGTTATATTGATATCAAGAGCTACTATGTGTGATGATTATGACACAAGGTCACTCTCAATTTTCCATACTTTGCGAGAGGATGGCCTTTGGTTCATACTTTCACAATTTATTTTTGGACAATCGACTACATTTAGACTATAATAATATGAGTTTTGATTTTTAATACATTAATAAATTTATGGTAGAAATATTTATTTGTCATCAGTCAAAGGTATAAGAAGTTCAAAGCCTATATATTGTGTTGTCTTTTTTTTTATTTATCTATCTCGCATGTGAGTATTTACCTTTGCTAGTTTGGTTTCTTCTGTCCATTAGTAGAGGTTGTGGCTATAAAAATTATAGGAGGGAGTAATCAATCAAAACTGATATAAATGTTGGATCTGGATTTTTTTTTTGTTGGTGAAAACTTGTAAATGTTGAATTTTTTTTTTTTTTTTTTTAATCTTCTACATCTACGAAAGGAAAAAGAGAGATGAGACTTGCCTAAGAGATATGTCGTTCGGCACCTCACGGAAGTCATTGGTAAACGATTGTTTTTTATAGCCAACAAAAAAGGCAAAAAGTACGTATTTGTTTGAAAACCGATGGGATCCGTATTTGTGGCCTCGGTTGGTTCTGGGCTTAGTTTAGGGACTGCACCGACGCTATGCACGTATAGGCATGCAACGACCTTGGTTCGGTCTCGGGAAAGCTTTCCACGAGGGCATGCAAATATCTCTTCATGGACTCTTTTTACTACGGACTCTATACTGAGCGAAAGAACATCGGCAGATGAAAAAATAGGTGATGTGCCTCGAACCTCAAAAGCTACGTCAATGGCCGAGGCGCAAAGATGGTTACGTGCGTAGCCACCCCGCATCTTGTACTCGCCTCCACACGCCTCTCTACTTTCCTTTTTCGAGGTGGGACTAAACAGCTCCGATCTCCTGCACCCGATCATGATGACTTGTTGTGACATGGTCTTGGGGCTCGTCTCGTGCTATATCGTTCATGGGCTTTTTAGTCGTACCAACGTGGTGGAAAAAAGCCGGTGAAAAAGCCCGGTGAAAAGCCCGGTGAAAAAGGAGGTGGGACTGAAATTTTCTCTCTTTATTAGTAGGTATAGACTAGGTGGATTCCCGTGCGTTGTCACGGGTATGAAGGAGGAAGATAAAATATTAACCAATAAGAATCAAGAGATGGGGTAATCTTTAAGATTGACTTTGAAAAAGCATATGACAAAGTAAATTTGGAGTTTTTACAACAAGCTTTATGCATGAAAGGTTTTTCAAATAGATGGTGTGAGTGGATACAACAATTCACCCGGGGAGGAAATGTCAATATTAAAGTTAATGATCAACTAGGTCCTTATTTCGGACCAAGAAAGGCTTAAGGCGGGGTGACCCGATGTCCCCTATACTATTTAACATAGTAGCGGATATGTTGGCCATACTTATTGCCAGAGCCAAGAAAGCAGGTCGTTGAAGGGGTAATCCCTCATTTAGTGCAAGATGGCCTATCAATACTACAATATGCGGATGACACCGTTATCTTTATGAGTCATGATGTTGAAAAGGCAATCAACATGAAGTTGTTGCTTAGCACTTTGAACAACTATCGGCCTAAAGATTAATTTTCATAAAAGCGAGGTCTTTTGTTTTGGCCGAGCTAAAGAATATGAGGACTTTTATTCATAGTTGTTTGGTTGTGCCATTGGTAAATTCCCATTTCGCTACCTCGGATTACCTATGCACTTTAGAAAGCTAACTAACAAAGATTGGAAAATCATTGAAGAAAGAATAGAAAAAAGATTAAGTGGTTGGAAAGGCAAACTACTTTCGGTAGGGGGTCGGTTGGTACTCATAAATTTGGTGCTTTCTAGCTTACCCATTTTTATGATGTCCTTCTTTGAATTACTGAAAGGAGTTTTAGATAAAATCGAATGTTTTAGATCACGTTTCTATTGGCAAAATGATCAACACAAGAGAAAATATAGACTAGTTAAATGGGACATATTACGGCAACCGAAAGACCAAGGAGGACTTGGGATTCTAAACTTGGAAACTCAAAATAAATGTTTGCTTAGTAAGTGGTTATTCAAATTATTAAATGAGGATGGGCTATGGCAAGATCTTTTAAGGAATAAATATATCAAGGATAAAACACTAGGGAATTGTACAAAGAAACCATCTGATTCACATTTTTGGAAGAGTCTCATGAATGTGAAAGACACTTTTATGGAATTAGGACATTTTATGGTAAGAGATGGGACACAAACTAGATTTTGGTTAGATACTTGGCTGGGTAACAAACCACTCAAAAGATAAATTCCTGCGTTGTTTAATATTGTAAGGAGGAAGCGAGGACACGAGTAGCCAATATCATTAACACTCCTATAACAAATATTTCTTTTAGAAGAAATTTAGTAGGAGCAAACATGATCAATTGGAACTGTATAATGCTTTCCATACAACAAGTTAACTTATGCGAGGAAAGAGATGTGTTTGTTTGGGGTTTAAAAGCCTCGGGTATCATAGTCAAGTCTATGTATCTTTGCGTTAATTAATAATGGTGTTAGAGTGTCCCGGGATATTTGGCAAACAAAATTACTCATGAAAATCAAAGTTTTTATGTGGTATTTAAAACGTAGGCGTTATCTTAACCAAAGATAATTTGGCAAGGAGGAATTGGCATGGAGATATTAGTCTGTTCCTTTTGTCATTCCTTAGAATCGATTCAACACCTCTTTTTCAATGTTCTAATGCTAAGTTTTTTTGGCGCTCTATTCATATACTTTTTGAATTGCCCCACCCTTGAACACATATGATATGTTCCATATTTGGTCCAAAATGGGTAACAAAAAGTATAATACATTGTTGTTAAGCAGCTGCTTTCTTTGCTCTTTTTGGGCAATATGGCTAACCGGGGAATGAGGTGGTTTTTGACAAATGTAGACCAAAAACTCTTTTTGCAGTGTCCTATTTCGAGGAACACATTGGCTTTGTCAATGGGCAAAACTACAAAGGCATGAAGATCTGCAAGACCAAATGTCCTTTGTGGCTTCACATCTAGAAACAACAACTCTTGATTTATTCGGATCCAATGGATGGCTTTCAAAGAGACACATTGGCTATGTGATTTCTTCGGATCCAATGGATGGCTTTCAAAGAGACACATTGGCTATGTTTAGTCAAAATCTTTTTTCCTTTATTTCACCCGCGTGTGCGGTGGTTTTTCTTTATAGCCCAATTTGGCTTTTGTGTGTTACTTTGTAATAAGAGGTCCGATTCTATCTTTGGATAGATGAAGCCGGATTTTTTTCAAATCCTTTATCTAAAAAAAAGAATCAAGAGATGGTTTTGTTTAATAAGAGCAACTCCAACAGTTTTGCAAACAGGGTTGACATTCTTGAAATTTACCAAAACCTTTAAAAGAGGTCTCCAACAATTTTACATACGAGTTGACATTTTTGAAAAACTTGGTAAATTCCTCCCCTAGACTTCCATTTTTGCCGGCGAATTCCATTTTGCATATCTACCCGCACCGCGAAGAGAAGTCCTCCCACGAAGCTTTTTTCTCATTCCCGTATGACGAAGGCCCATCAAATTGTGTTTTGCCAAGTCCAATTTGCAAAACTCTTGGAGATGGCCATATCTTTTGCTACTCATTCTATTTTGAGACTTGGCAAACAAACACAAATGCCAACCCAATTCTGCAAAACTATTATAGTTGCTCTAAGAATATAAGATTTTACCTAATAACAAAAAAAAAACGGAAGAGACGGAAGTGGAAACATGCATACGCGTGGTATGCAGGATCATCTTGTGGAGATGACCGGAGGGGAAGATGTTACATGGCCTAGAGTAGAGAGAGAGCCCTATGCAAACATGCATACGCATGCCGTCAACGACGCTGACTCACCCCTCTACAAGGGCACTGTACTCATCATCCCCATGCTGTTTCGTCCGCATCCCGATCATGATGGTGGTCAGCCACTCCAACTCCTGCGGCTATAAATAGTAATGGCGTATGTCATGACTGGCCAGTTAAAAGGATAGGAATTAACGGTGGTATGGGAAGCGAAGAGACATTGTAATGGTGCATGTCATCTATCGTTCGTTTGCAGCTGAACCATAGGTGGGATTGAAAGGTCAAATGTGGTTGCATGCATGTTAATGAGCTGCGGAGCCCGCTGATAATGTGGTTTCATGAGATCACGGAGAATTAGGCTTAGCTGCGGGAAGGCTGGATTGGGCTGTCAGGCCTGGTCCATGATAGGCTTGGGCTGGACTATGGATGGAGCGCTCTAATCGAAAAGGCCGAAGGCCTCTCGACCAACGCCGTCGCCGACGGGCACGAACGGCGGGCCGTGCCGGCCGCTTCGTCTCCTGGTTCGGCGGCGGCCGGACCATCGCGCGCGTGGCCGTGAATCCAACCCGGCCGGCCCTTGTGCGACGCAATTACGAGGTATGTGACCTCAAGTCCCTCCGTACTCATGATCCCCTTGCGGTTTCTGTGCAATCGCTTCACCCTGCTATACAAATCCAAGACATCGACTCTGAATTGTACTGTAAGATTTCATTTGGTTGTCGACTAATTCTGCTAGTTTCGTTCTAATGAAAAATATATTTATATAAAATACCGCTACTGTTGTTATCTTTGTGTTTTGGAGTGTGCTTTAAGTTTAAGGTGTCTGTCATCATACACACACTTCATGATTCACTAATTCATCATACCTAATCTGATCCCTTTTTGACTGTGCAATGGCAGCAAGCATCCTAGGATGACGCGCCTGGCATATATGTATAGATATATAGAGGAGCTGCGTGGATCAGAGGTGCCATTTCAGTAGACTGGCCCCCAATTTCCTAGTGATTTTACACCAACAGTAGTCGGTGACCATGTGCTGCAGCATGTAGTGGCAGTGCAAACTGAAAAATGCATGGTACAGCATGCTTTCATATCAGAGGATCTTGACGTGTGAGTCGTTTGTGTTCTGGTTTTCATTCCTTGAATCACTGCCTTACTTGTACTACTGCTGTTGATTGTTGGTCATACAAAGTTGCAGTTTTCAGAGTATTGAATGTTTGTCATTTTTTGTTTTGGTGTTATGATCATCTCTGCTTCTCGTTTTGTTTCCCTTGTCTAGACTTTTGGTTTAAGTTAGTCCTTTGACGAATCGTCAGTTCAATGCTAGTCAAGGAGTAGAGTTCTGCATAATCCTGCAGTGCTCATTTTTTGAGTGACGTGGCTAGCAGAGACTTGAGAGAGAGAAAAGAACTGTTACCCACTATTTAAGGTATATATAGACTTCCCAAGTTCACATTCTGGCAAAAGATATACAAGTTCTAGTCAAAAAAGACATACAAAAGTTCTCAATTTCTCGAAAAGATATACAGATTATCTCAGAGGTGGAGGGGACTGAGAGGGTGCAGGAATCTTGGGCACCGGGGTCACAGAGCACGACCTTAACAAATTCCATGGGGCCATTAGCTTCTAAAACTCTGTTGTTTCCCATGATCAACGGCAGTCAAAGGACCCTGATGGATTCCACTAGCTCCACCCCTGGATTATCTTGCTATATGATACAAGATCCGTGACCGACATAAATTTGTATTGTTTCATAGACACATCATATGCAATACATACCTATATTTGGACTCTGTGTGCATTTTCAAATATACATCATTATGAGTAGTAGTGATGATATAAGGTAATTTCTAATCAACTCATGATATAATACCACATGTAGTTGTTCTAGTTTTCTTGCTAATTATGGCTTATAACTGCATCGTTACACAGTAGTTGTTCACCATTGTGGTGTACCATACACTCGAGTAGGTACTTGTCTCTAATGCGCTTTGTCAAGATTCATGACAGAAGACTCTAAACTGGTGGAGTAAGGGCCATGCTGTGAGCTGGAGGAAACAACTTTCTCATCATGTAGCGTTTATAGACAAATAAAAGTTCAACATGACATCAGTTTTTTCTGTCTTTTGGGCCTTGGCATACTACCTGGTTTTATCTTTGTGCTTTGCAAAAGGTAACTTGACTAAAATTTTGTCTTACTTTTTTGGATCATGGCGTCCTGCCATAGTTCTTAGTTTTGACACCGTCCAAGTTAAGTCCACCTGTAGTTTTGAGGCCTTCCTCTTTAGTTGTTATACAATTACAACAATAAGGCAGGTCCCTTGATTTCAGGAAGCACTAAGAGGTGATGTGATACATTCTGCCAACTGTTACATCTTGTGCATAATACAGTTTATATATGTTATGTTACCCGAGTCAGTCTGTGTTGCCCAATGCTTCCGATAAGTCCTTGCACAAATTTGCTTCACATGAAGCGTTCAAGTGTAAATATGTAATTGATCATATCAACTTGTTATATCTTGCCTTTTTTGTTCTTCATTCATCTGCCATTAAGATAAAGTCACTCCATTAACTGTTCCCTTTACTGCTTTTAGACTCTATGCTTATGTTAGATGTCCTATCAAGCATGCTGAATGCTTTTTGTACTTACCTATCCATGCTTAGTTTTTTGGTTTATTTTATTGTAGATGCAATTCTCTTTCGAGGTCAATGCATGGATTCTGACCTCTGTTTTGGACGTGGTATACCTCGCAGATTTTAGTTTAAATGAGACCCAACCTAGGAGGAACTAGGTGGTTTTTCATTAAGAAGAAAATGAGGCACGTAAATCCGTCCCCGATGGGGATCGAACTCAGGAGCGGTTGGTTCCACACTGGGGAACCAACCAACTGGGCTATCGCCCAATCCTCTGCAGATTTTAGTTTCCTGTTGCATGGCATCATTTGACCATGGAACCTCACAATTACTTCAAGAAACTAACAGAGGGCCATGTTGAAGACTTGAGCCAACTCAGTATGATGAATGATGATTGATGTTATCGAA
The DNA here is from genome assembly GCA_015847255.1 of Hyparrhenia diplandra. Classification (NCBI taxonomy): domain Eukaryota; kingdom Viridiplantae; phylum Streptophyta; class Magnoliopsida; order Poales; family Poaceae; genus Hyparrhenia; species Hyparrhenia diplandra. The sequence goes on from JADLZK010009841.1 coordinate 304,646, forward strand.
ATTCAGAAATACCTGGAAGAAGAAGAACAACAGAACCTTTAATTTTGAATAAGATCAGTGCAAGAGTTTTGGAACCACCATGACAAGACATTCTAATATTCTATATATGTTTCTCCAAATATGCATGTTCCATTTATTCTCGTACCTAATCCAAGCCGTCACCAAATAATCTATTTCCAATGACATAGGCATGAAGTGGAAAGCAAAGCTACTCTTTCTTGGGAGTAGTTAACAATCTCCTAATTTCAGGTGAAGATTGGAGCTGATGGTGAACAAGCAACGAATATACTGCATAATTGCACTTGCACTCATATCAGTGTAAAATGCGCACAGCCAACCTCAAAAACAAAAATTAAGTGCATATGATAAAAGCTGATTAGGTCACAAATAAAGTAGAGAAAGATGTTTACAGCTGTATTATATGGACACTTTTGGTTCAATTGCTGCTTAGAGCCGAAAGAGATCAAAGGACTCCATTCCACTACCCACATAACCCGGGCACTGCTCTCGAGATGTTCTCTAAAGAACAATTATCTTGGCTAATTAAATAATGACTAAATATGTATAGCTCGGTGTGAATTGACAACTCGCTAATTTTATATTTGAGTTTCTAATCATTCCATAGTGTGCACCAAGGAACCAATCAAATTGTATGGTCCAAAATGCTATATCTGTGTTTCTTGACTTAGCAGGTTTACAATGGAAAGCTTTGAAAGGACAAGGGCAACTATTTCTTGCAAGCTGGTTGATGAAAATATGCTGATTCACAGTACATGGGTACACCACAATGGTGAAAACTCTGTTGCTATCTGTTATATGGTTTGTGCTTCTGAATGATATTTTGTAGTGTTTTTGATAAATTCTTGTATGCATATCTTAATGAAGCAATGTTGATTGGTGTTCACTCTATTCATAATGAAGATTTGGGATTTTTGTACAGATTAATCATACGAAATTGGGCTTAATCCACCCTTATTGAGATTTGTATTTTTTGTTTTTTCTGCATACAAGTAGAGTTTCAAGTTCTAAATTTCTGAGGTGATAGAGGACAAGATATTATATGTAAGAAAATTACTTTTAAAAAAAAACTATCATTTTTCATGCAATTTATATTTCTATTATTATTTTAGTGATACATTTATATGATTGTGATGATGAAATGCATAATATTTTTAATATATAATCTGATGTATTTTGTCACCCCACATGATCTGAATTTAAAACAAAGCAAAGAAACAAAAAATTCGAATCTTTATTCGATGAACAAAAATGACAAATATTGTTTGGTAGATTGGAGCAATACAAATAGTTTGGGGAGTAAATCAGGACGACTTTTTTCAGGGGGTTAGGCGGACAAAGTGGACTGTTTGCAGTAGTAAAATGGATTTCTTCCTTTGTTAATTAGACATCTGAAGCTCAGCTGCTCTGAAGACTGAAGTTTATTTATTTTCTAGAACTTCTTCTCGTAAAATGAGTAGGTTATAGCTCCTTGAGTTTGCTGTTGAGAATGCTTCTATTGTTTCTAAAACATGTCAAGCCTGCAAATCTGCATAAAAATTATGTATTAACCTTCTACCTTTATATTGAACGGCAGGTACATATATTTTCTGTGCTCGATTTTATTTATTTGTACTGTATTGCTTTTCAAAGCAACCTCCGAAAAGGGCAAGGAGTTCCTGCAGTTCACTATAGAAAAGAATTGACCCAGTTTATAAGGAAAAAGGAGGTTGAAAATAGTACAGCAATTCACTATACTGTATTCTTGAAGAACTTGTGTTTGCAATGGCAGATGGGTTCATCTGTGTTTGACAACATGGTGGACTCCAAAGTTTTTCATTGTGTAACCATTTAGAAATGAGCCAGAAATCAGCCGCTATGTTGGAACTCTGTTTCCTTTCTGTGAAAACCCCAGTAACCAATGGTCCGAATGATGCCAGTTTACCCTGTCTGTATCTCTCTTTGAAATGTAGAAATACTGCCAAGTAGGCAATTTTGTTTGTCTTCCTTGGCCTAGGCATCTCAATTTGACCTATTTTCTCCTATTATTTTCAGAAAAGAAATTTTTGGAGATTATATGCCGACTCACTCTGTGGATCAGTTCATTGCTCTTCACCGGTTAAGGTACGTAGTGCCTTTTACTTGTTTATTGTTAATCCATGTCTACCCTGCCCTTAATTGCTTGGGATTAAACAAATGTCCACCTCCTCCAATGATATATTTTTGTTTATCTGTTTCACCATCACCTTCTCACATGATAACTACCCTTGTCCTAGGGTGTTGTATTCTCCGTGTCTTTAACTTCTCCATGTGTCCTACACTCCTACCCTACCACCTCCCCGCCCGTCATGCCTGATTCTCTCCTTGTAAATGTCTTGTGTACGTCATCTTCATTCTTACTGTTACTTGCAAGCTAGCTTTTGAATATTTCAGTTTTGTATTCATATTCTCTCCTTTTCCCCTTTCAGTTTGAATTTTGTCGACCTTTGCTTCTCCTTACGTAAAACTCGCTTTGGCTTTTGGTTTGTGGGATTAAGAAAATTTAGCTACTCCCCAAACAAAAGATGGAGCACATGATTACCAATAGCCACACCATGTCTACAAGGGCCTAAAAAATGGAATATTGTTGGGTGGATGCAGTCACGCGGCAAGTATCTTCGCTCTCCAGTATAGTCCACTGCCTCACGTGATCGCTTGATCGCTTTTGCTTAACAAAATCAAAGATAAACTGTATGCCATATGGAGATGCCTTTCAACGACTGGTCGATTTAATTACCTCTATGCCTAGCATGCACAAGCACCACGCAAAGAACAGATACATTGACATTTTGCCAACAAACCTGCCAATGCCATATGCATCAAGGAACAAACTGGAGCAGGTGAACAAGTTTGGGTCGGTAGATCTGGATCACGATGTGGTGAAAGCCTTGGGAATTGTGCATTGTGCAAATGATTGTACTTTCTAAAAATTAACTCCAGTGTCAGTATTCAGCAAGCATAACTTCCTCACTTCGTTCTGCTTCTCACTTGCATGTAAAAATTGTTAGCCTTTCCGTTGGTGCTAGCTTTAAGAACCCTGCTGCTGCGCTTTGATGCTGTGATCTCATAATGTTTTCAAAAATAAAAGATGCTGTGATCTCATGGATTGGTTCATGAGAACTATCATGTACTTATGTGTTTTGAGATTTATCAGTAGTAATAATTTCTAGCGTGCTGTACTTTCTCAGGTTCATCCATCAATCGGTGAATGTTGTTCCTCAACCTAGTCAGTCAGAGTTTGTAAGTAGCAACTCATTGATCTCGTGGATCAGATTGTTCTACACTTCTACTTCGCCTTTAATCTCTGTATGTGTATGTTATCAGAGCTCAGGGCACTTATCTCTGTACATCTGTTCTTTTTTACTGTAAACACTGAGCAGGAGTTTGTACCATAACCTTTTCAGGTAAAACAACCAGGACTGCAACAGAAGTTCTACTTCCAATGTAAATCCCCTGCAAGTTCCATTATCTTCTACATTTATCTGCTGGATGGCGGCTTCCTCTACATTAACATCAAGTACAAGGGGGCTGTAATTAACAAAGTATTTGACAGTGGAAAGGCAAGATTAGATCTAACCCAGGGCATGTGATAGCAACTCCATTGAGGGGTTTGGATCCAATCCTGCCTGTTTAATCTGCCAAGGAACAGGCTCTGGCATTGGGGTTTATATAATTGTTACTGCATGGAATGAACTGGTTCTTATTCACTTCTGCCATGTGTTACCACTGGGTCACCAGCTGTGATGTCCCCTTTTATTCTTCTTTTAAACTTTCAACTTTGGAGATTCACTATCACAGTTGTTCAATTGTCACCCTGCAATGATTGTAATTACAGTGCAGGGCATACTGGTTTTTTTTTTTTTTTTTTTTTTTTGAAATAAACATACTGGCTGTTTACCCCATGACTTCAAGCAATAGCCATACTTCATATGAGTAAACATGCATTGAGTTCTGAAATGATCAAGTGGACTCAAAGGACACATGCATTCAAATTTTAAAATTCAATATAAAGTATGTTCTAACATGATGAAAATCACCTGTATCTGCATCCTTGTTCAGCTGAAACATGTTCCCTACTGTTTCAGCAAATTTTAGTGACTGTATTCTGAATTATTATAACTTCTAACTAAAGCTTTAGGTTATGCTCAAGGTATGTTGCATGGAATGAATGACAGGACTTTTATGACCCTGATGGATGTATCCTTTTATTTCAAGTTTCAGCTCTTGTGTTCTTCAACTTCAATTGTGACCCTGCAAAGCTCAAAACTGCAACCAGGTCCTTGCTTGCTGTCAAAAAATGCTGCTCTAACTGCATGTTAATTTATCTTATCCCCCGTGACACACAGGCTTTCCATGAAGTTACTTAACTGTCTGCCTGATCTGATGCCGCCGGTGTGGTGTGGAGGTGAGGTGAGGGCACATTATCTTTTCCTCTGAGCATCAAAGCTGTTGCAGCCATTAAAAAACTCCCCTCTGCAAAGCAAATTAGTCGTTGGTATGATCCCACCCTACCCAAGTTTTTTCAAAACCAACCTTCCAATCCTAGCATTAACCTAGCACTTAGCACCAGTAATTACACTGCACCACTAGAGTCCACAAACATGGACAGAGGTGTATGCACTGACCTTGGATCCTGAGATTCTGCAGGCACAAGCTGCACAGCCTCCATGGCTCCATGACCTCATCAAACTCTTTCACCTCCTCTACTCCTACCCCTCAAACATAGCCTCCCTATTTAGACCCCCCACTCCACTTTCTTGTTCTTACTGCTATCTTTGTCCTCCCCTTCCCCTGCAACTACTACGAGGCATATAAAAAACCTTGCACCATCTCCCATGGCCTCTCTTTCTCTCTCTTCGTCTTCTTCCTCTGTTTGTACTAGTCTTGAGACATAAGCAAGACCAAGATTTGGGAGGCAATCACAAGTAGTACATTACAATTCGGTTTTCTTGGACATATATACTTACAATTCAGTACAAGTGTTGGTATGAGTCTTGGTGTTATGATGAGTAGGAGAAGCAAATGGCGGGCGGTGGCGGCGGCGGCGCCGGTCATGGCGTGCACGTTGCTGGTGCTGTGCGTGGGCTGTGCCGTCGCCATGGACGAGCAGGGGGCGGCGTTGCTGGCTTGGAAGGCCACACTGAAGGGCGGTGATGCGCTGGCCGACTGGAAGCCGACCGACGCGTCGCCGTGCCGGTGGACGGGCGTGGCGTGCAACGCAGACGGGGCCGTCACGGAGCTGAGCCTGCAGTACGTCGACCTGTTCGGCGGCGTCCCGGCGAACCTGACCGCCCTGGGCTCCACGCTGACCCGGCTCGTCCTCACCGGCGCGAACCTGACGGGGCCCATCCCGGCGGAGCTCGCCGGCGAGCTGCCGGCGCTGGCACACCTCGATCTCAGCAACAATGCGCTCACGGGGCCAATACCGGCGGAGCTGTGCCGGCCGGGGAGCAAGCTCGAGACGCTGTACCTCAACTCCAACCGCCTGGAGGGCGCCCTGCCGGACGCCATCGGCAACCTCACCTCTCTCCGGGAGCTCATCATCTACGACAACCAGCTCGCCGGCAAGATACCGGCGGCCATCGGCCGGATGTCCAGCCTTGAGGTGCTCCGTGGCGGCGGGAACAAGAACCTCCAGGGCGCGCTCCCTACAGAGATCGGCAATTGCTCCCACCTCACCATGATCGGCCTCGCCGAGACCAGCATCACCGGGCCGCTGCCGGCGAGCCTCGGCCGGCTCAAGAACCTCACCACGCTGGCCATTTACACGGCGCTGCTCTCCGGCCCGATACCGCCGGAGCTCGGCCAGTGCACCAGCCTGGAGAACATCTACCTCTACGAGAACGCGCTGTCCGGGTCCATCCCGGCGCAGCTCGGCAGGCTCAAGAGGCTCACCAACCTTCTGCTGTGGCAGAACCAGCTCGTCGGCATCATCCCGCCGGAGCTCGGGTCGTGCCCCGGGCTCACCGTCGTCGACCTGTCGCTCAACGGGCTCACCGGCCACATCCCGGTGTCGTTCGGCAACCTGCCGTCGCTGCAGCAGCTGCAGCTTAGCGTCAACAAGCTCTCCGGCACGGTGCCGCCTGAGCTTGCCCGGTGCAGCAACCTCACTGACCTCGAGCTCGACAACAACCAGCTCACCGGCAGCATTCCCGCCGTGCTCGGTGGCCTCCCGTCGCTGCGCATGCTCTACCTCTGGGCCAACCAGCTGACGGGCACGATCCCGCCGGAGCTCGGCCGGTGCGCGAGCCTCGAGGCGCTGGACCTGTCCAACAACGCGCTCACCGGCCCCATCCCGCGGTCCCTCTTTGCGCTGCCACGGCTTTCCAAGCTACTGCTCATCAACAACAACTTGTCCGGCGAGTTGCCGCCGGAGATTGGCAACTGCACGTCCCTTGTCCGGTTCCGAGCGAGCGGCAACCACATCGCCGGCGCGATACCGACCGAGATCGGGAAGCTTGGGAACCTCAGCTTCCTTGACCTCGGTTCGAACCGGCTGTCCGGCTCTCTGCCAGCAGAGATATCTGGGTGCCGGAATCTCACGTTCGTTGACCTCCACGACAACGCTATCTCCGGCGAGCTCCCACCGGGGCTGTTCCAGGACTTGCTCTCTCTCCAGTACCTCGACCTCTCCTACAACGTCATCGGAGGCACTCTCCCGTCGGACATCGGCATGCTCACCTCGCTGACGAAGCTCATCCTCAGCGGCAACCGGCTGTCAGGGTCGGTACCACCGGAGATCGGTTCGTGCTCCCGGCTCCAGCTCCTCGACGTCGGCGGCAACTCACTTTCCGGCAAGATTCCGGGGACCATCGGAAAGATTCCGGGGCTGGAGATTGCTCTCAACCTCAGCTGCAACAGCTTCACGGGCACGATCCCCGCAGAGTTCGCCGGGCTTGTCAGGCTCGGCGTGCTCGACGTGTCGCACAACCAGCTGTTCGGTGATCTCCAGACGCTGTCGGCGCTCCAGAACCTCGTGGCGCTCAACGTATCCTTCAACGGCTTCACGGGGCGGCTGCCGGAGACGGCGTTCTTCGCGAAGCTGCCGACGAGCGACGTGGAGGGCAACCCGGCGCTGTGCCTCTCCCGGTGCGCGGCGGGCGACGCCGCGGGCGACCGCGAGCGCGACGCGCGCCACGCCGCGCGCGTGGCGATGGCCGTGCTGCTCTCGGCCCTGGTGGCCCTCCTCGTGTCCGCGGCGCTGATCCTCGTCGGGCGGCACCGTCGCGCCACGCGCTGCGCCGGCGAGGACGGCGAGATGTCGCCGCCGTGGAACGTGACGCTGTACCAGAAGGTGGAGATCGGCGTGGCGGACGTGGCGCGCAGCCTGACGCCCGCCAACGTGATCGGCCAGGGGTGGTCCGGGTCGGTGTACCGCGCCAGCCTCCCGTCGAGCGGCGTGACCGTCGCCGTGAAGAAGTTCCGGTCGTGCGACGAGGCGTCCGCCGAGGCGTTCGCGTGCGAGGTCAGCGTGCTGCCCCGGGTGCGCCACCGCAACGTCGTCCGGCTGCTGGGGTGGGCGGCCAACCGCCGCACCCGCCTCCTGTTCTACGACTACCTCCCGAACGGCACCCTCGGCGACCTGCTCCACGGCGGCTCCGGCGGCGGCGGCGGCGTGGTGGAGTGGGAGGTGCGGCTCGCGATCGCCGTCGGCGTGGCGGAGGGCCTCGCGTACCTCCACCACGACTGCGTGCCCGGGATCATCCACCGCGACGTCAAGGCCGAGAACATCCTCCTCGGGGAGCGTTACGAGGCGTGCGTCGCCGACTTCGGCCTCGCCAGGTTCGCCGACGAGGGCGCCAGCTCGTCGCCTCCGCCGTTCGCCGGATCCTACGGCTACATCGCTCCCGGTAATTAAGCCGTTGCCTGATCTGAAGTCGTTCTTCCTGACATTGATGAATGAATTCACTGACGAGCGAATTCGTTGGCCGGCGTGCAGAGTACGGGTGCATGACGAAGATCACGACGAAGAGCGACGTGTACAGCTTCGGCGTGGTGCTGCTGGAGACGATCACGGGGCGGCGGCCGCTGGACCCGTCGTTTGGGGAGGGGCAGAGCGTGGTGCAGTGGGTGCGCGACCACCTGTGCCGGAAGCGGGAGGCCAAGGAGGTGATCGACGCGAGGCTGCAGGGGCGGCCGGACACGCAGGTCCAGGAGATGCTGCAGGCGCTCGGCATCGCGCTGCTCTGCGCCAGCCCGCGGCCCGAGGACCGGCCGATGATGAAGGACGTGGCGGCGCTGCTGCGAGGCATCCGACACGACGACGGCGGCGGCATCGAGGCGCGGAAAGCCGGAGCTGGAGCGGAGGCCGAGGCCAGGAAGTGGGCCGACCCGAAGCAGCCCATTTCTCCGACCAAATTGATGGCCCTCGCGCAACCGGCCCAGGCCCAGGCCCGGGTTAGTTCAGGGTCTCAAAGCCTGCTCAACAACAGGGAGTGAAGACTGGCTGGCCCACTACTACTGGGTGGTGTAGCTTTTGGGGGACCCGTAGCAGAGATGGATCGATCATAGGAGTGTGTTATTGTTGGAAACGAGAAAGTAGAGGGGGGCGCGTCGTTTTGCTAGGTGCAACCTTGTGATGTGGGCACAAAATGGAATCTTTTAGGGAATTTGCTAGTGATAATGAGTGATGATGATGATGATAGGGGGATGGATGGATCCATAGAGGGGTCATGAAAGGCTAATAATGTTTTGTACCATAATTCCGGCATAGTGCAATGGAGGCTAGTGTAAATTGTTGTATGATTGATTGACGATAATAATGCATATGTGGTCAACGAATATGTTTGCAAAAGGGAGCACACGAACCGTCTCGTCTCTTTTGTCCATGCCGGTGGTTCACGCGTGATTTGTGCCCTTTAATTATCCATTTTAGCTTTTAGACTTAAGTGTGTGGAGTTGAATTTGAGCAAATTAATGGCTAGTGCTCTTTTACCCTTCAGCATGGGGCACAATCAATGGTCAACCTACGTAAGTACTTGGGAAAGAAGATGTGGATAGTTATTGTGTATGTCTTCTAAATCCAATTCATCATTTTTGATAAGACATAATACGATCAGAAGAAAACGGAATTTGAATTTCCACCAAATGTTGGAATTTGCATCTTCTTTGTAAATTACTAAGAAACTTAGCTGCTACTAGGGCCAGTTGCCTATCCTTACAACTGCCTCTCACCTTTCTCTCTATTGAAGTACATGGAACTTGAAAGACGACATTTCAGGTTTTTTCATGCATAATTTATGAAATGTACCATTTGAAGTTTTAGTGTAATTCTTCCTTATACTTAAGAAACGGATAAAGGAAAACACTAAACTTTCAAAGCCGTACTTGTTTTTTTAGAAGAACAAATTAAGAGAAAGAACTTTGCCCCCTAGATCATACATTTTAGAAGAACAAAGAGAAAGAACTTTCAAGGAATAAAGGAAAACACTAAACTTTCCTCATACTTGTTTTTAGGGGATTCTTTGTTTTATTAAAAAAAGTTTTATAATGTTTACACAAGCCAACGAGCCTATTGGTTTTCAGATTTTAAAGCTTGGACCTTATATTTCTAAATAATAATAATAATAATAAACTTGCACCTTGGAGTGGTTCGCTGAGTGGCAAAACGCACTCAGCAGGGCCCAGCACAGACGGCGCCAAGGCCCTTTTAATCAATATGCAAAGCCCAAGTTTGCCTTTTTAAATTCATTGGCAGAACTAGGCCCAACAGAGCATGAATGTCGTATTTTTGTTGAAATTAAGGCATCTACCCCTATATATAAGGAGGTCACTCGAGGACTTCTCTGCACACGCAGCCTAAGCAATCCTTCCGTTACGTACCCGTTCCCCCCGGTGACCGGCATCACCGCCTGCTCGATTCCTGCCGCCTGCTCGGTTCCCCTGGCTCCCTTGCCGCCTCCGTTTCCCCCAACAGACCTAGCTGCGGCAGTTACCCGGCTTGGCCTGGAGGGTGTACGTACGTCAATCGGTTCGACGGGCCGTTCGCGGCCGTCCGCCTAGCGTCGCGGCGGCGTCATCCCCGTGAAATCAAGCGTTTCCACTTCCTTGCCGGCCGTCCGTGTTCTCGTGCAGTAATGGACACTGCATTCAGTTGCATGGCTACTAATTACTTTGTGGAATCTATATATGTGGCATTCCTCGGAGATTTGTTCTCAGTTAATCCCCACCGGAGGCAGAGGTATGAAAATCCTTTTCTTCTAAGCGCTGGTGCTGATTGAGCCATTTGTTGCGATTCCTGAATGTTGGACTGATAGTATGATTTTCCCCTGTGCAGGTTATATGATACAGTTCGATGGATTAAGGAATTTTCCCTGGATAATCATTCACGATTGAGATTCTCAAAACAGGTTTGTCTCGAAACCATGTATGTCAACATCTATGTTTATCTCTGGATTGTTGCCCCTGTTAATGTTATGGGCATTGGGAAGAAAGCTGGCTATCTTTTTGATGATTGCTGTTGTCTTATTGTTGGTATTTCTTGAAATCTGTTTATATTCTATCATATGGCCACATGTTATTGGTTATACTTATATTAGTATGAGACATTCAGATTCATTATCTAATTCTTTATTTCTTTATATGTTTAATATGCAATTTTGGCTGCATAATCTTGGTTTGTCAACGTAGGTCAATGATTATATCAACTAAATACAAAATCTGAGGTATGAGTTTTTCCCCATGACATAGAGATATCTTATTTATACTTAGAGCTGATCTGGACCTGATTAATATTCTACTAATCACCGTCCTAGCTTAGTACAACTCAACCATGCATGTTTAACAGTGCAGTATCTATGCATTTTTTAAGTACTTCTGGTCATAGAAAATGACAAGTATCTGCAATCTCGATGCTACAGTACTATACCTTTTACTGTCAGTTCATTATCTTGATCAGGCAATGGCTTTCCTTGAATTGTTGTCATACTTTTTGTGCAATAATGCATATCATCTGAACTTTGTACTTACTTGGTCATCGTATACTTTCAGGTAGGATATATTAGTTCAGTTTTATATTTTTTTCCCGTGCTCCTCTGAGTAGGATCTACTTCTATTTCTAGGTAGCGTGATAATAATAGTTCCCTGAGATTTCTCATTAAAAAGAAACTATTTACTTACTGGACTTTGGTTCTAAATAGCTCAATTATTCTGAAAACCTTTGGTGAAAGGAGCAGCTGCAGAGGATGGGAGAACACCCAGCATTTGGGAGACCTTCACCCATTAAGATGCAAGCATACAGATGATTTCTTCAGATAACTACTATCAATATAATACACTTTGAAAAACTGTTGGTTTCTGTCAGGCTTCAAGTCATGCTAACAGCTTGAAGGTTTTGAAATTTGTCTTTGGTGATAGGTTATTCGTACAATGGGTCAACTGCATATGTTTCAGCAGATCAGTATCACCATTACAAAGTCTGTATCCTATAGTGCTTGCAATTTACAGTAGGCAGTAGCAGCTTCAGAGTTCTGATGAACATAAGGGAAGCATCGAAATTATTTTGTTGTCAGGAAGATGTGAAGCTCATGCATGAGATGGGTTTAGATCCTTACATATTCTCCATTGCTTGGCCAAGGCTAATTCGAGCTTACAGATTCTCCATTGCTTGGCTAAGGCTAATTCCAGGTAAGTTTTTTTCCTTTTTAACAAAAAATGAACACAATTCTGAATCTGAATGTATGTGTATTCATGAAAAATTGTGATGCCATTGTGTAGCTGGGAGATGAAAGATTAACCCAAAAGTCATACTACAACAATCTCATAGACGAATTGATACTGCACGGTAAGGCGATGCGACTGTTACTTTTCGTATACTCCAACATTTACTTTATGTCCTCTCAGTTCTTATATTCTTCCTTGGGAAAAAAAAAATCAGCATGCTGTCCTCTCATCCCTGGATCCCTGAACAAAAAGCTCCATTCTCCTATTATGTCTGTAGGGACTCTGCCTCATGCCACCACCTACCATTTCGATCTCCCTCAGGTCCTTCAGGATGAATACGGTGTACTTCTCAGCCCTGGATTCATGTAAGTGCCAAGCGAGAAGCCTGCTTCAGCCGACACACATTAAAAAGTGGACATATTTTGAGCTGAACGTAGCTTCTACCATGCGTTGCAGAGAAGATTACCGATATCTCAAGTAGTGCAAAGGGAGGGTACCAAGTTCACGAGTTTTGTCTAGAAATTTCACTACCTCCTGTGATAGCCTGTAATGAGCGTGCAATCAGGTAATCATCTCTAGCTAATAATATATGCGGCAGTTATCCTCTTGCTCCAATTTTGAATCAGTTATTCATGGAGATAGCATTCAGATTACATATTTAGTTTGATCATAGCACTGGACCATATTTAGTTTTATAAGCTATCAATGGATGATTAAATATAAATCAATTTCTTTTCTGTTGTTCAGATTGACATGGGGAGGTGGATGTGTACCACATAAATGTTTGCATAACACGTGATTTTTACCCAAACAGATTGTATATGAAACAAAAATATCTCAATGAGAATTGGTTGAAGGACAAAATGTTTCCACAGTAAATAATTTCAGTGAAGGAAGCCTTGCGACTTTTGATAGCACCATCACCCAAGAAACTAAAGGTAAGTGTTTTTCTTGACTGCATTTTCTTTGAATTTCTGGTGATACAATATTTTCTAAAATTAAAGCTCATACAACTATTCAGTTTTTCAGAAGTGCCGACTTGGGCCTAAGCGGGATCCGGAGCAACACCTCCAACCTGCCGGCACGGCCCTAAGGAACTGAACTGGACCCTCACTGAAGAGCAAAGACAAGCCTTTTCATTTTGGATTATCTACAGTAAAGGGACAACATTAACCAAAGCAGCCAGCTGTGTACTACATTGTACAGTAGCATCTAGGAAAATTCAACATGATACCTACAGTTGCAGTGAACATGACATAGTATATGTATGTATGCACGGATTAGTTCTCCGTTTTTGGCCATTGCGATATCATTTTTTGGAATATTTGTAATCTCTCTATTAGGCTTCAAGCCTTAACTTCATATAACACTCAATTAGGCTCATGCCCTCATCGTGTATACTCAATGCAATGATATTTGTAATCTCTCTATTAGGCTCATATATCCCTATTGAGAAGAGATGATAAGATGAAACTCTTTCTCATGATCATTGCATTCTTTCTTGATTCCCACAAAGAACGGGAATCCCCTAGTTTCTTGAAGGGCGCAGACAGATTAAACAATCGTAAAGTTTCAACCGAAATTCTGAAACTTTGCACCAAATTAACTCATCGTCCCCAATTAAGCCACAAACCAGACAAATTCTTAGATCTCACATGTCACGACGGCATCATATTCACATAGAGGGATCGACATTTCAGTTTTTTCAGGCATAATTTACGAAATGTCCATATCAAGGTTTAATGTAACTCTTCCTTATACTTAAGAAAGGGGTAAAGGAAAACACTAAACTTTCAAAGATGTGCCTGTTTTTCAGAAGAACAAATTAAGAGAAAGAACTTTGCCCCCTAGATCATATATTTAATATTTTAGAAGAACAAAGAGAAAGAACTTTCAAGGAATAAAGGAAAACACTAAACTTTCCTCATACTTGTTTTTAGGGGATTCTTTGTTTTATTTTTAAAAAGTTTTAAAATGTTTACACAAGCCCACGGGCCTATGGGATTTCAGGTTTTAAAGCTTGGACCTTTGGTTAGCAGGGCCTAGCACAGACGGCGCTAAGGCCCTTTTAATCCAATCTGCAAAGCCCAAGTTTGCCTTTTAAATTTATTGGCAAAATTAGGCCCAGCAGAGCACGAATGTCGTATTTTTGTTGAAATTAAGGCATTATTTTTTTTGCAAGGAATTAAGGCATTTACTTAAGGGCACAGACATAATGTTACTCAAAAAAAAAGGGGGCACAGACATAATAAACGATTGTAAATTAACTCATCGTCCCCAATTAAGCCACAAACCAGACAAATTGTTAGATCTCACAAGTCACAACGGCATCATATTCACATGGAGAGATTAAAAAAAACCAAAAAATAAACGAAAGCTTTCATTTTTCTACTAATATATAGCAAAATCAGCCTCGGCTAATATGTGTGCTTGAGAGAGTGAGCACGTACAAAACACACGTACCGCACCCATTCCGTTCCGTTCCGTTCCTAAAGTAGCTAGGCCACGCTACGGCGCTACGGGCACCGCGCGTTCCTGCCGGGCCCACCGTAATAGAAGTAGGTACCCCAGGCGCCGCCGCTGCCGCCGGCGATGTCATAGCACCCAGGTCGGTCAGCGAGCATCCGGAGCCCCGCCGCCGGTACGAGGCTATTATCCCAGTCAACAACCTGAACGTTCCGAAAATACGCGGCGCGCGCGTACCCTTCGCCCGGGAACCTGCCGGACCCCATCTGCGTGGGCGTGTGCGGCGCGCCGGCGGGCCGCGCGTTCACGACCTCGCCGCCGAACTGCACCATGTCGGCGCGGGTGCCGAGGTGCGTGAAGAGCGCCGAGGGCCAGTACCCGACGACGAGCTGCGGCTGCTGCTGCTGGATCTGTCGCCGTCGCCGAGCTGCAGCCACCAGTGGCCTCGGCGCGGGTCTTTCCAGATGAGCAGCGTGATGTCGAACTGGCGGCCGGCGTACGTGGAGATGGGCGAGATGGCGGCGCCGATCGCCACGCGGGTGCTTGTCTGCACGAACCCCGAACAGTGAAGGTTGTAGCAACCCGTCTCACGGTACGCGTCGTCCTGCGTTGCAGTTTGGTCGTCGGTGTGTGGATGATGGATCATCGATCGGAGTTGGAGAAGATGGCCGGGATGGATGGATGGGGCTTACTGTCCAGTAGGTGAAGAACCTGGGGCTGTTGTCGCCGTAGAGCTGAGGGCTGACTTGCCAGCCGGCCTCGATGGTGTTGAGGTCGTTGTTGGCGAAGGCGCCGGAGATGACCCAGATCTGGGACAGGCTGAACTCCGCCGGCGATGCCACCTGCGCCGGCCACACGTTCAGGCTCGCCTTGGCGCCGTACAACTCACCGCCGGTCACGTACCCCACCGCGTGCTGCAAACACAGTGACGTGTGCACTGTTACCGATCGATGATGCAGCATGTGCATGTGCCGGGTGACGTATGCACCTGTGCCGCTGCCGGATCGATCGATTAGCTAGGCTCGATTCGAGCACGTACACAACAATAATCTCGATCTCGAGCAATTATTGGTGTGCTATTATTTCTTGCACGGCTAGCTGCTAATGGGTAAATTATTGGAGTGGTGCGGTGGCCGGCCGGCGTACGTACGTACGTCACCGACGGCGGTGACGGTGACTGACCTCGTGGCCGCTGCCGGTGGAGTCGCGGCGCGCGAACCCGACGCCGGCGCCACGGTCCTTCATCCCGAAGCGGCGGACGGTGGCGGAAGAAGAGGAGGTGGCCCTGAGCACGTCGTCCTCCGTGGTCCGCCGCACCGGCACCGTCCCCTCCGGACACGACTCGCCGGAGCGCCGCCACACCTGCGGCAAGCGGGTCGTCGTCGTCGTCGCCGCCGCCGCCTCGATCATCGGTGGCGTCGGGGAAACGGACAGTGCTGCTCCCCGGCCTCTGGTCAGGCTCGCTCTGCACGTACGTGTGCAGCAGAGTCATCGCACATTTCAGACAGAGAAGAGATGGTGGCGAACTGCGTGCTCGTCGTCATCGCTCATGCGTCGTCGTCGTCGCCTTACCTACCTCTGGCTTGTGGCCCCTCAGCTTGGGATGTTCGAACGCCGGCTGCAGGTGCGCCGGCACGCAGTCGATGACGTCGCCGTCGGGACTCTGCAAAAACACGCAAGCCACCAGATCGGCCGGTCAGGTGTAATGCGAGCAAGAATACCAAGCATCGAACAATGGCTGCATGCATTTGGCTATTTGAACATGAAGAACAATGAGCAGCAAGAATGCCGAAACTAACTGTGTCGGACGGAACGAATGCGTGCCTGGATGCATTTGACGGACGCGTCCCTGAGCCTGGCGCGTTTGGCCATAATGCTCCGGAACCCGCGCAACGCCACCCAACGTCCGCGTGGCATTGCCGGTGATGCCTAGCTTCGTCGTCGTCGCGGAGGAAGATGGCGAGGCGAGGAAGGAGACGAGGAGGAGGAAGAAGGGAAGAGAGCAGGAGGCAATGATTGGGCGGCGGAAGCAGAAGCAGAAGCAAGAAGCCATCCGGGGTGGTGGTGGATGGATCTCTCTTTTGGAAGCGCCTGCTGCGGCGACCTGGCCTGGATTTTGTATTAGGGAGGATCAGAGAAGATCAGAGGTAGGAGTGGCGGCTTGTGATCCTGCGGCGGCGGCGGCGGCGTCTTGTGGGTTGCGGCTCTTCTGGCTGTTTCTGGTGACTGCGCACACCACACCGCCGTGCTTGTCTCGTTGCTCTGCAGCTCACTCCCTTGTTTGTTTTGTTTCTTCACCACGAGGAAGACCACCTGAAGAAGCTCACTAAACCAAGGGTAAACCAGTAACTGGTGAGCGTCTCAGTCAGTGGAGCACAAAGCCACCGGCCGAGTAAGTTAAAGTACGGTGCAGCCTTTTCCATTTCAAAGTGGCTGCGCTGCACTGCGCTTGCTGCCCTCCATGTGCAGCGGAAGTTTAGGCCTTGGTAGGGCACTACGGCTACTTCCATCACCTTCCTTCCAAGCTCTCCTCTGCATACTCTCCTAAGCTGATGAGCCCCTAGGAGCTTCCCTCCACCCGTTGGCCTTGCAATGCTTGGCTTCATGCACTGCAGTTTTGACCAAAAAACAGTGCGCTGCCTGCTTCGTGCACAACAATCTCAGGAGCTTTTAACTGACATGTCGTTCACGGCCTGTGCTTGTGCATGCTGGACGTACTACGTGCATCCGGCCTTGTCTAGTTTCTGCTTGTTCGTTTCCTGACGATCGAGCAGTTAGGCCGGCGAAACGAATCTTTTTTTTTTGCCTGTTGCCTCTCTGCTGATCGGAACCAAACACGAGATGGCCAGCAGCGTCCTAGGCCTGCGAAAATGATGACAACACCCTAATCTTTTTATCGACCTGCAGCAGCGTTCGCTTGCCAATGATTTCTGTTAGTTTAACATCAGCAGGGTGGAAAGAATATAATGCTACTCTACTCTGCTAATTGGTAGATGGGTTTGGGTAACCACTACTACCAGTGATACCGCTGTGGAGACAGTAAGCAGGTTACTAGCCAAAAACGCACATGTTGCCCATGCCGGTGTGCCTATATATTCTTGGACCCTATATTCTTCTATCTTTAACAGTAAGTCATGTATCTTTTTTTTTTCAGTGCTTTCTGTCTTTTTTTTTTTTTTGGCTTCTTCTGTATTTTTGATATGTTCCACTTTTCAATCCTTAAAGGCAAGCAAGATGATCTTCATTACCAGAAACATGCAGCCTCACATATTTTGATCGGTGCAAAACCAGTAGTGCAGAATGTTCAAGGCCACAATCATCAGAGCCTTGATAGCAAGTTTTAAGTGAGGGCCTTTTCATGAGCCTGATTGACATCCTTCACCAGCTGCAAAAAAGGACAACGGGGAGGACCATTGCAATCAGCCGGCAAGAGACGCGGCCGGGGTTCTCCGGTCTTCACCGCCAGTCTTGACCGTCACCATCAACAACGCCATTGCCACTGCTGGCGCAGTGCATCCTGCTCTTTGGCTGCATGCTCTACACTGATGCTCATGGCCACAAGACACTGGGACCGTGCCACAGAGAGGCCCACGGAACACAGCTGCCATGGCAGTGCTGTTGCATATGCAGTGCTGGTCTACCTTTTTGGTTTTCAACAGAGTGGTGTGGAATAAAGATTTTAGGAAAGCTTTGTTAGTGGGAGCAATTGTTGGTGTGGCCAATGCTGTGGGGTACTACTGTATATGTGAGTTAGCCTCCTAGGGCCTACAGTTCAGACAAGATTCTGTACAGGATGGGGTGCTACGTTTTACAATTCTAGCTAGCCTACACATTATCCACTACTACATGCTACTAGGTACATCCAATTCTTAATTTCCTAGTTTTTGGTCCTTTGAAAAAATACTACTACGGGCAGGCACTTCGTTTCATGATCCAGCGGCGTTCGCCTTGCCGGCATGGCTGTTAGTTTAACATTCAATCGATCTCGGTGAAAGAAAGAATTAATGCTATTAACACAACAGCTACGAGCTGGGTAACCCATGTCAAAACTCAAAGAACATGTCCCTTTTAGCCACTACCTAATGTTGTGTTGCCTAGAAACAATGAAACATATCTTTATTGAACAGTGAGCTGGTATCTTTTTTTCCATTTTTTTTTTTTTTTTTGCAAATCATGCTTTTGAAACTGGGGCAGATTCCCCACCCCTTTTCATTTCCGTGTCAGAAATACCACTTCAAAAAGTTGGAAAAGGCTTTTCTGCACATTTATGGATCGCCACATTTCACAAAGGGACAACTACCTGCAGAATGTTCCCATCCACAAAAATCAGAGCCTTTTAGATTTTTATACATCATATTTGAGCCATTCATCTTTTTTAAAAAACCGGTTGCAAAAATATCTTTGATTTTGTTATGACTTATTTATCATTGGAGCAAGATTTAATGCTGATTTATCTATTTTATAGTTTATATAAAATTTTGAATAAGATGCCAACCATTGCCACTGCTTCTGAAAGTCAAAAACTCTTTTTTTTATGCTCTACACTGATGCTCACTCACAGAACCAGCGTACCTGATACCGTACTAGTACATTGCATGCATTTGCAGTGCTGGTCTACCGTAAAGTTTTGCAAAGTGGTCCCTTGTCAGATCATTGCAAAGTTCAGAACAAAAGCTTACGAATGCAAAAAAATGATTAAATGAACAGGCAGCCAAAAAACCATTAGTATTAAAGGTAAAAAAATAATTTGAGGAGTGAAATTGGATGAACAGGTAGCCACAAACCATTAGTATTTCGATCTCAAGGTTGATGGTAGGATAATATTTACCACTAACAGCTTCATAGATGAAGTTATTTTTTTGCATGAAAATAGTCCAAAATTTTGGGTGCTAAACATCAATTCTTGGGTGGCCAATGCTGAGGGGTTAGGAAATGATTGTTTAGGAAAGGCTTCAAACAGTTCATCAAAAAGATTCTGTATAGTTTTTTTCCCTGGTGGATCTTCCAACGTACTACATCGGAGGTTTTACAATTCTAGCCTCCTACATTAACCATGGCGGCCCCCTCCTGCTGGCCCGTGCTCCAGCGGCGGCGTTTCTCCGGCGTTTCCTTGGGCAGCTCCGCGCTCGCCCTACGGGCAGGGAAGTCGCGGTAGGTCATGATCCAATCCACCTTGCCGGCATGGCGCCTGTACCGGCAATTGATCTCGGTGTATTCCCGGTCTATTAACACACCAGCCGGCTACGTCCCCGTCGGCGACCCATGTCAAACTTCAAAGAACATGGAATGCGCGGCCACTACCGGGCGCTGGACGTTGCCCCGAAACAATGAAACATGGGGCGCTGCACGAACGCGATGCGGTACGCGCTCCTGGCGGTTGAGTTGATGCGCCCCGCGCTGTGCATGCAGCCACGTGCGCCTAGGCAGGGCCGGACCCCCAGGTTCTTTCATTTCGCAGGCGGCCCTGAAATACCGATCCGGTTGGAAATGGCTTTTCTGCACTTTATGGATCGCGGCGGCGGCGGTCGGCCCAACGGCGGCCACCGTCACCGATGCGCAGTACTAGTGCGGGAGGGTTACGTTACTTGGCATTCCATGCAGCTTTGACGGTGGTTCCTCGTGGGCAATTATCAATTTGATGACCAAAGTTCAGAACAAAAAGCTTACGAATCGCGCTTGATTAAATGAACAGGCAGCCACAAAACCAATTAGTAGGAAAGGTTAAAATAATTTGATGAGAGTGAAGTTGTTTGAACAGGTAGCCACAAACCGTGAAGTATTTCGCAAATCTCAAAGGTTGAAATAATTTGAGTGAAATTGGTTTCAGCATTGATGCTGCTGTAGCTTAGACATCCTGATGGCCAGCAAATGTGTTGCAACTGAAAGTGACCAAGCAATGCAAAGCTTGAAAGAGACTAGGCTAACAGCGTTCTCGTTCACCATCATTCTTTTTTCTCTGGTACGTACCACAGGATTCTCAAATCTCGTGAGAGATCCATTCAGAAAAGCCGAACTGAATGAAGAAAAAAATGCGTCAAGACGCGATGTGGTGGGACCAGGGATCACATATGGCTATGAGAGAAGCAAAATAGCATGCAGACCGCAGATGGAATCGGTGAAAGAACACTGAGGACTTAACAGAAAGCTCATGTATCAGGGATTTGATGATCTCTTCAAGTTCGGAACAAGCGTCAGGTGCCATGTAAGCAACTCTCTTGACGATGATGTTTCCATGTTGGATTGCTTACTCGCAAAAAAATTCTGCATAGCAAAGACTGAAGGGCAAAGACCCTTTTTTTTTGTTACAAGCCATATCTTCTGGATTAACTGCTACTGATTAATTGTAAGGCTGATGGTACAATCACAACAACCATCTCTGCTGGATCCTAAGGTCAATTGTACTACGTAGCAGTACGTACCAATCAAACTGGCACCATGATGACCTCTGCCCCAAAGCATTAAATTGGCTAAACGACCTCTTCATCCAGACAAAACAATCACTATAGACTGGGGTATTGAGATAATCAA
The DNA here is from genome assembly GCA_015847255.1 of Hyparrhenia diplandra. Lineage (NCBI taxonomy): Eukaryota > Viridiplantae > Streptophyta > Magnoliopsida > Poales > Poaceae > Hyparrhenia > Hyparrhenia diplandra. Next base: position 325,337 of record JADLZK010009841.1, read on the forward strand.
AGTCAAAAAAGGTGCCGACCATCTTCCTAATGGAACAGAAAATGGGGCCATATACAAGTTGGTCAAAATCTTTTACATGAGGTCATCCCAGTAGTTACAAAAATCATCTATTTGCTCGGTCCTAAAAATAAGAGTATGTTTTGAATTTCTGTGTCACAAACTTGATTGGATTAGGAAAAATGTGTGCAATATTTATATCTTTCAAATAAAATTTTTTAAAAATAGATTATATTCTATCTAATAATATTAATTTTGTTAGTTAAGTATTAATATTTTTTATAAACATATAGAGTCAAAGTTATTTATTGAGAATCTGATTAGCAAAAATGACGGCCTACTGACTCAACCTTTTTTTTTTTTTTTTTTTATTTTATAAAGAAAAAGTCTAAATTAAGTTCCAATAAGTCGATTTTTTGATTCCAAATAGGATGACTTATTCAACTTTTCAAAATTTGGTCCTAACCCATAAGGTTTAAGTCATCAAAGGGTTGGTTTTGGGGGAGGGTTGGGGCGTTTTTCCTTTTTGTTATTGGTCCCAACACTAAATCTTTTAAGTCTCATGAATCAAACAAAAATGGAAAAAAGAAAATCTAATTTTGTTGGAGAGAAATAGGTTCAAATAAAGGTGAATTTAATATGGTATACTTGAAATATAAAATTTTTGCTATGAAGGTTTTGCCTTTTTTTTTTTATTTATTTCAACTCAATATTTAAAAAATCATAATAAATTATAAAAAATCATAAAAATTGAAAAACCAATTTTGCTAGACTCCACATGAGCATATTTACACAATAAAAGATATATAGGTAATTATTTAATTTATTGGCATTTAATCGATCGGGTTCAAACATACGTCAAGAGATTCGATGCAAGACAAAAAGAAACCTACTAATAATCTTTTTTAAAGAGGATTAACTTTTTGTGAACTCCTCATGTGGAGTCCAACAAAATTGAATTTTTTTATTTTATAATTTTTCTATAATTTACTATGATTTTTTAAAGATTGAGTTGAAATAAATAAAAAGAAAAAGGCAAAACCTTCTAGTAAAAACTTTGTACTAAAGTATACCATATTATATATTTTTAATAAATTTATTTGAAAATAAAAATTTTCTATTTTATGAATTTTGTACGCGGATTTACTATGATTTTTGAAAGATTCAAATTTAAATAAATAAGAAACGGCGATGAAAAATTAAGTCATCCAAACAGAGCTGGGAGTAACTGTGGGGAAATAGCGCGTCTTTTGAAAATGGGACCCGTTTTGTACGGACACCGAGTTATATTCGAATCTGGTTGGGATTAGGACCAAAAGAGACTTTTTCCAATTATAAACTCGGACTCCAACCTTGATAAAGCTACAACGTCGTCGTCGTCAAGGCCTCTCGAGCCCAACCCAAAAAGGAGCGCGCACAGCAGACCGATTCGGCCCATTCGCTTCCACCAGCAAACAAGTTTGCCGCATGGGGAAGCGGGGAAGCCAGCCGAGCCCCGATCCCTTCCTCCCCCCCAGTCCTTGAAGCCGCGGAACGCGAGCAGCCAGCCGAGCCCAAATGAGCTCCTCCTCCCTGCGCTTGAAGCGACCGAGAAGAACGACGATGCGTCGCCAGGCCTGGGCGCCCCGACGCCGCCGAGATGCACTCCTCCCAGCCCTTGAAGGGGAAGATCACCGCGCATATCAATTTCCCCTCGTGGGGGCGCAGCGCGCGCGCACCGCTAACAGCTAACAGCTATGCTCGCCGAACATTTACCTGCAGTTTATGTGCATCTGGCGGATTCGAATCCGATTTGTGTTGCAGCAGGGACTGGGCGAATCTGGGGGATGGTCCGGCGGGGCTCATCGCCGAGCTCGTCCTCGCCAATAATGTAGCCGACTACATCCGCTTCCGAGCCGTGTGCGTTCCCTGGAGGCGGTGCTCCGCTGACCCGCGTGCTTGCGGCGTCCTGGACCGCCGGTTCCACCCTCGGGGATGGATCATGCTCATGCTCCGGGAGAAGCAGCATCGGCCTGCCACCCCACACCGATTCCTCAATCTCGGCACGGGCCAGTGCATCCAGGTGCTCCTTCCGGAGCTCGCCGACCACCGCCTGCTCGTGTCCACCACCGAGTGCCTCCTCGTCCTGCTCTGCAGGGCTACCAACGCCATCCGCTTGCTCAACCCGTTTACACGGCAGGTCGCCGAGCTCCCGCCGATCGCCACAAGACTGGATCGTGAATTCAGAGGAGACGCACCCGACAACGCGGGCCTTGCCGACGACGACGACCACACGGTCGTGCTCTACTTCAGTAGGTTGGAGACGCTGGCCTTCGCCAAGCCGGGCGACGAGCACTGGGTGCTGGTCAGATTCAAGAAACTCCTCATGCCCACCATGTCATTCCAAGGCCGATTCTATGGCGTCACCACGAATTCTGTCATGGTGGTAGATACTACTAGAGAAGAACCACGGATGGTGGTTGCTGCCAAGCTGGCCAAGCCATTTGGCAGGATGGTGGACACGGTGCACCTAGTGGAGGTGGGTGGGGAGCTCATGCTGGTGCACCGTAAGATACGTAGAATCCGTGATGATGAAGATGATGCAGAGGAGGAGGACCGTTTCAAAAGGAAATATAAGGTGTACCGGGTGGATTTGGATGCAGGGAAGACGACCCCTGTCCATGGCGGCGGCCTCGGTGAGCATGCTGTTTTCATTGGCCTTTACCGGACAGTTTGTGTGTCACCTCTGGTGTTCCCCAACGTTACAGCCAACACGGTCTACCCAGGCCTCGACTTGGATGAGAGAACTGGCGATGAGCAAATAGGAGCCTATCGTCTCGGAGATGGAAGCATTCAACCCTCCAACTACGATAGGCGGAGTGGGTTGACACATCCCTTGAATGCTGCTGAGTTTCTAGCTGATTGTGTAAGGCTAGTTTGACGATCCGTTTCAAATTATAGGTCGGTCATTTTGACATTTCTAGATTCATAGCTTTTTTTATACACCGAGACCTAGATGCATAACAAAATCTGAGAGCATAGAAAAAACAAAGCGACCTACAATTTGGAACTGGCAGCATGTTTTGTGCCTACGGCGAGGAAGAGTGTGGTAGGCTGTTGCTAGTGGCAGCCAAAAGGTTTCTATTTCTTAGTGTGGTGTTTGGTTCAGCATAATGTAACGCAAATTGCTAATGAATTATGAATGCTCATAAAATCATGTTACATATGTTGGTTGCGATACACAAAGTAACTACAATTTGGAACGGAAAAGCTAAAGAAACCCGTTGGTTTTTTCACTTTTCACCCGTAAGCAATTAACGCTCCAATCAAATCCCACAACTATAAGTGACCATTACCACCGCCTTCTCCAGTATAAACTGCAAGCCGTGCTGCCTCTTCAGGGGAAAAAAAAAAAAACCGAAAGCACAAAACCCTCCCAAGTAGTAGTACCAGAACAACAGTTGCTCGTCGGCGCACTGGCAGATGGCCTCTTACAGAACAAGAACCGCTTGTATTAATTTGTTGGGATCGGGATCGATTTGGGTTCTGAAGTAGACGAATGGCCCCGGAACCTGCATGACCGATTCGCTTGCAGCACACTGTTGGTGTCCATGTGCAGATGACGATCGCTGATGGATGGCAGGCGCTGACACTATCACTATTGTTGCTTGGCGTTGTGTTGATGGTTCTTTCATTTCGCTGGCTCCATCAGTTGTGTTGATGGTTGCAAATCATGCTGCCAAGAAACTGGGACAGATTCCCCACCCCCAGGTTCTTTCATTTCCGTGTCAGAAATACCACTAGAAAAAGTTGGAAAAGGCTTTTCTGCACTTTATGCATCGCCACATTTCACAAACGGACAACTACCATCAGATGTAGTAGAACATTGCTTGCAGCTTTGACGGCCTGCTCGTGCTCGCAAAGTTCTGCAATTCCCAAGGTCAGATCAGATCATTGCAAAGTTCAGAACAAAAGCTTACGGATGCGAAATGATTAAATGAACAGGTAACCACAAAACCATTAGTATTTCGATCTCAAGGATGAAATAATTTGGACTGAAATTGGTTTCAGCATTGACGCTGCTGTAGCTTACAGACATCCTGATGGCCAGCAATGCAACTGAAAGTGACCAAGCAAAGCAATGCAAAGCCTGAAAGAGACTAGGCTAACAGCATTCTCGTTCGTCATAATTCTTTTTCCTCTGGTACCACAGGATCCACAAATCTAGTAAGAGATTCATTCAGAAAAGCCGAACCGAAAGAGAGAAAAAAATGCTCCACGACGCGATGTGGTGGGACTAGGGATCACACATGGCTATAGTATTATGAGAGAAGCAAATAGCAGGCAGATGGAATCGGTGCAGGAACACCGGGTGAATATGGCTGGACTATGGACATGTAACAGAGCCCTGTTTTGCAAGATGTAAACCGAACCGGGCACTTACCACTTTACCAGCAAGCTCATGTATAAAGGATTTGATGATCTCTTCAGGTTCGGAAAAGCATCAGGTTCCATGTAAGAAACTCTCTTTGACGATGTTTCCATGTTGGAGTGCTTACCTGGCACTGGCACCGACACGCAAAAATCTGCATAGCAAAGACTGAAGAGCAAAGACCCTGTTTTTGTAAGAAGCCATATCTGCTAGTAGATCCTGAGGTCAATTGTACTAGTACGTAGCAGCGTACCAATCAAACTGGCACCATGATGAGCTCTGCCAAAGCATTAAATTGGCTAAAAGACCTCTTGTAATCCAGACAAAACAATCACTATAGACTGGGAGTGTTGAGATCATCAAAGTCAAAAAAAGGTGCCGACCATCGTTTTGATGGAACAGAATATGGTGTTGTGATTGTACTATTATTAGAGACATGCAGCTATGAATTGTACGCTCGATTCGCAGCTATGTTATCAGAACACACTACAATGTGTACAGTAAAATGAATATAAACAGTAGTACTATGAGAGAACATTTCTTCATGATTTTGCCGACAAATTTTCTCAGGACTCCACAACCAACCGGTGGACTGTTGTTACAATGCTGAGCCATGTATTAATCGACCTGCTATCCTAGGCAATAACTAAAAGAAACGAAGATATTTCTTTACAACATATATCGTGCCTTTCTATGAAGCAACAAAATAATATGATACCACACGCTAATCCAAAAAAAAAAGGGTCACTGTTATCTTCTGTCTTCCCCATGGTCCCGTGCCTTTATATATGTGTGAACTGAAATGTTCTCGTAAGGGTGAAACAACTAAAAGGCAGTTGCCCCTGCCACTATATTCATCACTTTGAAGCTATCAGTGACTGCACAACAACAAAATTGAAATTACTGTAAGCAAAGAAGTTTTTTTTTATTTATTTTATAATAAGTCAGCATACCATGTATCAAGCAAGAACTGAAAAAGAAATGGCATGGACTTACTGAATCAAGAAGCTTCAGACCAGCTCCACGTGTAAACTTCCTGGCAAAAAGGAAGCAGGGTGCTGGCTTTCCATTACTTGTACACCACTCCCTCCTATTTTCAGTCTCATAATATATATTATCGATATCCTAAAAATGGGAAGAATAGATCCTCAGCAAACAGTAGGGAATTATCATGCACACACGTCTTAATGGCAGCTTATTTTGGTACAAATTGCCACATCAACAATCAAAGCTGACAACCAGTTACAAAAGCATCAGCCTTCAAAACAGACATTTTTTTAAGACATCGGTTCTTCAATTGACGAAGTATTTACCTGGTGTTACAGGTTTAAGACATTCACATCCTTTTCCTATAAAAGGTGCTTGCTGCTTTATTCATTATAGTATATAATATGACTGTGTTACTGGTCAAATTAAGGCAAACCAAAACTAAATTCAAATGGTGATGGACCCTTTGGTTTCCCCTTTAATTAAGCATAAAGCAGGCCTACCCCAACTTGCTTGCTCCAAAAGTGTTGTCATTGTTGATGTTGTTTTAGCAAATATAATATATGAAGTCCTAAAGGAAAGAAACGTGCCTACATTTGAAGAAACTATATACCTTTATAGATTTTATAAGTCCAGGAGTAGCATCAGAGACTTTATATGTTACAGGATGCCACCCACGTCTTTCACGATCTTTAGAAGCTGAAAGATCCCATGCACTATGTGTTACTGATCGCCGTGTAAGTTCTTCTTCTAGACCATTTTGCTGCATTGCAGACAAGCTGAATGATCAGCGAACTTAGTGCAGAAAAAAATATGCAAAGAATATTGTTATGATCAAGATCATTGACTTACTGCAAGCAATGTCTGAACATAGTGCTCATCTGGTACGCAGTTATGGGCTTTCAAGCCTGTGCAGGCTGCAAAACCAAAAACGATAAATGGCATTTAAACAAATATAATTATCAACTGAGCTTCCCTTGTAAAACACTAAAATGTAAACACAAACAGATGCAAATATAGAGTTTTGAAAGTATTCTGATGCACAAGAATAATACTATCTCTTTATTTTATTTTGGAACTTCAAAAATAAATTATATAATGCTTAGGAATTTTAAGTCAGCACCCAGAAAAAGTAACCATATAAAAATCTAAAAAAATCAATGCAATTATTTGGACTACTTCATATTTTGGTTCTCATGAACCTACAATGGTTTCCTGCACTTGGCTTTTGTGGCAGGTCTGTGTCCTCTTGCGCTGGAGGTTGCGCAGTTTGTGGTACTGGTTGTCGGTTTCACCCAATTTGGGTTGGCGTTTCTGTCTTTGCTCTTAGAACTATCTTCTCCTTTTGTTGCTTCTGAAACAACCTTAAGATGCTTTGTATTTCCGTTTGTCTGAATGGGAATGGGGAGACCCCAAGTTTTTTTAAAAAAATTGAACCTACAATGTCCCTTTCTACTTTCCTATCTTAGATAACATTTTGAATTGTCCTCTAATAACGATTTAATAGTTTTGCTTGACTTTATTTTACCAGAACCCCATTTACTCTGTCTATGTTATTTCAACATAGCCAGTCCAAGTTGCTAGTGATTTAGTTTTTAACATAATCAGCGAACATGCCCCTCAAGTAGATCACAATGTGAGTCTCCGAGCCAAATTCTGGGGAGACCTAGATGACATGGTTTGTACCTACCAGGGACACACTTTTCATAGGAAATCTCAGTGGGATTTGAAGTGGCATATTGGGATTTTGGGTATGTCTGCAGGAATCAGGAGGGACAGGATATCTTAGATAGAACATAGAAGCATGCAGGAAGTACCTGAACCATAAACCAGTGTTAAGATTCCCTACTCCCTAGTATTACTATTACTGTCATTAATGCCTTTTGTATTTTTATTTATGTTTGGCCGAGATGTATTTTTTTCCATGTTGGTGCTCATGTTAGATTCCATCTGAAGCCCATTAAAAAATTTTTGGAACTAACAGGCTGTCAGGCTCTGCTGTTGATGATGATGGGATGTGAGATATACATTTTTACAAGTAAGAACAGCTAAAATGGCAATCCATAAGTCACGTCATGAACAAGAAAGGGGGATTGTTTAGTAATATACTGAAATGTTTTCACTTACAATTGACGATCCCAATCCCGCCAGAACTCTGGCAAGGGTCTCCTCTGCAGTATACAGAAATATATGATAGGTCAATATTAGAAATTGAAGATGTAAGGGCTTAATGTAAATAAGATGAGGATTCATAATTTGAGAACTGATGCTATAACAAAATTGGATTGATTGTCACCATAAAAGCAGAGCTACAAATAATTTTAATAATAGACGTTATTATTGCTGATGGTGAATGGTGACACATACAGCAGTTGCCACACTAACTTTACTAGTTCTTTGACACTGTTGGCAATTTATTAGCAGTTCAACCCCTGTGAACAATGCATGTTTACAGAACATGCAAAACCCTACCAACAATATAGAAAGTTTTGAACTAATATCTGCTCTCTTGATTGGCAAATTAAGAGGTATTAGTAAACAATGTAACCTTACTACTGTTCTCAAACTCATCTGCATACAAATATTAAAATATATACCCTGCAATGCTTCTGGAATTCTGGTAACAACACTTCATCATCAACCACAACCTCAGCATGCTTTTTAATTAGCACAGCCCACTGGAAACAATGTAATATTCAGAATTAATTATCAATGCAATGCTCAGTACTTCAGTCTTTATTTATAATGGTGGAAGGACCACCTGTGAGCCTTTTCTCCAATTCTCCACTGGGATAATTGGGTCCATTCTTGGGTTGTATCTCCCTGCCTTTGTATCAGCAAAACTGCAACCATCATAATACAGGGAAAAATAAATAGACAAAACAAAATTGACCCTTCAGCTGCAAGCCTATAGCTTGCTGTGCAATTCATCTACGGGATCAAGATAAAACAAAGCAAAGATATATCATACATATCGTAATTCATAAAGGGGGAAGAGCTAAAATGAATTTCCAATGACATCATAAAAGAAGGGTATACCAAGACCAGGAAATGTACAGTATTTGGATATTTATACCTGTCTACAAAGCTGGTTGATGATGACATTATGTAGTCGTAAGTGTAGCTGAAATTGTACAGTGGTACACAGCTGCCACAGAGAGAAGATCCTAGTAAGCATGAATCAAAATTAAGATCCAAATTTTACCATCCATGAATGAAGAAAAGAAAGTCAACATAGGATTGGGAAAAGGTGGAACTGTTGACAGAAGCATACATAGGAATTGGCAAATGGATATTCGTATAGATGAAACATTTCCCTACTTTCTGCAGATTTAATACAAAGTGGTAGTACTTACTAAGTAGTACAATAATAACAATGCAACTGATATCAATGATCAAACAATCAGTCATAGAGGGTGTAGCTTATTCCACATAACCTTGGTGGTTGTAAGATAGTATTTCAAGATAACAGCATAAAAAACTCTGATATTACAAGTGCAAAACTAATTACCATGAACCTTCCACAGTATTTTCAACAGTAATTTGTACTTACAAAGCGCCACTAGTTTATCAATAATATTATCGTTCTCCTTTGTACAGTAAGTTATATCGTTATTAGAAACTATATTCAATATCAATATGATCATGAGAAAACTTGATATTTGCCAATTGACATTTAGTTCCTTACTTGTAAATGTGAAAAAGTTTGTGAACCTGAAAACAAATCAAATGCTCAACCACCACTGGAGCAAACAGATATCTGGGAGGAAATGTCAATATTGTATCCAGGTCCATTGGTGTTTAATCTTACAAAACTCGGTAGTAGATAAAAGGTGGGCTGTCAGGCAACAATAAAAGGTCTGTTCCCATTGCTCCCTAATTTTCATCCATCAATGTCAGTATCAAAACTAAATATCTTCTCCAAGGACCAAGATGGTTCAAACTGATTTATCAACTTTATTGCTTTTTTTGTGTTACTGAAAATTGAATGTGAGCTTGACACTGATTCAATGAGCGCATGTGCATACTGAACATGAGCAAGATAAAAATATAAAAAAAAAATAGACCTTGCTTTAAATTAGATTTTGACTGTACACCCGACCCTAACAGATCTTGATCTACTTTTATAAGAAGATGGGGTCATTTTACTACATTAACGTTGTTTTTCATTTTCATCACCGCAGCATACAACAAATCAGAAGATAAAAAGAAAGGGTTTGTCTAAAGGACTTAATTACTTCCTATAACCAAATCAAGAACCCAAGATTACACATGCTTGATAATAGATGCAAAAGAACATTACAACTCCAGATAATAATTCTCTACACAAATCCTAGGACGCAACACAATCCGGACACGTCATTCTCAAGAATGTGTTTGGAGAGTGTACCTGTCGGAGACAAAAACAAAGCGGTCATTGAGCGGATCCTTGAGAGCATGGGTGAGCAGAATGCGCTCCGCCGTGATCATGCTCGCTTCCCCCAATCCACCTGCAGCAAAAGCACACCTGAGCAAGAGCACGCGTGCGTACTGACAACAACACCATTCATCGTATTATTATGGTGCAAGCAAATGTGGCAACCTGGATGCTGTCGTTGACCTGACGGTTGTAGAAGAATCGTGAGCGTGTGGTGGCTCGGGTGAGCACGAAGCCCGGGCGCGAGTGCACGAGGATGGAGAACCTCCCTCCTTGTCACCCTGATCATCAGCATAACAAGGATTACGATACGTCACGTCATCGGCTCGGCAGTTAGGATCCGCACAGGCATTCCATTCAGCGGCATTGTGCCAATGGAGGAACAATGGCGATAAATAGGAACAGGAGCGGAAATCGAGTGGGGATTCGGATCCGTACGCGGAAGAAGGCATCCCAGACGAGTTCGAGCGGGAGGCGGTTGCGCGCGATGAAGAGGAAGGCGACCTTGAGTTCCCCGGCGGCAGCGGCGCCTCCTCCACCTCCGCCTGCGCCTCCGCCACACTCTCTCCCGCCGCCTCCGCCGCGGCGGGGCTCGGAGGAGCTATGGAGAAGCAGGAGGAACAGGCTGCTGAGGCACAGGCAGAGCAGCAGCAGGAGCAGCGCCGCCGCCGAGCGCCTGCCCCGGCCGTAGCCGTAGCCGAACTTCCGCGGCTTCATCCCGACGACCGAGGAGGCTGGGCCGGACCGCCGGCTCTACCTCAGCAGCGGCATGAGCAGAGCGAACGGGCAAAGCAAGCTCTGGTGGTGAGCGCAGTGCGGCGGATCTCTGGGCTCGGCTCCCGTGAATGAATCTCGCGAGTGGCGTTGCCTCTCGTGATCCCGGGAGGCGGGAGGTGGGTGGGTGAGCAGCGGAGTCGCCGTGAGAGTGAGTGTGGTGTGGTGGCGGGCGATGGTGATGGAATCGAATCTTGGGCTTGCTTGCCGAGGGGACGAAGGCAGCAGGCGCGCAGAGGCAGAGGCGAGCACTGGGATGTCGCAGTGTGGTGAGGCTTGCCGACGCGCCAACTAACCACCGGTCCACGGGCACCAGCATCCCATCTGGATCTGCTGCAGACCGCCCTGTCTACGAAGCGTTATAGATGTCCAATGGGCGGTCGGTACGCCCGTGGCCCGCCGGGCCGGCCGGGAGCCGGCCCGCTGCGGGCCACTACGGGGCTACGGGTTGCGCGTAGGTCGTGCCACCTATGGGCTCGGGCCGCGCCATCCGCCCCTGGGCCCGGTCCGTGGGCCATTTCTACCCCCATGGGCCGAAGAACTGCCACGGCGGGCGAACGGGCGGCCCCTTGATCTAAACATACCTCAAACATAGTTAAAAAAACACAGTTTCAACACATATTCAAAAAATCTCACAGATTCAAAGTTCAACAGATTCATTCACAAAGTTGATGGTTGTATTACAAAGTTGAACACGATTGACAACAGATTCAAAGTTGAACACGTGATTGACAAATGATTCAAAGTTGAACGTAAATATGGCAACAAATTTTCAAACTTCAACGAGAAATATGAGCTTGTGCAATGCTGCCTCATTAAAAACCTTTGTAGGTAAACCCACCTTTGTGGGAGAAACCCTAGAAAGAAAAAAAGAGTACAACAAGCTCATATTTTCGTTGTTCATATATTATATATAGTTCATAGATCCCACTCACAGATTTCACAGTTGTATTACAATAGCCAACATTTGCAAAAGGCAAGAGAAAAGAGCAAGTGCAAAGAGCAAAATGAATAGAGTATCGTGATATCTCTCATATCTCTCACTCACTCTCAGGTTTCCAACTTCAAAGTTTGCCAAAGAAAAGGAAAACACCATCCGGACATGACAAAAGACACTGTTAGTTCACATTTCAAAAAAACACTATCACAACTGGACATGACAAAAACACCATCCGTACCTATTAGTTCATCTCAAAATTTAGCCGGTGCCGCCACCTCCTTTCCTTCGGCCGGTGCCGGTGCCGCCACCTCTCCTTCGCCGGTCCCGGTGCACGGCGGCCGCCCAAGGACGCTTAACCGATCCTCTTCCACTCCCATCGCGGTTCTCGTGTCTTCTTCTTCAGGAATATCATCACCAATCTCCAGCGTCTTGAAGTGCTCAACCAGTTCTTTGTCCACAATCAGATGTGCGCCTTTTTTTTAGCTTGGTCCCGCCTTTGATGCGGTCAAGATCTCCACATGCTCAAAGGTATAGGCGACGACGCCGGTCTTCGAGTATTCTACCCGTCAAGCTAAAACAAGATTCGGAGGACACAAGTAGAAACAGGGACAGCCATGATATCACGAGCCATAATAGACAATGACGTATAGGATAGGATTGTTTGTGATCACGCCACCAAAGAAGTATGTCAAAGTTGGGGTCACCCCATGGCACAGGGTCACCGGTCCGTAAGTCAGAAGCTCATTTACAACACCAGATGAAGTAGATGTAGTAGAGGAGGAACTGTCAAAGATCCTCCCCATCCGTTACTGTAACAAGGGGACGGAAAAGCACAGCCCTCGAGCCCATCTTGTATCCGCACTAGATCCATACTTCTCCCGATACTTGCCAAACAATCTGGGTCAGCTCATCTTTCACATCACCATAACATAACTGTAATCGAGATCCGGTTGCCTTACCAAGTAGATCTAAGGTTATCAAGAACCCTTTCATCTTACCTCTATGATCAAGAATGGTTGCAAAAGAATAAAGCAAAGGAATGTTATCCCAATATTTAAGGAATTTCATTTTCATAGGCCTTGCAACATGTTTAAAATGTTCATTATTCTCAACTTCTTTCAAATGTTCAAAGAATGTCAATCAATTGATGCAAAGCAAGTGGAGCAAAGAGGATAGTATACACCGAAAAAAATAAAAAGTGGACTCATAAAATACTTTCAAGAAATTAAACATATGTTCAAAGAACATACCAATGATTCACATTCAATAATTCAGAACCATAATTAGAGTTAATGAACACAGTAAACACTTCTTTGTATGGTAACAAATGCTGAAGCATCAAGTAAGTAGAATTCCATCTAACATCCATGTCCAAGCCAAATTTTCTAGGTGTCATACCTCTAGCAATACGTAAATCTTTGAATCTAGCAATCCTAGTATTAGAAGAATTTAAAAAGTTTATTGTAGTTCTCAAATCATCAAGCCAATCTTTTACAGACCGGTAAGCCATCTTTCACAATAAGATTAATGACATGAGTAGCACAAGCGCTGATGCACAAGGAAATACTTAACTTTATTAGGATTATCACGAGTAGGTGTAGGATAAGAACCCGGATAACCAAACAAAACTGGACCCAAGATATCATAAGCCTTAGAATTGGCACTAGCATTGTCAAGAGTCACAACAAAGACTTTATCGGACAAACCAAACTCATCAACCACATTAGCTATAGAATCAAAGCAATGTTTTCACCAAGATGATTGCAATCAATCAGCCCTAAAACCAACTACTTTTTTTTTTTCAATCTCCCATTCTTTATTAACATAATGGCAAACAACAGAGATATAGTCCTCCTTAGCATTATCGGACGGATGTCGATGTCAAAGAAGAAAGATGATGCAAAGCCGGGCAACACATCTTTCATAAGCATGTTACGTTGTTCACCATACAATTTAGCCATATCTCTAGTCGTGGTTCCGCCTAGAAACCTCTTTAAAAAAGAGGGTTATGAGCATTCTTAATGTAATCAATCCAAGCCTATGTAGCACCTATGCCTAATGGAAGGTCCAGCCTAGCAATCAAGCGGCACAATTCAATGCGAGCAACCATAGGATCATACTTCCAATTAGCTAAACCATTAGCATTCAAAGCAAGCCTAAACTGAACCATATCGAATGGTTCTTCAATCGCATACATTTTTTCATGTGACGCCTCAAATGACCGGTACCATTAGCAGGTATAGCGAGCACTTAGAAGAACAATGTTTACAGATAGCCGCAACGCGAACGGCCGACGGCCCTCACCATCCTTTACCTCATCGAAATACAGCCACACATCGATTTGTTCTTACCAGATTGTGTTGGAGTGTCATCGGCGCCCTCGCCATCGACATCAACGCCGACGACGGGAATGCCGAACATGGCGGCCAAGATCCTCACGTAGGTCGCCGCCGTCCCCTCGACCTCCGTGTCGTCGTCCGAGAAACGGTCGGGTCATGGACATCGCCGCCGACGTTGTTCCGACGCCGATCAATCGCGCCCGGACCCAGCGTTGCGAGACCACGGCCACGGCCACGCCCGGCCCGACACGGATCGATCTTGACGTGCATCACCAAAGACCGTCCCTCAACGCCCGCTTTGGGAGGCCTGGCCATGTCCACTCCGGCGGAGGAGGGAGGACTCCGGCGCCAGGCACCAACCTGCGACGGAGCCGGGTGCCGGAAATGCAGAGGTCACCGGAGGACAGAAGGACAAAGGTGAGGATCGACGGGGAGGGGAGGAAGAAAAGGATGGAGCTTGAACTGCAACTCACATGGCGACGGAAAGAGGGGGGGGCGGGGAAGAGAAAGGAGAGAGAGGAGTAAGGAGCAAAAGGAAAAAAAGTCACCGGCCACGGCGAGGGAGGTTGGATCCGCCGGCACCGAGGCCGACGGCGAGTGAGGTGAAGGACCGAAGAAAGTCAGGCTCGATGGCGAGGAGGTTGGATCCGCCAGCCGAGGACACCAGATCCGCCGGCGAGGACACCAAATCCGACGGCGAGGACGTTGGATCTCGCCGGGCGGACGCCAGATCCACCGGCGGCAGCGGCGGGAAACGAGGTGGGGATTAGGGTTGGAGGGGATGCGCAAGGGCCGGATCGAATGGGGAGGGGTGGGGAATGGGGTTTCGAGGGGGCGGCGGCTCGTTTTTATACGGCCTTTAGCAGGCCGGGCCAGCGGACCGGGCCGGCATCGTGCCACGGCCGGGTAGCGCCCATGGCCCGCCCTCGGGCCGGGCGGGCCGCCCAGAGCCCGCATAATACGGACCGGTCGCCCAGTACCGGGCCATTTTGCCGGGCCTCGGACCGGGCCGCGGGTCACGGGCCAAATGGCCAAGTATACGAAGCGTTTGGATGATTATGGGTCAAAAAAAAATTATGGCGCCAAGTATAATGCCCGTGGTAACGTTATAGCTTCTTTTCAAAGACGCATGATGAAACAAGCAAACGTGCTAGTCTATATATAGGAGTTGGTGCCTGTTCAGGAAAACTTAGTTTATCTACACTTCAATTTGCGTCCGCCACCGCTAGGGAGGGATCCCTCTTGTAAAAACTCTTGTAAGCACTTCCTAGTGCTAATGGCGACTGCATTGATTAGCTAGCTAGAGATAAAAACTCTTGTAAGCACTTCCTAGTGATGAATCATTTGTAGAGAGTACCACCAAACCGTTGAGATGTAAGACAAATGCTTATGGATATAATATAAGTGTTTGCTATGATGAGCTTTTGTGTTGTGACTATATTGTTTCAAAATGGAATTGTCAATTGAATGTTTCATAGATCGTATGATTAGTACTTATCATGAGATTAATGTATAAACATATAATATTATGCTGTAATTTCCTTTTATGTAGAGCGTCTGATGGTTGGTCGCTATATAATATATAGCGTCAAACCATTGGTCGCTATAAGTTTGTAATTGGCGTTGGACGGTCGGTCGCTGCATGTTTGACGTACCGTCGAACGGTCGGTCGCTATAAACTTATAGCGACGCCAGTTATTTCGACCGACTACATTGGTCGCTATATGTTTATAGCGACCGCCTCAGTATGTCGCTATACCGACTTATAACGACCATCCGTAGCTCGTTATAGATAGGTTGTGGTATAGTGGGAGAGCAAGGAGGAGCTTGATGGCATGGAGGATAGTGTCAGCGCGAAGGACCTCAATGGTGCAAAGGAGGAGCTTGGGGAGGCGAGCGAAGGTGACGATGCTAGAGGAGGAGAGCATGGACGAGGAACTTGATGCACGGAGGAGCCAGAGGTGGCACAAAGGAGTGCCGGAAGGATTGAGGAGCGGTGACTTGGAGGAGGAGTGTCGAGCAGAGAAGAAGCAAAGGAGCAACGAGGAAAGCTGAAGTCGTGCCACGATGAAAAAAAAAAACTCCATTGTTGTTTTATTCAAGAATCACCTTTCACACCCGTGCTCATGAGAATGGAACGGCTGAAAATCATAAGGTCTCACTCTTTTTAGATACTACAAGTGCACGCAAAAGTTGCATCAAAAATAGAGGCCTTCAGCCTTAGCAGAGGAGCAAATAGCATGAAGGCGAGAAAAAGGACGGCAACACAGGTATTGAAGTAATTTATAGACCTAATAAAATAAATAAATCCATACACAGTAAAATAAACTTCAATTAATTGGACAATAATAAAAAACAGACGATTTATATTAGATACATTATTGGACACAAGAAAATAATAATATAATAGTACTATAAACGTGAGCCATGATAATAGAACTATTTTTTTTCTATGCAAAAAGAAAAAGAAACATTAATTAAGTTCTTAATGTATCCGACGAAAGTATTGCTAGGTAGCTACTGGTAGAGCCTGGATTTGCTGCGTAAAATACGCTGTTGGCCATGCACGATCAACCGGTAGAGCCTGGATTTGCTTGCGGGTCATGATGATAGACGCTTTCCTTCTGGCACGTAGCCGGGCCTCCTCCGATCTTGGCCTGGCTGCAGACGAGCACCGTGTCGCTGCCCATGTAATACTCCGCCGGAGTCGTCACCTTGACGTCGACGGCGGCGGCCCCCCGCGGCGAGCTCGCCGGCGAGCTGGTCCCGCAGGAACTGCGGCAGGTCCACGCCCTTCCCCACGCCCTGGCGCCGCGCTCCCGCACCTTGCCCCCCTTGGCGCAGAACTGCGGCACGGAGCCGCGGCCGCCGAGGACCGCGTCCCCGTACGACACGGATACGGTCGAGAGCCTCCCGATGCACGCCGACTGAAACCAGTTGCCGGCGTTGTCGATGCGGACGGTGAGGTTGAACACCGGCGACAACGAGGGGTTCGCCGCCGCCAGCGCCAGGTCGTCCAGGCCGGCGACGCCGGTGACGGTGACCGAGTACACGGGGTCATTGCTGTACGTGCCGAGGAGAACACAGAGGGTAACAAATCCGGCGAAGATGATGAGGACACAGCAGCCTATGATTGCCTCCCTGGGGCTAACTAATTCTTCTTCTTCTTCTTGCTCTTGTTGAGCCGTCATGGTGATGAGAAAAAAAGGAATACTACGACAGATCGAGACTTTGTGTCTTCTTTGGCTCTTGATGAAACCTCCACGGTCCCTGCTGACTTCTATATATAAGAAGGTCGCGTAGTTCGACTCCGACAGAGACTTTGTGTGGTACGTTTGATGAGGACTCAGAATTCTAGACGGACTTGGACGATCGATGACTTGGTGATGAGACAAACGAATACTTCCATACTTATGCCATGTTGGTCGCTTTTACTTATCAGACCGGCTCCACATAACAATATTTTTCTCTCACAATAAAAACAATATCAGCCGTAAACGATTAGCCAAATATCTCGAATGGAGCTCTTACTTATGTAGGGGAAAAAGTAAAATATATAAACACCGGTAAATTCTGAAAAAAATCCTAAGAAAAGAGTCGCGAACACCGCGCCCCACTGGATCGTACATCCTACCCCTGGACTAAGCCAATTCACAAGAGTAGGAGTAATAAGTAAGATAAAACAGAGGAAACATAACTTTTCTGTTTTTTTAGAAAGGAAACATAATAACGTAATGAGGCACGACCTCAAGAGTGGGCAGTCCTGCGCATATTGGGCCCGTTGTAAGAACACATCTCCAAATCACTCTTCTTATATCGCAATAGAATATATGTTTGGGACAAGGTTTAGATTAAACATTAAGAATATAAATTATAAATAACTTTTAAATTATTGAGTTTGGAAATTTTAAAATCATATTAATTGATTTATCTTAAAATTACTTTATAAAGATTACATAGCTTTACAATAAATATTTTTATAAAAAAAGAAATCAAATTGTGATTTGGAGACTGTGTCACTTTTCTAAACGCTTTTTAGTTGTGATATGGAGGGAGTACTGCTTCCTGACAGCTGACGGGACCTTTTTTTTTTTTTTTTTCCTGTCTTGTAATAAAGGAGAACAAAAATAGAAATAATTTTGTTAAAACAATATCTTATCCCCTGTAGGATCTAAAATCAATGTATTGCCGGTCTCCTGGCAGAGCAGCTGTAGAAAATCGTTCAACCGTCAAACAATTTTGGTTAAAGTCAGTATTCGGCAAAACTTGATACATAAATTTGGTTGAAGTTTCATCTCTACGTTGCATCGTTAAACACATGCATGACACCAAAGGTCAGGTATCGGCATTCTGAGACGCCAAAGTTGAGCGTCAACTTTACAAGCTGCTATGAGCTGTTGCCGGTTTAGAGCTTCATTCCCGAAGACAATTCCATCTCTTTGCTTCCAAAGCTGCCAGCAAAATAAGGTTCCATAGGTATATGTTGTTCGGTCTAGTGGCTCGGTATAGTTCGCCAATTGATGTTCAGAGGGCCATGATATAACCCAATCGCTTCCCCAAAAGGCCACTGCGAGCCATACCGAACTTCACAAAGCAAGCAAGAAAAATGATACATAATCATTTCAGGGCCAAGGCCTGGACGCCAGTGCAAGTGGAGAACGTGGTTCAAGCTCATATTTCTACAACTGTTGTCCGATGAAGTTTTTCCAGCCTCGTGCTGGTAATAAATTCTTGCTCAAGAGCCCAGAGCAGCCCCCACGTCGCCCACCCGGCTCGGGCGGCAAGACAACCCTAGCAGCCCCTCGCCGGCAACCGATGCTTCCCTCCCCCGTCGCCGCTAGAGGGAGAAGCCGGGAGCCCCAGCGCCCCAAGGACGGCGGCGGCGAGGCTCGCCCAGAGGCCGCGAGCACCGAGGCGGGGACGGAGCTCAGTGGCGCCGGTGGCTTGTCGGGCGCCGACAATAAGACCTCGCTGGCGCCGGTTGAAGATCTCTTGTTTGGTTTTGGCTAATTAGTGACACCTAAGGACTAATCTCTAGATGCTAAGTGTTTGACTAGATTGGAGATTGGTCGTGCCGGAGTTGGTGCATGGTGATCATGGAGGATGGATCGAGGTGATCCAAAAGTTGATCAAGCATGCAACTCGGTGAAGTTTCGAGATCAATTGTCCCCAAGGCAAAGGTATAACCATAGGGCTTTTGGTTTCACACCCAAGACACCATAGAGGGTGTGGGTGGTTATAGGATCGATAAGCCGTACTATAAAGAGGGGCAACTTATCGTACATATCGGTCCTCATGTGCCTTTAGGTTCAAGTCTCATATGCATGCATTCTAACCTAAAGAGCTAACCCCGCACTTGTCAAAAATGGTTTCGAAAATGCTAACATATGGTGTCGAGGTGTTCTTCGACGTGTCGGCAACAAGAATCAAGTGGCGGAAGTCGGTTTGGAGCAAAGGCGAAGGAACGACGACGAAACGACGACATTTCGCGGCTCTGGCGTGACCGGACGCACCGACCGGAAGCAGGTCGAAAGTGACCGGACCTTCCGGTCGGCCGCGTCCCGCGAGAGGGTGTTTCCGGGTCGGGGTCGACGGGTGACCGGACCCACCGACCGAAGCATCCGGTCGCGACCGGAAGCCGGACCGGATCCACGACCGAACGCATTCCAGTCGGGGGTCATTTGGCCGGTTTGGGTTTGTCGGCCAGACCGACCCACCGACCGGACTGTAACACCCGTGTTTTTGCATCATTTTAAAATTCACTAAAAATTTGAACTTTTTATAATTACAACTAAAACTTGATTTATTTTTTTTCCGCACAACCCAAAACCGCTTTTCGAAAACCCTGCATCAAAATCCACCATATAGAATTTAGCCTTTGTTTGAATGTTTGAATGTATGCTTGAATGATTGCTTGCATGAGTATTGAGCTAGAATTTATTTATTGGCATCAAATAATATTCCTTGTTACCCTCCTCTAAATATTTACCTAGACCTTTTCCTTGAATTTCCAACCACCAAATAAATCCCTTGATCATCCCTCACCCCAAACACCATCCCTGATCATCTCCACCAAATATTTCCCCTTGCCCCTTTCCTTGTTCTACCCAACCTCACCCCAATTCCAATCAAGCCTAAACGCTTAGTTTATTTTATTTTCTGGGAAACATGGAGAAGCCACCTAGTGCATACATACATAT
The DNA here is from genome assembly GCA_015847255.1 of Hyparrhenia diplandra. NCBI lineage: Eukaryota > Viridiplantae > Streptophyta > Magnoliopsida > Poales > Poaceae > Hyparrhenia > Hyparrhenia diplandra. The sequence goes on from JADLZK010009841.1 coordinate 345,402, forward strand.
ATACATGAAAGAGTACATACACGTGGGAATGTATGGAAGCTTATACTCGTGCATGGGCGGCATATCCAAATATATATAAGTATGTATATACAAGTATATGAGTGCGTATACATACAAATGGAAAATGGTTAAAAGGAGAATGGCACACGGGCCTAAACCCTTTCTCTCATCCTCCTAGCCAGCAAGCCCAACTCGAGCTCACGGCCCACAGCAAGAGCAACAGCAGCATCTCCACTTCCCACCTTTCCTCCCACTTACAGACGGGACCCACCCGTCAGCACCACCTCCCACCTCCATCTCTTCCTCCCCTGTATCACACACGCACGCACAGCACGAGGAGGCCTGCACCGGTTGACCTAGCTACAGGTCCCTGCTCGCCGAGTGCCAGCTCGCCAACCCTGCCGTCGCAGACACCATCAATGGCGCTGTAGCCACGACCCGTCCCATCACCTCACCGCCAGCTCAAGCACAACACCATTGACCTGCAAACAAGCCACCCCACTGTACCCATGTCCAGCTCACCTCCAGCCACCACCCTTCCCGTCGTCGCCATCCGCCGACATCGACTGTGGCCGTCGACCCCGCTGCAGTAAGGCAGCCGACACGTCCCATCGAACCGAGCTGGAGCTCACCCATGGCCGCTGTACATGCTGACCTCGCCATAACGCGAGCTGGAGCTATGCCGGACTGCCGGAAAATATCTCCGACGACCCTCCCTCCGCCGCGGCTATAAATAGCCGGCCATGGGCGCCGTGGAGCTTCGCCTCACGCAGCTCGAGCACGGGACGAGCGAGAGACGACGCTTGCGCCGTAGTAGCGATCTTGCTTTGCCTCTACTCTCCGCGCTCTGCTGCTGAAGCCGCCGGACGACGTCGAGGTTGCCGTCGCCGGAACGCCGCCGTGGGAGCTCGCCTCGGGAGCTCGGAGTAGTGGAGGAACGGAGGGGCGAAGCTTGCGCCGATGTTGCGAACCTGCCTCGCCTCGCTCTGCTCTCTTCCACTACTGCTGAAGCCCGAGGTGATGCCGAGCTCGCTGACGCCGCTCGAGTCCGCCCAGGGTGAACGCCGACGCGCGCACGCCCACCGGGGACGAGGCAGACGCCGACGAGCCGTGAACGCCGTGGCCGCGTACACCATCACCAGCATGCGCACCTGCTGCCGAACCGAGAACGCCGCCCACGGCCACGCCGCCGCCGTTCCGAACCCACGCGCTCGCCACCGCTCACCCGCAGCCACTCGCCAACCTGCGCCACGCGCCGTCTAGCCATGCCCGCTGCCGCGCCAAGCCGCCCACTGCCACGCCGCCCAAGCCACCAGCTCGCCACGCCGCCGCACTGCCCCGCCGCCACGCCACGCGAGAGCACGAAGGCCGCGTGCCGTCCGCCGCCCAGCCCTGCCGCGCCACACCGCCGCCGCTCTGCCCACTCCCCTGCGCAGCCCCCAGCCACCACCCACCTCGCCGCCGGCGACCGGCTCCCCATCTCCCAGTCCCGCTCCCTCCAATCCCCTCTCTCTTTTGCTCTGTTCGCGAAGACGAGGATGAAAACGACGGGCACCCAGAATCCCGTGAACGAGAAGCATCCAATCTTATCCTCACGGGCCCCACTCGTCATGGACATGGTTCACCTGAACCAAGGGAAGGCAGGCACCACGTGGACCGAGTTCACGAAACAGTGCCAGGCGGACCACACAGTCGACTGGACCCGCGCGTCAGCGCCCAGGAAAATGCTATGGCCACCCGCTTAAGCGTACACAGGAGCCTAAACATACATTTTCCAGTTACCCGAAAATTTCCAGAAATTTCCTAAATAAACTAGGTACACCCCAGACCCTACCAAAGCTTTTATATCCCAGTTCCATAAATTCTAAAATTCCAGAAATAATTTCCAAAGTTTAATTCATTTATAAATCCTAAATTAAACTTTGAAAATTCATATCTTTTTCGTTCCAACTCCAAATCACTCCGTTCCACTTCCATAAATCTTCTAAAATCATGACCAATTTATTCATGCCCTTGTTCTAATATTTGATGCCCATTTAAATTCTAGTTTATGTGTGCTCTATTTATTTATTTATTTATTCGCGCTCTGTAGATTTCAGTAAACCCCAGTTTACCCCTTCGCTAACCACACTATGCACCGTATATTCTTGCATGCGTGTACACTTTCACGTACACGAATACCCGAATATGCATACACGTAGTATTCCACATGCTAGGTATACGCGAGAGGTTATGTACGTATATAAATGTATAAAGTGGTATTTCAAAATATAAATAAATATACGTATATACCTATCGGTTATATCTACGCATGGCTAACCTTTGCTAACCTAGCTCGTATACTTGGGTATTTGTATTCCATGCATATACTTTGGTATACGTGTCTCTACGTACGTAGATATACCCGCTACCCGGGTGTAATCCTATGTACGACTAACCCTAGAATAGGTCTCTCACCCTCTCCAACCCTGGGCGTATACATTGCGTATACGTCACTAACCCATCCATCCCCTGATGGAGCTAACCCACGTAGGAACGTCGTATGTTTTGTTGTTATGCTTGTGCTTCATGTTTGCCGATACCGGAGACCACCCGACGGATCTAGGAGCATCGCTACGCCAAGACACAGGAGCTGGAGCACACAAGACAAGAACCTTGGATATACTCTTCAGCGGATAGAGGCAAGTCCTTACCCCCCCCCCTTAATCATGACCTTAATATAATGATGAATGATGATATAAAATGGATAAATAAGATCGATGTAACCTAAGTAAGAATGTGAACCCTCCAACAAAAAGGTGAGTGGTGATAGTCTACATGGAGGTGGACTAATCACAATCGGGGATGAATCCCGCGGAGAGATGCTCGCCTCCCTAAGGACCGGTTCATAGACCTTCTACCTAGTGCGATATTTCGTACAGCCACACGTCGTTTATGGGACGGCTTGATTCACACCCCGTTGGGTTGAGGTATAATTGGAATCCAAGGTGGCCGGAGCAGGCAAGCGACCTATTAGGAGCAGATGTGGGGAGAGTGGCCCCATGCCCGGTTGGCGTGGATGCCGAGTGGTCTTCCACGGAAGTGTTTGGGCGTGGTGGCGCAGTGCTAGAGGCACATATTGATGATTTGAGATTGAGAGTGGTGTTGATAAAGATAGGTTGGGTAATTAGGTATTACTGTAAACCGTGGGTGATTTGGTATCACCATATTGTCTAGGGTGATGCGTCATCTTAGGGTGGCGTGTTGTCCTTCCAACCCCGAGAAGTCGTGGTAAAGATTATACCAATATACCTAGGGTAGCACCCAAGCGGTACGGATCTCGTTAGGGCCCTGTCGAACCACAGGCCATGGTGTAGACAACGCCTATCGTGTGGGGAAATTTGTACAACCTCTCGCAGAGTTAACTAAATCTATTCGAATAGCCACGCCCTTGAATGGGCAAATGCTAGACCGGAACATCTATGATTAGAAACACATAAGAGAATCCGGTATGTGACCTTGTACCTTGAGCTTTGATAATTAGTTCGGGAACTAGCAAGAGCAGTTTTTTAGAGACTCGCTAGGGCCCAACCCCTAATAATTTCAACCCCTAGTTTGGACTCTTGAGTACGAAAGTACTCACCCCTCTTCTCTATTTTTAGAATGCCACCGCAAGAGTGTATCCAAGGAAATCGAGCCACGTAAGGATGACACGAGGATGAACCACACCGTAAGACGGAGAAACCACGAAGACGCTACGTGAAGACGTTGTGATCGAGTTATAGGATCGCACAACAGGAGTAAGTCCAGGGGGTTTGTCCGCACCCAAGCTTGCCTGTAGGAATGGAGCCCTATTATAGGTGCCGCGTAGGATCTCTCGATAGGTTTATAATAGTAGGCCTATGGCCGAGTCATGTAAACCCAAACCTCAGATCATATTTTCTCCATAGCAATAAAAGTATAGTTTTTGATATCATATCTATACTTAATTGCCGTGATCCGTGCATGATCCGGGCGCAAATACGTGTGATTAAGGAACCTCGAGAATGGGGGTGTGACACGGACTCACCGGTGAGTCCGGCCAAGGCCCTGTCAAAGCCGCAGAAAAGCGTGGCTTTCACCCTTTCCACCACATTTCGTGGTGTGGCCTATATATATACCCCCATGGCTGCTCCTTGCTCTCTCTCTTGGTCATGTGAATCATTCCTAACAAGCTAGAGCAAGCAAGCAAGCCTCCCTCCTCTCTCATTCTTGATTTGAGCTTCATTCTTGAGAGAAGAGTTGATCCTAGTGCATTGCATCGAGTTCTTGCATCTAGAGGCACTTGGGGATCGTTGTGAGCCGGTGAGTTTCCGTTTCTCTTGAGACACCGCTCCTAGCCGGCTTGGTGATTTGGTGGAGTTGTTGGCAAGAAGAGGAGATTGTTTCTTGGCCACCTCCGGGCGAAATTGTGAGAGGATCACGCACTCCTCGTCGGGAAGACAAAGTGCAAGGAATACATTGCTCGTGTCTTGGGTACCACACTTGTTGAGTGGTGTGTTGAGGCTAGCAAGGGCACCGCCTAGCTCAAACACCATCCTTGTGTTGGTCGGCACAACCGGAGACTAGCTTGTCGGTGTACAAGTGAACTCCGGGTGAACAAATCGACTTGTTCATTGTCTCGGTGTGTGGATCATCACCTTCGTGTGATTGATAGTTTTTCTTCTTCCCGGTGATTGGTTGACATCCTCTACACGTCGGTATAACAAGCTTCTCACTCTTGCATTACTTTCCTAGTTTACCTTGAGTAGAGAGCTAGCACTTGCTTTTGTGTAGTTGTTCTTGCTAGCATAAGGACCATATTAGGATTGCTCATTAGCTAGAGTAGTGACATAGACTTTGTGTGGATTAGAGATCATAGATATATTTAGTCTTGTCACTAGAAGGCTTGCAAGACCACTAGAGCTAGTGCAAACCGCTTTACGCCGTGTTTTATACTAATCGGTTTGTTTAGTTGAGTTTGTAGAAAATTTTTATAGGCTATTCACCCCCTCTCTAGCCATCTAGGACCTTACACCGGTTCCGAGCCTCCTACGGCTAGATCCTGCCCCCTGCGTTGGATCTACGCGTGCGGGGTGGATGACAAGCCGGCGGGTCCGATGGCATCACCGGCGGTTAGTGGAGGACGGGGCCGGTGGGCGGCTTTTGGAGTGCGCGGCCGGCGGCGGAGGTGGAGGAGCAAAGTGGAGTGGGGGTGCGGGGGTGTTCCGGTCTACGAGGCTTTGGGAGCGACTCTTCTCCCGCCCGCCCCTCCCTCCTAGCTCGGCAGAGGCTTTGGCCGGATGCACGGGATATGTGGTGGTGGTGGTGGAGGTGGCGCCCGGTAGTAGTGGAGGTGGTCGTGCTGTAGTGGTGTTGAAGTTGGCAGGGAGGTGGATCGGACCGGTGGCGGGGAGGTTCAGCTGGCGTTGTCACATGTCATGGTGATGTGGGCGGCTGCACTGGCTGGCGTCTTTGGCATCGTAGTGGCGTTGACGGCAGTGACCTGCTCGTTTTTGTGCCTGCTGTGCCATGATGGTGTGGTAGGCCTCTTTCGAGTAGGCCACTCTTGTCTCGCAGATTCGGCGACATCGATGATGACTTGATGGTGTGGTGGAGTGGGCAACATGGGCCGGGCGGAGGTTTTGGTGGTCTTCGTGGCGTGGGCGAGGTGCAAGCCCGATTTCGCGGGTCGGGGCATCTTGGCGGCCGGGCGATCGGGGCTTCTCCCCGATCCCTACCCTCTTCTCCGCTCCATACTTCTCCACCCATCCCCGGGTTGGTCCGGTGACGAGGCTGACCGGATTCACTTGCTACCGGGCTGGCTTCCCGGTTTTGGCGTGGTGCGGTCGTTCGATTGGCTTCCCCGACACTTCTCCCGGATGGTGCATCTAGGGGTGGTGGCGATCGGGGCTGTTGTCGATCCATCTCCCGCCCCGGTGATGACGGTTTGAGAGGTTACTTGAGATGGGGGCGAAAGCTTGGATGACAACGTCTGGCGACGTCGTTCCCCTTCTTGAAGGCGTCCTTTCCTATCTATCCTCCTTCATGACTTTGGATTTTGCGGATGGAAATCTTCCCATGGCGGGCTACCTTGTCGGCGCTTTGAGTGTCGTTTCCTCCTTGGAGGCATGGCTACGCATTCCATTCAGCAGTGTCGTTTTGGTTGTCGATGATTTTGCCCTAGGTTGTGTGGTTCTCGTGTGTGTCGGCAAGCGGTGGAGTTTGTGTGGTTGTTAGTTGGGTCGTGTTGACCAAGTTGCGGTTTGGTGGCTCGTGTCGGCGTCCCAATCCGACCCGCCGTTGTGGATGGAGGCTAGTTTTTTGCTGACCCAATCCAATGGGTTTTCCTTAAAAAATAGACTTTGAAATTGAAATCATGGAATAATGCTGAATTCAAATATTTATTTCTTTTCTTTTTCTATAGTATAAGAAAAATGAATTAAATGAAATTCGTGGATTTAGCACGACCTTGGTTGTGACCCCATAGATAAAAATGAGCGTCATGCTTTCTCCCATCCGATTTGTTGCTAGTTGTGTTCAAGTTGAGTGGTTAGGTGGCGTCGACATTCGACCAAGTTGAGTCGCTAGTTGTGGTGGAGTTGTAAGTTGTTTAGGATGAGCGGGGCTTTCCTCGGTTGTATGGTTTTGGCCTAGTTTTCATTCAAAAACCTCGAGTGGGGCGCTTGCCTTCTTTTTCTTTTTTCGCCTAATAAAAATCGTGGGCAAGCTTTTTGTCGTCCCTTTGAAAAATAAATTCTTGCTCATATTGCAGCCCTCGTGAGCAACTCCAAGAGATATGTTATCCTTGTTAGGTAGGCTAGGCTTTTTAGAGAAAAAATTGAACTCCAAGAGACATGCTATATGGTTTTATAAAATAGCAAACTTGGTATCCCCGAAATCTCGGTGGCCATATATACCTAGCCATAGCCATTTGCTATATAATTTTATAAAATAGCAAATTTGTTAGAATTTCTTGTTTTTTGAAGAGTTTTCTATTTTATAAAATAGCTAAACAATAAAATTTAGCTATTCTATTTAACCAGCTGTTGGAGTTGCTTTAGTAGAGGAGCAAAAGTATGAAGACGACAAGTAAAAAAAACTTCACTCTCGGGCTTAGCAGAGGAGCAAAAGCATGAAGACGACAAAAGATGGGCAGCAACAAAAGTATTGAATTGATTTGTAGACCTAAAAAATACGTACATAAATTCTGCTACAGTAAAATAAAAATAAATTTCAAGTGACTCAACAATAATAAAATAAAATAGAATTTAGCAAAAAGGAAACATTAATTAAGTTCTTAATGTATCCGAAAGTAATAACTTATGCACATGATCAACAACGTCGTCCGTGGTAAATCCTGCGCGTAACGAACAATGCTCAACCGCACGTAGCCGGGCCTCCTCCGACGATCTTGACCTGGTTGCAGAGCAGCACCGTGTCGCCGAACAAGTTACTCCCCGAGGGCGTTGTCACCTTGACGTCGACGGATGCCTCCGCCGCGGCGAGCTCGCCGGCGAGCTGGTCCAGCAGGAACGGCGGTAGCGCCACATTCTGCCCCCACGCCCTGGCGCCGCGCTCCCGCACCTTCCTCTCCTTGGCGCAGAACTCCGGCACGGGGCCGCGGGCGAGGACCACGCCCTCGTACGACACGGACACGGTCGAGAGCCTCCCGATGCACGTCTCTGAGTATGAGCTCATGTGTCCGCGGGCGTTATCGATGCGCACGGTGAGGTTGAACACCGGTGACAACGACGACGAGAGGTTCGCCGCCGCCGCCGGGGACGGACTGGGTCGTCCAGGCCGGTGACACCGGTGATGGCGACCGAGTACACGGGCTCCTTGGATATGCTGGCGATAACGATGAGGCTAATCATCGCGGCGATCCCGCCTGGGATGAGGACACAGAAGAACAGGCATGAGAACAGGCATGCGAGGAGCTGATGGCCGCAGCTTTGCTCTTGTTCAGCCATGCGACTACTACCAGTCAAACCCTAGATGATTTTTTTGAGAATTACACAGTACAACGCAGACACTCACAACACGCACGCACACTCACCCCTATGAACACACGTACGCAAACCCTACCCCTATGAGCACCTCCGAAGGACTGGGCAGCCGGCAGATCTGGAGATTCTCGAAGTCACCATAGGCGCCTCGTCGTCGGCGGGAACGCCGCTACCACTTAATGCATAACGCCGGTAAATCCCGAGAAAATCCCGGGAAAGGTGCGAGCACCAGGATTTGAACTCGGTGGGTAGCGCCCCACCGGACCGTCCCTACCATTGGACTACAAGCCAGGCGTTGCCGATGCCGACGTATCGGATCTCCTCTTTTCTTTTCGTTTTTTTTTCTTTAGTAGTCGAACACAATTAAAGCCCTGAAACCCCCAGGGCACCGACGTGCTACATATAGTCGCGACATCAAGAGTGGGCCGGCCTGCGTATATTGGGCCCATTGGGCGAGCACACATCTCCAAATTTTTTTTTTTAGAATTACACAAGTACAACGCAGACACTCACAACACACACGCACACTCATCCCTATGAACACACGTACACAAACCGTACCCCTATGAGCACCTCCGAAGGACTGGGCAGCCGACAGATCTGGAGATTCTCGAAGTCACCATAGGGGCCTCGTCGTCGACGGGAACGTCGCTTACCACTTAATGCACATCTCCAAATTACTGCTTCCCGAGGGCTTATTTCTTAGGTTTTCTTTTCTGATTTCTTGTAAAGGCAGTTCTTCTTTTAGGAATGTAAAGATATAGTTTCTCATGGGAAGAGAGGTTAAGAAATACTTATATATTATGCCTATACCGAATCTAAAATATAGAGCAGCTATGAAAATCATTCAACCGTCAAACAATTTTGGGTAAAAGTCAGCACTTCGGTAAAACTAAGCTAATAAATTTTGTTTCACACGAAAACATTTTCTTTTAGCAAACACAAAACATGTTCTCCATAAAATCATTTTAATGTTCAAATAATTTCAAAAACATCCTTCTAACGACATTTAAGAATGGGTTTTCCTAGAAGTTGACTGCTCCTACAGTCTTCGCTAGTCCTCACTTCTCGCCCTCGCCATCCCTGCAGCTTAACTCCCTTCTCCTTCTTCCTCTTTTGGTGCATCTACTAGTGGTAAAAAAAGAAGAGAGGTCTCATTTCTCTCTTACATAAGTTTAGATCTAGATTGCTCAGGCTTTAACCTAAATAAATCTACCGACGAAATTTAGATGATTTTTGGTTGGGATCTTGTTACTTGCGATGACTTAATTTGATCATTGCAGTAATGAGATCCCATTACATGTGTCGATTTTCATCAGTAGGTAGCTAATTTTTGAATCCTAACAAGGACACTTACTTCGGAACGTCGATCTCATTACTGATGACTGCGGAGAAGAAATCAAGGATTCAAGGGTGATAAATCTACGTCCTATACTCTGTTCAACAATGCAACTCACGATATTCTTTCATCCATTCAGATGCATTTTGGAAAGGTTCTAGAATGTTTGATAAAGCCACGAGGAAATTAAGAAGAAAATGGAAGAATCTAGATATAGAATATTTCTCCTTTTTTTTTAGATTTTTCATGTGTATTTTAGAAATGTAATGTGCTGATTTTAATATAGTTCTCCATTCCCTTAGCTAAAAAACAGCATTTATGCTTACTTTTCTTGTCGACCTAAAATGATATTCAATCTATTTCCCTTAGCATTTGCCATTGTTTGTCTATACCGTTCCTTTATTGATAAAAAACGGTGGGCCTAGAGGTCTCAAATCATGTAAACTTTTTAGGTAGATGCTAAAATCAAGTACAATTTCATTTTTCTTGGATCTGGCATAACAACTTTCAAATTTTGACCCTTACTGAGTATTATATTTAAGTTTTTGGTTAAGTTGTTTGAGCATAGAGTGGCTTCCAAAATTCCCAAAAAAATCATCTAAGCCCTTGGCTTGGAAAAAAACAGTATTTTGTCATGTAACAATGAATGCTTCTTCTTTATTCTCATCTATAGTTTGACTTTAGTTGGTAATAACATGATGTCATGGGCAATTGTGTCTTCGTTCAAGTCTCTTTGCCTCTTTGGCCAAGTCCATCGCTCCCAAGGTTGGTGAAGGCATAAGATAAAGCCCCATCTCTTGATTCGAGCTCAAGACTATCTTGTTGCTACACCTTGCGTAATATTTATTCCTAAAATTAACCGACCTAACGTCACCCCAACGGGGAGAGCGTGTTAGCCTTAAAAATCACTCTTAATCGATCTCTTTGATGTGAATCGCTTCGCTTGATGTTGATTTTTGACGCCCAAGATTCTTTAACTTCAACCCTTTCTTAATTGCAAGACTTTAGCCTATAATTGTGTTACTAGTGGCGGAGCTAGAAATTATACTTGGGGGGTGCAAAGCCAACATGTAAAAACTAAGTGCAACTTAACTCGTTAGGTTTCTTATGGTGACTGTCCGGGTTAGTTTATTGACATTAACGAATGCTAGTAATTTCTTATATGTATCCTAGGTATTTTTTCGATGATAAGTGACTTGCCCGCTGACGTAATGCGTCTAGGGTGACTTTGTAAGTCTTGAGTACCAACTCGGTATTTTAGTGACGATGATTTATATAGCCTAGTTGTGTTTTATATTATTATATTGTCTAGAAGATATTAATAGATATATTATAAGACAAGAACTTTGTATAATCTCACTCTTAATATAAACAAAAAGTATTAAATTATGTGAGTGTAAAGTCTATCCGACAAACTTGCTCACATTTTGCTGCTCAAGAACAAACGAGAACAAGAACAACATTTTTTTTTTGTGCTTCTCAACATATTAGTAGCTATTTATCTCGATGCTATAAAAGGAAAGCTAAAAATAGGAAAAGAAATAAGCAACTTGCCATCACGAACAAAGGACTTGCTCGGGAGGAAATTTTTCAAGCCAAGCTCAATGCTATTATAATTTGGAACGGATTTAGTAGAAAGGAACAATTATAGATTATAAGTAATTTAATTTTTGTTGTGCAATGTTGGGGGGGCATGGCCCCTGCTAGCCCCCTCAGCTCCGCCACACAGTGTTACGAGCAACCCATGTATCTTTCGCCCTATTGTCGTGACTCTTTGTTCGACTCCAAGTGGGATCGATCAATGGTTCTCAACTCTTCTATGTGCCTTGGGAACACCTTTTTGGTATGTGAAGGGATGCCTCCCCCAATCTTTAGTTAAGTCCTTCACCTAGAAGGCTAGAACCCAAAGTTTTAAGGAACCGGTAGACCATAACTGAAAATCTGCCAATCAAATAGTGTGAATTGTTAGGTGTTAGGTCGAACCATCCACAACCTGCCATTGCTTTGATTGACCAATTGAATTAGATTGGGTCTAATGAAGTGTCTATTGTCTCGTTTAGACTGTGCACTCAACCTAGTCCAATCTAGTCACGACACGTTTCATTTTCTCTTGCTAGCCCCTCTCTTTCCTTCCCTCTTACATTCGAGTTTTACTCTCCCCTTCCCTCCCTCCATTTCCCCCTCTCTTGCTCTCACAGGGTAATAGTCCTTGGCGCGCGGGGTTGACTGCGGTGAAGAAATGGCGATATACGAGATCCAAGACGTGCTCAATAGTGAAGAAATTACGACATGTCAACAATTGCGAGCTCGACAACAACCTTCGTGAGATGCATCGACAATGCGCACGACAGTGAGACAGTGAACTCGTTGTCGCGATCGAGCATGCTTTTAAAAAAAAAAACAGAAAAAAAAAAAATCATATTGTTGCCGGTTGATAATAGTACGTTCCGGACAGTAGAATTAATTATCACCGCCGGTAATCCTTGGTGTAACTTCGATAACTGTTTTCTCATGCAACATAGCGCGGTAACATGCATGTAGTAGTTTGTACGGCATTACAAAATTACATTTGAAGGCGATAATCTCTTTTGAAGGAGAATCTATGCGTGTGTTTTCTTATGTTTATACTAATATATGGATAATTTAAATTTAAACTAAATATACCGATAACTATTGATAAAACTAGAGTAAACTTGAAAAAGCATTGGTTGGCAAATACGAGTCGTTTCTTCCACAAAACCTATCTCGAAGTCACCAGAGCAAATTAAAGTGCAACGATCCTCAGATTTCCGTGCGAGCTGAGCCGGGCAGGCAGATTCATGATGAGCACACACCTCGTTCACGTTCACACTTCACACACGTATAGTGCAGAATCCGATTCCTTCGCTTTTGCGCAACGCTCGCGCCGCTCATCCATCCTCAACTCCGCCATATAATCCCGCTGCCGGCGCTGGGATGATCAATCGGCGAACCGCTGGCGTGCCGCGTCGCCGGCCGCGGGATCGGACTAGAAACGACGGCCGGTAAGGAATCGGAATCCGGCCGGCAAGTGGCGTGGCGACGGACGGAGGAATGGGTAAGGAATCCAGAAAGAACGGATCGATGAAGCACACAATGTGAACAAGACACTGCCTCTTTGAATTTGTTGAGGCTTCCTGAGCCGTCTATATAAACAAGATCTGATGATCGCCTTGGTAGCGTGTTAACATACACTAGTTCTCTTCTCGAAGCTGAGGTGGAACAAGCTAGCTGCTAGGTGGCCACGATCATCAGCATGGCCATGGTGGCCGGGACCGGGAGGAACATTGGCGTGGCGGTGGACTTCTCGTCGTGCAGCAAGAACGCGCTGCGGTGGGCGGCGGCGAACCTGGCTGCCCCCGGCGACCGGCTGATCCTCATCCACGTCAAGACCTCGTACCAGTACGAGCAAGGTGTGGCGCACCTCTGGGAGCACGACGGATCACGTAAGTATACACACACTACCCCACCATCACTTCTCTCTTCATCAAATCATCATCGTCTACCTGTTCTACACGACCATCGATCGAATAGCTCATCTACCTGCTGCTTATGTCTATCTACATCAGCGCTGATCCCTCTGGTGGAGCTGTCGGACCCTCGGGTGGGCAACATCTACGGGGTGTCGCCGGACCGGGAGACGATGGAGGTCCTGTCGCGGGCCGCCGCGCAGAGAGGCGTCCATGTCTTCGCCAAGGTGCTGTGGGGCGACCCCGGCAGGAAGCTGACGGAGGCCGTCCACAAGGTGCCCCTGCAGTGGCTGGTGGTCGGCAACAGGGGGCTCGGCACGGTGAAGAGGGTCCTCATGGGGAGCGTCAGCACCTACGTGGTCAACCACGCCGCCTGCCCCGTCACCGTCGTCAGAGAGAACATGATGCTGCCTTCAGCACTCACCACCACCTACTGAGATCGATGCATGCATGTCTGAGATCTGCCATGTCGTCACTGGCTCGAGATCAGTCTATGAGAACATGTTTGCATCTTGTGTACGTTTGTCGTCTTTGTTTTCTACATGTTTTTTAGATAGATAATGTAAATGTTCCGGCTTGAGCCTTTTACATGAACACACCTATATACTTATAAAACAACTTATTTCAGGTTCAAAAGTAAAGTCTAAGACACTAAATGCAAGACCATCCATTGGATGCGAAAAACTCCATAGCTCTAGATTCTAATAGCTTGCAAGCGTGAAGAATCCGTTAACTGGCAAAATGAAATGTATGATGGCACTTCATGGTCTTTTCCTTTTTTATAAACATACATATGTGGCTAATTAATAAAAGTAATAAGCTGCTAGTACTAGATATCTTTTCTATTAATTTTACTCCAAATTGAAATGGAAACCGCTATGATTTTGCCCATAATAAGCCCATAATTCAACAGTGGGGAGAAACCGGGCCGGAAACGCAAAAGAAGGCCCGAAGCCAGAGTACTAGTTGGATTTATGTACGGGCCTAATAAACACCATGACGCGGGACAAATGGGCCACCTCCTCCACTGGCCTTTCCGGCCCGACACTATAGCTTGGCGGGTTGTGGGCGTGGGGACCTCGGCGGTTGCAGGCAATTGCTGCCGCCCAACAGCCGCCGCACGCGGAGACGGAGCCCCCCATGGCTCGGCAGCGCGCCACTGCGGAGTTCTCCCCAACCAACTCGTCGCTCGCCGGTGATCTATAAGCGACCTTGCAGTACTACCCTGCCTCTCAAGTCTCACCCTGCTCGTGACATCTGGGACGCCGCCGTCTCGGTCACCTGCCACACACGCGAGGCGCTCGACGTAATGGCGCTGCAGCCGGAGTGAGTGAGCGAACCAGCGGGGGCCATGGATGGAGCGCCAGCTACCACGAACCACAGACTGTCCTGGGACTGCGAGCAACCAAAGTCCACGGTTCCACATCTGTGCTGCCAACCCCCGTTGACGACGCCTACTACGCGCAACCTGACATCGGCTTGTTGGGATCTCCAGCGACGAGACTCACGCATTGATTGACTCCGCAAGAAAGTCAGAGGAGCGAGATGGGACATGCAACGTGCACGGAGACCTCGGACTCGCCGCCGACCCCGCTGACGAACACGGCGCTTGTTCCAACTCAATTGCCATGCCGAGGACGGCACGTTCGTCGTCCGCATCTCTGCCCAACTCAATCCATGGCATCGTTGACACTCGCGGCCGCCGTCCTCTGCCAGTGCCAGACTGCCGCGCGCGGCCACAGGTTGGTGGATCTCCTCCTTTTTTTTTCACTCTAGCTCCCGCACAAGTACTGTCAATTCGTCATCATGCAAGTGCTGTCGTCGTTCCTGCAAGATCCTATAGTAGCTAGCCTACTAGTACTACCCTGTTCCCTATCAGTACTAGTATGCTTGGGTCAATGACAGCAACGTTTCACCAGCAGGTTCAGTTCATTGCTCTTGCTCTGAAAGGAGATCGGCTTTTCCAACATATCCCAACTGGAAAGTTTGTCTCGGCAGCTGATTGCAGATTTGCAGATTCTTGTGTGTGGCTGTGTGTGCTACTGCATGTAGTATCTGCACGGGAAAAAGGTTTGGCTCGTGCATGCTGACACTTTGATTTGCAGACTAGATCGAACCTCCTCTGTTGATTGCTTGCTATCACAGCCACCAGGTTAAATCTACTGATCATTATTTGTGTGGCTTGTGTTTGAATTTCTTTGAGTCCTTCGTCTTAATGAAACACAAGCGCCGAGACATGTTAGTTAAAAAAAACATGCATTTTCTTTTGAGTCCATGAACGAAATACATAGGACATTCAAAAGATGGATAGAGCGTGGTAGCAATTTTGAAGAGATCAGAATCATGGTATAACTAACAACTGAAGTACTCCTGAACAACAAGCCACTTGCACACATCATCTTAATTTACGGTTACAAGTAAACATAGCAACACACCTTTTGCACCTCTTAGGTCTTAGCTGTAACTTGGATGACTTGTCTAGCATACTGTAATGTTAACTACATTAGCTTTTTTTGCAGTATGTTATGTTACATTCTTTGCTTTTTTTTCTGCAGTTCTCCTATAATAAAGAACAGTTTTCTCTATGATAAAGGAAATATCTTATCTAAGTACATTCTCAAAATTTCTCTTTTCTCTATGATAAAGAAAATATCTTATCTAAGTAAATTCTCAAAATTTCTCTTGAGCAGCAAGCCGGAAGGTGAAGGTTTGATTTCATTGCAACAACACGAGCCATTTTTATGATTCAGATACTGCTCTACAGAGGTACTCATGTAAGTATTTCTTTTTCAAGAACACACACTGGGCAACATACTGGCAATTTTTGCAACAACTAAACTAGTACTGCTATACACTGGACTACATTCTGGCGATTTTGCAACACACACTGGCCAGCTCTAAGGCACTGCTACCGCTACCAGGAACGCTGAGATCGTCACCTAAGTGTTTCTTAGTTGACGGTACGTAGGTAGCATTCTTGCGTTTATAGCTATGAGATGGACTATAAGTTCCACATTATTATTTTAACATATGCCAAATGGACTATTCATTTGTCCAAGAATGTTTGCGCCGCGATTTTAGTTTAGATTATCTCACCTCTCAATAGCTCACATTGCTCCTTCTAGCATTGAATTAAGTATTATGTTTGGAGATAAGCTAGAACAGATGGCACGCTTTAGGCACACCCACACTTGTCCTTTGACTCATGTCCTATCCAACTCTGAATCATGTGGGTGAGCAGGCGAGAAACGTACAAGCAAGCAAGCAAGAAGCATAGTGTGAAGTTGGCACAAGTCAAAGCCAGATCAATCAGGCCGGCTTCGGGAACCAGTACTAAATTGTTCGGACCTCAAAAAAAAGTCAATCGTGGACCAATGATGCAACCATTGCACCAGCCGCAAGTCATTGTCCTCATGTCGCCGAACGGACGGGTAGGTTGTGGTTTGAGTCATCCGATCATATATAGCCCTCTCAGTTCTTTTTATCGACTTTTTGTCATGCAATAAGTTCAGTTACCGCCGATTTACTTTCTCAATTTACTTTTACTTCTATATATTTGCTTCTCCGATCCACAACCTATTTCTGTGTTATTTGTACCTTTCAATTAACCATTCAAGTAAAGTTTTTTTTTTTCGAGAAAGAGCGTATTTCATTAAGAAGGAGAGTTTTAACAAGCTTGCAATAACAAAGTACGCATTGGTAACACCATGATTACAGCGCACAGAAACCTACTAGCTACTAGATGGAAGTGACAAGGTAACATCGTAGAGAGACCCAAACCTTACATCCAGTCAGCCATATCTTGGATGGAAGTAGTTATTCCTTAACATTGTGGGTTAGCCTAATCAGTGATTGAGCAAGTGACTGAAAAATGGCTGCACAAAGCTGGCACTCCACTATGTGGTCTTAACTCTGAAAGCTGAACCAGAAAGGAGGGCGTCGTTGTGCATTATGATGAGAGCTGAGAAGGCCACTAGTAGATAACCAGGTAGCAGTCTGTCTCTATCTGAATGGACTCATCCGATCTTCGGAATCACTTGGGTGTTGCTGCATTTGAACTGCAGGAAGCAAAGGCAAGTGCGAGCTGGTGAGCCCGTGCATGCTTCTGCCCAGTGGTTACTGTGGGTCGTTTTTGTTTTTTCCAGTCACCTTTGTTTCCTGTGCCCCTGTCGATTTGATTGTGTCACTGTCGATCCCCTGCAAAAGTAACTGGCTTTCCCTCGACCTGATAATTGAAAAAAACCTTTGTGGGTCTTGCTTGCTTGATGATTGACCATTTCCATAAATTTATTCAGATGAATAGATCTTATAAGGTGATAATTTATTTGTTTCCTTACTAAATACTCCTTTTATCATGAAAATAATAATGCAATTCTATGTATACCGAGCCAAACTATTTTAAATTTGACCAAATTGAAACAAAAATTTAGCAATATTTGTGATAACAAAAGTGTTATTAGATCCGTTATGAAATATATTTTCATAGTACACATGTTTGATATCATAAATATTGACACTCTTTTCTATAACTTTGATGAGAGGCTTTAGCTAGTTTGTCTAAGATAGATCTAGAATTGCATCATTTTTCAGACGTATAATGTACACCTATATGTATTTACCTTTAGTTTTTTTTTAATCTGTTGCACTTGATTCATACTATAACTATATCGCTATGTATTTTGTCTTCCATTAGTTGTCAAGGAGAAATTTCCATGTCATCCATCTACTTGTTTGATGGTCAGAAGCTTTGACTTTGGGTCTGGGATGATGAAGGAGTATGCTATACTTATTTTTTTTATCACTAAAACTGAGAAAAAGGACTATAAAATAAAGCATGGAAGCATCATCTATTTGTCCTGTTGCCACCAAATCGAGGGGGCAGTTGAACTGTTCGAGCACGTACATGCTGTAAAGCGCATAGTTAACTAATTTCGAGCGCCTTTTTCCGTTCTCGTCAGAACAAATCAAGCAGAAGAGTGTGGAGTAACAAGTCAAAACAACAAGATTAGCCTTTAAACTACCTGTTGCTTAGGCCTGAATTATCGAAACCTATGCCGGTCGGTCATTATTCTGATACGGTATCTGAATTTTTATTTTCTGAGCTGCTTTCACCTTCTCATTTGGCCTGTATTGCATTTTCAGTATACGAATCCAAACACATTCTCTGACTCTGATACATTGAGCAGGTATTGTTTGACAACTCTTTTAATTTCCTCTTTTGCAGTTTGGGCAACAACAACTCTGTGCAGTGGAGCATATAGACATCCCCTCATCACCATAGCAGCACCTGCAAGCTCACTTCATTCCTTCTAGCTCACTCACACAGCTACATGATACCCATCTTAGCAGGGTAGTAGCAATGGCTATCAAGCAGAGAAACAGCTTCACTCTGCCTGTTCTTGCTGATCTCTCCCTGCTCTTCTGCATCCTGCTTGCACCTGTATGTTTAGCCACACCAGACACAGCTCCTGCTGCTCTCTTGCAAGTGAAATCCGGCCTCACTGACCCTGAAGGTGTCCTCTCCGGCTGGTCACCGGAGTCCGACGTGTGCTCATGGCATGGCATTACATGCCTGCCCGGGGAGGTGGGTGGCATTGTCACAGGCCTCAACCTGTCCGGGTACGGCCTATCAGGCGCGATACCGCCGGCGATCAGTGGCCTCATCTCCATCGAGTCCATTGACCTGTCCTCCAATTCCCTCACCGGGCCGATCCCGCCGGAGCTTGCCATGCTGGAGAACCTGAGGACGCTGCTGCTCTTCTCCAACTCCCTCACCGGCACCATCCCGCCGGAGCTCGGTCTTCTCAAGAACCTCCAGGTGCTCAGGATCGGCGACAACAGGCTGCACGGCGAGATCCCGCCGCACCTGGGCAACTGCTCGGAGCTGGAGACGCTCGGCCTGGCCTACTGCCAGCTGAGTGGCACCATTCCTGCTGAGCTCGGCAATCTGAAGCAGTTGCAGAAGCTGGCCCTGGACAACAACACCCTCACCGGCGGCATCCCGGAGCAGCTTGCTGGCTGCGTAAGCTTGCGCTTTCTGTCAGTGGCTGATAACATGCTGCAAGGCAACATTCCTTCGTTTGTTGGGAGCTTCACTGATCTCCAGTCGCTTAATTTAGCAAACAATCAGTTTTCCGGTGAGATTCCGGCGGAGATCGGCAGCCTGTCCAGCTTGACATACCTCAACCTGCTCGGCAACAGCCTGACCGGCGCCATTCCGGCAGAACTGAACCGGCTGGGCCAGCTGCAGGTTCTCGACTTATCCATGAACAACATTTCTGGGAAGGTCAGCATCTCTGCTGCACAACTGAAGAACCTCAAGTACCTTGTGCTCTCTGGCAATCGCCTTGATGGCGCCATCCCTGAAGACCTCTGCGCCGGCGACTTATCAAGCCTGCTGGAGAACCTGTTCCTCGCCGGCAACAATCTTGAAGGCGGCATCGAGGCGCTGCTCAACTGTGGTGCTCTCCAGTCCATCGACGTGTCAAACAACAGCTTCACCGGAGTGATACCGCCGGACACTGACCGGCTGTCTGGCCTCGTCAACCTCGCTCTGCACAACAACAGCTTCGCCGGCGTCCTGCCTCCGCAGATAGGGAACCTGAGCAACCTGGAGGTCTTGTCTCTGTTCCACAATGGCCTCACCGGTGGAATACCGCCGGAGATCGGCAGGCTTCAGAAGCTGAAGCTCTTGTTCCTCTACGAGAACCAGATGTCTGGAACCATCCCCGACGAGCTCACCAACTGCACAAGCTTGGAAGAGGTGGACTTCTTCGGCAACCACTTCCATGGCCCTATTCCCGAAAGGATTGGGAACCTCAAGAACCTGGCCGTGCTTCAGCTCCGGCAGAACGACCTGTCGGGCCCCATTCCGGCGAGCCTCGGCGAGTGTGCAGGAGCCTTCAGGCGCTGGCATTGGCAGACAACCGGCTTACCGGCGTGTTGCCGGAGACGTTCGGGCAGCTCGCCGAGCTCAGCGTGGTAACTTTGTACAACAACTCCCTCGAGGGCCCCCTGCCGGAGTCACTGTTCCAGCTCAAGAACCTCACCGTGATCAACTTCTCCCACAACCGGTTCGCCGGCAGCCTCGTCCCTCTCCTCGGCTCGAGTTCCCTCGCCGTGCTAGCGCTCACCGACAACAGCTTCTCGGGCGTCATTCCAGCGGTGGTCGCCCGGTCGAGGAACATGGTCCGGCTCCAGCTCGGCGGCAACCGGCTCACCGGTGCGATACCGGCCGAACTAGGTAACCTGACAAGGCTGAGCATGCTTGACCTTTCGCTCAACAACCTCTCCGGCGACATCCCGGCGGAGCTCTCCAGCTGCGTTGAGCTCACCCATCTGAAGCTCGACGGGAACAGCCTGACGGGCACCGTCCCAGCATGGCTCGGCAGCCTCAGGTCACTCGGCGAGCTCAACCTGTCGTGGAACGCGTTGTCCGGAGGCATCCCGCCGGAGCTGGGCAACTGCTCGGGCCTGCTGAAGCTGTCCCTCAGCGACAACCACCTCACCGGAAGCATCCCGCCGGAGATCGGCAGGCTGACGTCTCTGAACGTCCTGAACCTGAACAAGAACAGCCTCACCGGCGCCATACCACCGTCGCTGCACCAATGCGACAAGCTGTACGAGCTGAGACTGTCGGAGAACTCGCTGGAGGGGCCGATCCCGTCGGAGCTCGGGCAACTCTCGGAGCTGCAGGTGATACTGGACCTGAGCCGGAACAGGCTCTCCGGCGAAATCCCGGCGTCGCTCGGCAGCCTGGTGAAGCTGGAGCGGTTGAACCTGTCGTCCAACCGGCTGGACGGGCAGATACCGTCGTCGCTACTGCAGCTGACGAGCCTGCACCGCCTGAACCTCTCCGACAACCTCCTCTCCGGCGCGGTGCCCACGGGGCTGTCGAGCTTCCCGGCGGCGTCGTTCGTCGGCAACGAGCTCTGCGGCGCGCCACTGCCGCCGTGCGGGCCGCGGTCGGCTGGTAAGCGGCTGTCGGGCACGGAGGTGGTCGTGATCGTCGCGGGCATCGCGCTGGTCTCGGCGGTGGTGTGCGTGGCGCTGCTGTACACCATGCTGAGGGTGTGGAGCAACTGGCGCGCCGTGTCGGTGTCCAACTCCGACGGCGAGGAGTCGGCGCACGGCGGTGGCGGTGGGAAGCGGGGCGACGGCAAGTACTGGAAGGTGGGGTCGCCGGTGTCTTGGTCGGCGGAGCAGAAGCACAGCTCGGGTCCGAGTCCGCCAGCGTGCTCCATAGCAAGTCCACGGACGCTGCGGGCGCCGGCGCCGGGAAGAGCTAGGTAGCTGCTCTGGCCGGTGGCAGCAGCAGTGAACGTCACTTGCTGCATTGCGTGCTGAAAAATCAAAATGTATGTGTATCGATGATCGTATCTGCATCTCCTCTTGTGGGTTTTTCTTTGATTACTTACTCCTTGTGCCATGTCCGTCGTTCGTGTGTTCTTGATGTGGAAGCTGGGGAGAAGCGAAATGGAACGAAGAGTGACATCATGGGCTGCTGCATTCCATTTCGAAAAAGCTACGGAAGCTACTTCCCCAATTCTAATTCCAAGTTTTCCACCGAAATATATCAAATTAGATGCCAGAATTTGGCTTGGAAGCCACATGCTAGTTTAATCGCCAAAGTTGATCAGAATCATGTTGACGTGACCAAATTTCGGTTAGTGTCATTTTCTGACTTGGCTAATACAGTACATATTTCAATATTTGGATTAAAAGTTAGAAAACCAAGTATGTAATCAGCAGCGCCCCAGTCATGGTTCGTGTCGGCCGGTGAGCGGCAGCAGTGAAAAGAGTTTATCTGGGGCCCCATTTTCCAAATATGAGGTCAACATGAACCCTTTTTTTAAAAAAAAAAATAGCGAAAAGGGCATTGGCATGTAAATGCTTCGTCACACAAGATACACATCGCAAGGTAAGCACTAACAGGAAAATGGCCAAGCTCGGGCACCTCATTGGGCCATGTCGCCCTTTTGACATTTCCCGTCCTCAAGCTCGTTGATGGCCTCGGATTGAGCGTTAAGCGCCCCCCCGTCGCATTCCAGCCTATCGCGACACGGGCCGTCACCCACCCTCCCGCCGCCGCCGGATCCCCTCCCCTCCCCTCTCTCCTCCCTCGCCGCACTGAGGGTCCCGCCGCACGGCCTCGGCGATGGTGGCTGCGAGCCTCCGGTCCGGATGGCCACGAGCCGGGCACCACCATGCCGCGTCGCCGCCAAAGTTCGCGGCGTTCAGGGCGGCCGGCTCCCGGATCCGCGCCCCGTCCCCGGAGATGGGTCGTCGACGGCCAAATGCGGCGCTGCGTCCACGCTGTTCGTCCCCTCTCTCCTTCCGCCTCCCAAATGCGGCTCCTCTTCCCCCGACTCCGGGCGGCCCGGCGACTGGGCCGGATCCCCAAAGCCTGCCGGATCGGGCACTGGCCCCGGATCTCCTCCCGGTCTGCAGACCGGCCTATGCGGTCCGCTAGGGTTTTGGCCCGGCGGCCTGGCCGGGCATATCTGCCGCCGAATCGCTTCCCGCCGTGGTGTTTCATGACGTGTCACCCTTGGCGGCGGGTCTAAGTTTGGGACCAACCAGGGCGGGCAAAATCTCCCACGAAAGCCCTTCCCGGACAACGCGTGCTCACCCTGCGTGGCCGGGGAAATGAAAAGAAAACTAGGGATCGAAACTGCCCCTCCCCGACACGGGATATCGTTGATATCATATTTGTTTCATATTTTTGCTTCGGTTCGTTTCCGCGGCCCGCCGAGTTTCCACGCCGATCCACGAATCTTGCCCGGGATTGGGGCGACCGCGAAGAATAATAATGAATTTCAAATATGGTATGGTGGACGCCGAGAAAATGTCGAATACAAATATCTTCATTCGGTGCTCGGGCAAACCATGGTCTCGCCAATGACAAGAATGGGTGAAAACCCCGCCGCTTGCCTCGGGCCGGCGGCGGTGGTGTGTTGTGTCATCTACCTCCTTGAGGCGTCGTTGAAGATTCTTCGTCCGATGCGGGCTTGGGACGAAAAGTCCTACTCGTTTGTTATCCCAACATTGTTGGCGTCTGCGGATGTCAATTCCCTTCTTGGAGGCATTGTTGGAGCACCGCCGCACTTTGTCGTCCGCTACCTTCCTTGGAGTTACACGGTGGTTGC
Organism: Hyparrhenia diplandra; assembly: GCA_015847255.1. Taxonomy (NCBI): domain Eukaryota; kingdom Viridiplantae; phylum Streptophyta; class Magnoliopsida; order Poales; family Poaceae; genus Hyparrhenia; species Hyparrhenia diplandra. The sequence continues at coordinate 368,383 of JADLZK010009841.1, forward strand.
TTGGGGGACGGCGGAAGTTTGCTGCCATTGTTGTTTGGCCCCTCTTCTTTAAAATGCAGGGTGCATAGAGTGTGTTGGCCCCAGTTTCGGCGTGGTTGGTTCTTTGAAGTGTTTAGGACGAAAGGCTTCATTCCTAGTTCATAAGACGTATTTCGTGGGGCGTGGTAGTGCTTTGAATATCCGTAACGCCCCCTTTTGATTTCGTTTACGTTTGTATCTTTGAACAATCTCCTTTCTTAATATAAAAACGCCGCAAAGCTTTTTGCGTGATTGCGAAAAAAGCACCGGCTGGCCTCACGGGCTAATCAGCCACGCACTGAGGTCCCGCAGCACCGCGATGGCTGCGAGCTCCCTTTCCCTCGCTGCCCCACCTTTTCGTGCCAGTTGTTTGCTTCATCCACTGCTTATCCATGTCCCCAAGCCAAATGCAATGCTGTACCTCTGCTCGTCCCCAAAGCATGTGTCCAAACCATTAGACCACTCTACGAGTTTATAATCCATCTAGATTTTTAACAAATAAATGTGTTAATGAAATCAGTTTGGGCTCAGCCTAGAACTACTAGGCTAGGCCTTCCTACATCTGCCTATGCATTGTGCATCCTTCACTACTCCACTTACGCTCTAGCCTCCCGTGCCCAGTGCCTCCACATGCAGCGCATAAGAAGGTAGCCATAAAATGAAGGGTGATCCAACATCATGGCAATTCAGCTCTCCATGGCCTGGACTGCTATAAACAGATAGTATCCAGCCGATATATCATCTTTTTTACCCAGATTATCTGTATCTGCCTGACGATATTACATTTATATTTGATATCCGTGTAAACTATCAGTTTAATTATCCATTTAACTGTTCATATTTGTTCAGTCAAGCAGACGGTCGGATAAATATCCATACGATTTTCATCCATAAAAAAATGTCGGCTCCCCTCTCTTATCCATTCCATGCTCCATTCCATGCTCATGCTCGCTTTCTCCCCTAGCCCAACGCACGCCATGGCTCCTAGGCCGCCACTGCCGATGGCGGCCTCACACACCCCAGTGTGCGCCCTCCACCACCCCCTAGTGGCGCCACCCACCCCGCCTTCCACCACCGTACACACCCTGATGGCACCCACCCATGTGCCTCCCCATTTCCCTTACCCGTGCTGTAACAACCAATTTGAGATGTTGCAACAATCGATTTTCGAATGTTGCCACAATGAGTTTTATGATGTTGTAACATGTTTTATTCGATATTGTAACAATCAATTTTTCAAAGTTGCAACATGTGTTTCTAGATGTTTGCAATAGTCGAGGGATCAAAGTTGAAGTGGTAAAGGCTGCGGCTGCGGGGCTCCCACCCGGGGATCAAATCATGGGTGTGACACAATTTCTTTGAAATTTGCCCCTAAAATAGTTGATTTAAGTTGTTGCAATTGGCGATTTGAGATGTTTGCAACTGTCAAGTTGAAATGTTGCGACATGTATTTTTTTTTAATGTTGTAAGAATCGATTTAAGATGTTGCAACATGTTTTTTCCATGTTGCAACTATCTTTTTGAGAGTTGCAACATGTGTTTTTTGATATTGCAACAATCGATTTTTTAAGATGTAGCAACATGTTTACCCCGTGTTGCAAACTGACTTAATATCTTCCATCCCTGGCGTCGCTTAGCCCGTTGCTCTGCTGCAATCACACCTGGCCTTCCCTTGTTGCTAAACATTTGATCTGCTATAGTCGTGTCGTTCGCATGCTAGAGATGGGCGCGCCGCGCGGCAAGCGACGAGGGACAGCGAGTGCGGTGGCAGATGGCCATGGCGCGGCGGGGACGAGCGCACGGTGGGGAAAGGGAATGCAGACGCGGGAAAGGGGCACATGTTTCGGGAGCCATGCCCGAGACGCTGGGGCGACGTCCGAACGTCAGGAACACCGTTGATAAATCCGTCAATGTTATTCTCATATGACAAATCCAGATCCAAGTAGAGGAAATATAGTACATTGGTCCGAGCAAAGTCGCATAACACAAACCAATCCATGCAAAGAGTATAGACACAAATTCAATATACACCACGCCAGCCCATCCCCGCAGGAACCAAATCACACCCAAGCCTTAATTACTTTTCAGCACGTACTATGACAAACCATTGGCCAAACCACATTGTCAACCCATGAAGAAATTGTTTCCTAAATGAGGATTTCTATCCTTGGGCGGCAAAGCGTTGAAGGGAAGCCGGCCTTGACGATGAGCAGGAACTAGAGAGACAAGTGCATCATGGTCATGCAGAGAAAGTGTCGGAAGATGACCGACGCAACACACAGTGCAAGAGTCCACACCTCGGTACAGAACAAGCTGGCCATTATTTATAGCTCTTAAGTACAACCCCATACTTTTGTTGCAACTCAAAGATTGTTGTCGTTCACTATTTTAGTCTCCTTATTAAAAGGTTTGCGGCCCAGGACGAAGAAGTTTGTTGTGAAGATTCCTTCCCTAAAAGCATGTGAGGATGTTAATTAGTTTGATTGAATTTGGATTAACTTGGTTTCTTCACTAAGGCTTTGTTTGGATGCACATGTATTCGCCTCAATCCACATGTGTTGAAGTGGGTTGGAGTGTATTCAAATTAAGTTTTACTCCAATCCACCCTAATACATGTGGTTTGAGGTAAATACATGTGCATCCAAACAAGGCTTTACATGGATATGATTACAAGAATTTCTTATAAATGGCTATCGATAAAAGATAAAAGTTGGCTTGCTTTTCTCTAAAAATGGTGAAATGAGAACTTGCTGGCCACCCTTTAGAAGGCCATCAGAGGCACTCCTCAGAAAGTTGTAGATTCCTACGCTGCCTGCTGGGGCAATATGGAGGAACTCCAGTGCATTGACCTAAGAAAAAAGAATTAAATCACAGAGTAAAATGTCTCAAGTCCAAAACTAATAGATAACATAACTAAATAGAAAATGATCGTAAAGTGAATCTCTAGTCTTACAATTGCGCGGCTGATGACCTGTCCTGGACGTGTGCATATGAAGGTGGTCCAAGAAGAATTATTGGGATCTATCGTCTGGTACCATCGGCAAGGAAAATCTTGAGTAAGATCCTGTGCAAAAAGGACCTTTAACAAGAGAGAACAATAAAATCATTCCAGTTCACATGAATATAGTCTTTGTTGGTAACAAGATCATTCATAGGTTAACAAAACGAGTATGTCACCTCGAACCCTGCATCTTTCATAGCTTGGACACACTGGCGAGTGGTACGGATGTCAGGCAGGCCATTGCCAAGCTCAATCTCAGCCTTGATGGCCAAATGCTTACTGTTGTTTAGATCAAATCGGTCGGTCAAGCACCATTCATCTAGTGCAAAATACTGCCCAGGTTTCAACACACGGTAGACCTCACTGTATACACCTTGCTGCGATAACCAGGGATGAAAACATAATGAACACTGAATCTACATATTCCTCTGGATTCTGAATTGGACACAAGTATAATAATGCAAAATGATGTGAGACATACTGCATTTGGTGCGTGACATGTAGCCTGTATTGCATAGGCCGCATCAAAGGTGTTATCAGCTATTGGCATGTTCATGAAGTCCCCCTACAATTACCAAGAGAAATAAGGCATTACTGTTTCTTCTCCACTAACTAGAACTAACGAATGAAGAAAACTATGAACACCAATATACCTTCAAGAAGGAACATTGCTCACTCAAACCAGCTGAAAAAGTGAGCTCCTGCAACCAACAATTAAGTGTTGGATATCCATATGCTAAAAGTTTTTTATTCCAAAAAAGGAAAATGATAAAATAAAAACCTTGCCCCTTGAGATCTGGTAGTCGTTGTTGTTCAATCCAGTTAGTAGTGCTGAGCTACAGTAAATGGAATTAAATATTCATATGTATGTTCTTCATAATTGTCAGGGAATTTATTGATTGAATGGGTAATGAAGTTTTAGTGCAGATGATTGCCTGAATTTGGCAATTTCTATTTAGGGTCCCCCAATGCCACATCCCACATCCAGTACCTGTAATAAATGTTTTAGTTTGTCATGAATGGTATGCTAAAAGACTAAGCAAGAAAAGTTAAGGGTTTATAGCCTGCAATAAACGTTTTTGTTTGTCATGGCTGGTATGGTAAAGACTAAGAAAAAAAGTTAAGGGTTGATACACTGTTTGTAGGCTCATTATTAACTATATGTATTTCGGATGAATTGAGGCAGTATATTGGTGGTATCAGAGGGAAAAGCAAATATGCTATAGAGTTTACTTGCAACGTACACATATATGTTAATTTTTAACGGTAAATACTGCTTAATATTCTTTGTTATTTTTAAAATGAAAAATACCATCTATAGTTAATTAGCAGTTGTAGTGCCATAAATCTCCACTGACCTTCATGCCCTTCTTGAGCCCCAGTTGTAGTGCAATAAAATGTTGATGTCGTTTAATGCCTTCACGGACAGTGTCACCCGGATATCTAAAATACAAACATGGGATTGAAGCAGTAAAATTACCAAAACTGTGATCTAAAGCAACTTGACATCTCAACTGAGATACAACAGAAAACATATGTTGTTATTGTCGATAAATATTAATAACTGACCTGCCAGCAAAATGGAATGAATCGCCCCACCCATATTCGTAGAAGCCGGAGACAAGATCGTAGTACTTATTCGACTGATTCGTGCAGTAGGAATTGTGCATATACAATTTTAGATATATGGCAATATTTTGAAAATGAACTAATTAGCCTATTCTAAGCATCTGACATTTATAAACGGAGGAAGCAACAATTAAGTAAGTGTTGAATGGATACTGAAGACTACCAAATCAATGTAATTTGATTTCCTTGATTCTTGTTCACCTCCGTGTAGGTCGTGGTACCTCAAGTACCTAATGAGAACGAGAATTAACACTTATCGTAATAATGGTATAAGGTAGGAGGACGATTGAAGGACTTTAAGATTGATCATGTCTCACACAAAAAAGAATGAGAATACCATTTAGAGCGAAAGAAAAAAAAAGTAACGCTCACCAAGGGCAGCTGGTGGGTCGATGGTGGGAGGATAGCGCAGGGCAAAATTGCTACCCTCTCCACCAAAAAAAAGGTGTAGTATTGAGTAACAATGCAGATTAGGCTAAAACATTGTAATTGCCTAGACGCAAGTAGCTTCGGCGGAGGAACTGGCCAGGAGTGCTGGAAGCGGGAGCGCCTCCACTGATGTTCATCTGGCTTCGGCAATTCGTCGAACAATTTGCGGGCAGTTGAGGAAAGAAGTAGTAGGACCGCCCGCGCGATTATGCTTGGCCTGTTCGGTTGTATTCCGCCTTGAATCATAAAGACCAGCAATCTAGTTTTTTTTTTTTTAAGAACCAACAACCTAGCTAGCAATAGCAGGTCACCGTTGAACCGAACAGGCCCATGCTTGCGTAAAGCTTGAGGGGGGGAAGAGGCGACCTTGGGGCCCAGAACGGCAGCCCGGCTCAGGCCAAGGAGGCAGTAGAGAGGAAAAATGTGCGAGCCTTTTGCCTTGGTGAGCTTTCAGGCATGAATTTTCCTTCCTGCTTGTTCTCCAAGGCCAGTCTTAGCGAATATCACGACTCCTATTTATCAAAATGGTGTAGATAAATTTTATCAAACTTATATCATACATGAAAATTTCATTGTCTCTCTTCATATGTATTATATCACGTCAACATGTTTAATGTCTATAAAACTCTAAGAAAATTGTCGTTGAAATTAATTGCTCTCACAGTGGCTCCATTGTCGAAATGTGGGGATTTTTTTTGAAATTTTGCCCTTTTTCAAAAAAATTTCAAATACATCCCCGTTTGAAAATATTTGCATCGGTATCCCTTTTTATCGTCTTGGCCGGGGGGCGGTATGATATTTACTATGTCGCGCCACATGCATTGGCGTGACAAAGTACGGCGGCACATTCCACGGCTTCTCCGGCGTGGAAAAGCTTGTCGCGCCAATGCATGTGGCGCGGCCGGTGCAATCTCGTCGCGCCACCGGGATTGGGCGGCGAGACTGAAAATTTTGCAAAAATCATAACTCTCTCATACGACGTCGGATGAAGACGATTTTTATATGAAAATTGTAGCTCTCGACGAAATCTACAACTTTCTAGTTTTGAGTTTTTCATTTGACAAAGTTAAGGCACTCAAAAAAAATATATAATAGTTTAGCTCATAAAAAATTAGTATATAATAGTTAAACTAGAAAGTTTTTTTTTGAGCACCTTAACTTTGTCAAATGAAAAACTCAAAACTAGAAAGTTGTAGATCTCGTCGAGAGCTACAATTTTCATATAAAAATCGTCTTCATCCGACGCCGTATGAGAGAGTTATGATTTTTTGTAAAATTTCAGTCTTGTCACGCCAACGGGGTGGCGCGACGAGACTACCGGCCGCGCCACATGCATTGGCGCGACAAGCTTTTCCACGCCGGAGACGCCGCGGAATGTGCCGTACCTTGTCACGCCAATGCATGTGGCGCGACATAGTGTAAATATCAGCGTCACGCGGCTGCAAAAAAAGGGATACCCCGATGTAAATATTTTCAAAACGGGATGCATTTGAATTTTTTTTGAAAAAGGGCAAAATTTCACAAAAAATCCGAAATGTGGGGATGGGATCCTATGTTATGCGTAACTTAGGTGTGCGGCTTGAGTGCGCGAGAGTCGCTTAGCTAGCGGGGGCTACAACCAAAATAGGAACAAAAAAAAAGTATGAAGTAGGTAACTTTTCATTTAGGAGGGCTTTGGCTTCCCTGTGGCTCCTTATTACCCCTCACGATTCGGTAGGTCTCCTTTGATGTTGCTCCTATCGGCTTCAACTCCACGTGCAATAAGACTTTAGGTTCTGCGGCGATATTATAGCGCGGAGCCAAACGGCTCCACCTCCTTCAAAAATATAATTGGCAATATGGAGTTGCTCGAGGAGCTAGTGTTGTGTCCATCACGATATCACTACAATGCCGAGTCGAAGCGCCTCCGAGTCCAAACGGGCCCTAAAGGAGAGTTGCTTTGAGAGTTCTTTGTCTTCGGGATTTTAGCTCTAGTCATCATCAAATCTTGGGTACGCCTAATCGGTGTTATGAATCTGCGAGGAAATAATATAATAATAATGAGAAAGTGAATTCTTGGTCAACGGCCGATTTGACTTGGCCCTTGTCAATCGATCCTCCCATGCTCGAGCAAGATCTAGAGTCCCCGACATAGTCCCCGACATTATTTACTTCTTAGGATCTTGTCCTGTCACAAGAAATGAACATGGTATTATAGCTATAATTAAATAGGAATTAAATTATAAGCATGCATTCAAAATACTCCCTCCGTCCCTAGAAGAATAGATTAATTTCTAATTCTAAAATTGTATAGTCATACCTTTTAAACTTTGACCGAATTTCTAGAAAACCCATTAAGATTGATTTAAGTTATTAAATTAGTATCATCGATTTATCATAGAAAATATTTTTGTAAGGGGCTCACTTTATATCATATAAATGTTATTACTCTTCTTTTCTATAATGCTAATTGCAAGAATTGATTTATTAGGGAAGGAGTACAAGAAACTGTACCATTCAAAATGGCATGCCATTCAAAAAATACGGTTCTTAGGAGTAGCCTTTATCATAGCTCTGTCCGGTTAGTTTATTTCTTCGGGCCATGTGAAAGGATAATTGGCTGATCGCAGCATATTTATAGAGTGCAAGCTAGACACGGAGAAAGATGTATGAAATCGAAACGTCTCGTCTTCTTCTAATTGATTGTAGTCAATTATAAGTTCTAACATGGTCCAATCTATGCAGTGTATCTATGGGCTTTTCTAAGAGTAAATCTTGGATGGCAAAGATCACCCATCAGTTGCCCTGATTTCCTATTACAGTTCTTGGAAGATTGCAATAGAGTTACACAACAAGTAACAATGGTATTCTGGAAGATCCGCAATGACACAGCGATCAACAAGAAGGTGTTAGCTTCTCCAAAAGGAATCATCCACAAGACAATATTACTGCTTAAGTCCTGGAGGCCTCTTATGAAGAACAAGATGGAGCCGGTGGCGGAAGATATGCTCCACAAGCTGCTCATTGGAGCTAACTGAGTCTCATTCTCTGTGTTGATTTGAGTGTAACCTGAGTGGGTCATAATGATTGTAATATGGGGAGTTGCTATGTTGCCTCAAACTGGTTATGCGTACTTTGTTGTTTCTCTAGGCGAGTAGGATGTTAAGCACATCTTTTTGCTGTTTAGAGCTGTGGGTCGTCAATTAGAGTTATGTTAGAGGAATGGATGGTTGCTGAGCTGCACTTATGAGTGCCATGAACTTTGTAAAACTGGTGTTCCTAGTGCCTAGGCCTGGATGTTCGATTAAGCTTTCAATAAAAGGGTGAATGCCTTTGGTCTCTAACATGGTCCAATCTCTATTGGCTATTGGGCTAGTGCCTAGTACATTACATCTGATACATGGCTCACCAGCTCAAAATCTCTCCATATTATTCTGACTCATTTTTTTTTCTTTCGAAACACGACTATCGATGTTATCAGTACAAAATTAGATGATCGAAAGAGACGCGGCGCTTTTTTATGAAAATTTTATGTCGATGTAACCACAAATATATGAAAATTTTGCGTTCCACGAAATGGTGAGATTGTAACGCATTGTGCAAAGACGTAAAATGCATTTTATTCAAATAGTTCATCAGCAATTGGAATACAAAACTACAAGCTAGTGCGAGAAGATGACCGACCCAGCACACAGTGCAAGAGCCACAAGACTAACCACACCTCGTTACAGAACAAGTCGGCTATTATAAGCATTCATTTAAAATACATGAAAACTGTAGCAGCATGGTTTATACCTGGTTGTCCCGGAGTACAGTAGCCTTTTTCTCAGAGTTCCTAACTGCCCAGGTGAAATGATGGAAGCATCATCATACTTATAGAGTGCGAGCTAGAAACGGAGAGTGCAAGGTTCCAGCTACCACGAGGAAGGTTCCAGCGCCTTGGGTTTGCTGGTGGCCGCCGGCTGTCTATCCTGTCCGATGTAGGCGCTGACGACGAAAAAGCCCTGAGAAGACGATTCCAGCTACCACGAGGAAGGTAACGAGGTACTGGGCTCAATGGACCGTTATCTGGGCCAAGGTCCAGCACACATTAGTTAGCCCATGTACTTTCTGCCCAGCTATTCAAATCAATAAATGTCCATGTGCTATCTACTGCAGATTCTTTTTGTTTTCTAAAAAAGTCTACTGCAGATTTTTTTTTTTTTTAGGCTAACGGCACCTGCAATTGGAAAATTTATCTAAATAAGCTTTTGTCAGAAAATCAAATCTAAAGTGAAGGAACCTTATTTGATTGGGAAATTCCTAATTTCTGTAAATTGTAGATGCTATGAAGTTTTAACTGATCCATAAGAGATACATTTTGCTACTCCTACATCTGATGCATTGTTACAAGTTCTACAAGAAGGGGGCAGGTTGGTGATTAAGCTGTTTCTTCCCAAACCATTGTTACAAGTACTAATAGCTTGAACCTTTGTCATAACTAAGACTCCATCGGTATTTCCCATTGATTGGTTACCATGGCAAGATGCTAATGAAAATTTCAGGAACACTTTTTTTTTTTTATAATCTTGTATAGTGTGTGAGAATCAGATTACTTGATTTGTTTTTCTAATGCATCCCTATCACTACATTGATATTTTGTGCATGTGTTAGAAGCAATTCTAGGCTATGTTCCTTGAGAAGTAGAGTGGGATCTCATGGCTTAACAATATATACCATAAGGTCATCACAACCAATTGTTGACCTTAGACAGACTAAAGCACCATGGTGTGAACTCTCAATAAGGATTTCTTTTGTTTTTTTTTCCTTTGGTTTTGTCCAAGAAAATGTGTTCAGGACAATTTTGACATTACCATCTACTTTGCCCCCCAACATCTTAATGGTATTATCTTATGTTTTTTTACCTAGGCAGCTGAAGCCGTTACCTGCCTGCCTACTAATATGATGTCTTTGTTCCAGAGTTCTTAAGATGAACCCAAATTTTTTTTGAAGTATATTCCACTTCTACCATAAGACTGCAACACTTCGGTGCAGGTGAAGCTACAAGAGTTAGCATTGTAATTTTTTTGAGTAAATTGCACCGCCGGTCCTTAAAGTATTGGGTGGATTTCGTCTAGGTCCCCAAACTACGAAATCACACGTTTAGGTCCTTAAAAGTATTGCACACGAGTTTCATTTGGGTCCTTAAACTATGAAATCACACGTTTAGCTCCATAAAGTATCGGGTGGGTTTCATCTGGGTCCTCAACTTTTAAAACCATTCATATTACATCCGTCGGTGGGTTTGGACGGTGGTTTTGCTACATTAACCGCGGTTTGCTACAGTAACAATGGTAATATTTTCCCCTTTTATTTATTTATTTGGCGTGTGTAGATATGCTCATGTGGAGTCTAAAAAATGAATTTTCTATTTTATGATTTTTACGTAATTTACTATGATTTTTCAAAGATTTAGCCAAATAAATAAAAAGCAAAAAGCAAAACCTTTATAGCAAAAACTTTGTACTAAAGCATACCATATTATATATTTATTGTGTAGATCTCCTCATATAGAGTCCAACAAAATTTGATTTTTCATTTCATGATTTTTTTTAATTTACTATGATTTTTTAAAGATTGAGCCAAAATAAATAAATAAAAGGGGAAAACATTGCCAACCACGATTCTTTGTAGCAAAGCCACAGTCAAACCCACCGATGGATGTAATATGAATGGTTTTGAAAGTTGAGGGACCCAAATGGAACCCGCCCAATACTTTAAGGAGCTAAGCGGGTGATTTCATAGTTTAAGGACCCAAATGAAACCCGTGCAATACTTTTTAAGGACCTAAACGTTGGGGACCTAGGCGAAATCTGCCCAATACTTTAAGGACCCGGCGGTGCAATTTACTCTAATTTTTCTCCACTTTGAGCTGTGTGTTTATTTGCAACATAATAGCCTACACTTCTGTTGTAGTTTTTTCTCAAGAACATGCAGGTGAGCTGCATATATTTGTTTTTTTAGATAATGGATATTAAATCTGGCTTCATCTATCAGTAGATAGAATCAGGCCAATTATCATAAAGTTTTGCGAAATGACAAAATCAACGGTCTGCAAATAAGGAAAACCGAAACAAAATAAGGTTCTTTCTAAACATGACCAATTAATGTTTATTGAAAACAATCATCCACTAGAGCTAAAACATTGGATGCCGATGACTCAAGATGTTATACTAAAAAAATTATAATTGTATATTTAGATTTCAAAGAAAGTTGTGTTTTGTGTTCTGCTTTTGGTGTATTAAATTCAATTGCTAAACATTATTATGCTTTTATCCCGCATTAAGAGGACAATACACACATTTCTTAGGATTATTGTTAATATCACAAGGTGCATGGTTTTGATTTTCATGTGCTTTTCTCCGTATTCTATATTATGGATTTAGAGCCATGTGTGCATGTTTAGTTGTTGGAGAAGAGGGCTACAATACCGGTTCCCAACCCCATTTAATACCGCAACCATCACTTACTATGGTTTCGCATGCTCGGAGCCGTTGCTGGCCATGCATGCCCCCTACTATCTAATGTAACTCGTGACAGGAGAAGGCCTTGCAACAAATGGGAGAAGGCCTTGCAACGAATGGGCAGGATGCTAAGGGGGTGTTTGGCACATTTCCTCCATATAGAAGCTTCTTCAGAGGAGAAGAAGCTGTTTTTGAGAAATTAGGCTCCTCCAAAACGGCTCCGACTCCCCTGCAAAGGCTCCTCTAGGAAAATATTTGACAGGGTTTCTTCGGAGGAGCCAGAGCCAACACTAGGCATGCAAAATTTTAAATTACGCGCCCCACGGGAAGTCGAACCCAAGTCTGCTTGGTGCTCTTGAGGTGCTCTAACCACTAGGCTAGAGACCCTTTCGCTTCTTCTAAACACTCTCAAAGATCTTTGTATTTTCGTTAGTGATAGGAACGGGGTAACCTCCGACTAAAACAAATACTCCAAGTGGTCGTTTACGTGGCCAACAAGTCGGTGATGTTTGGTTGTGAGATCGAGAAAAGCATTGTACCATAGGCCGATAAGCCGGACTAGTAAGTTTGAGCAGTTTAAGCTTGATGAGATCCCAAAGGATAGATTAGGCAAAGATACATCAATGAGCGAGGGGTAAAAATCTTACACTGAAAATTAAAAAAAAATCTATGTACCATTTAAAATCTATCAAAGAAGAAGAGAGAACACACAAGTAGAGAATAGACTTTCATACAAAGCTTTAGTCCTAGCCATTTTTTGACCCGAGGACTAAAGAATGTATTAGTCCCGGTTGGAGGCTCCAACCAAGACTAAAGTCCCCGCTTAACGGCTTTTGTAGGGGGACCTTTAGTCACGGTTAGTTGGTCAAACCGGGACTAAAGGTCATCCTCTAGTCCTGTTTGCGACTACCACCGAGACCAAAGTTTCTAATCCCGGTTGGTTGCTCCAACCGGTATTATCGATGGACACGTAGTCCGGGTTAGTGTTGATAGTGGATAACGTCAACATTTTACTATTAAATAAACATGAATGATTTAAAGAGAATGAGAACACTAGAAGATAAGATTTATACTAATGATTTCCATGAGTTGTGTTAATTCTTGATCTTTGCAGGAATACAGAGAAAATACCAAGGAATGGCTACATACAAATCAACCTTTCGAATCATGACCATCGGTACAAATTAGAAGGATCTAGAAGACACCGAACACATCACATCAAATTTGGGGCCCACCCGGTGAGCGAGCCGGTGGCGGCCGGAATCCAGAGGCACGACGTGTCCAGCTTCTGGAGTATTCTTCTAACCAACCATGAGATCTAATTTAAGCCGTCTAATGAAGTCAGTTTGATCCAAGGGCTGAGATTCATCTCAAAAGATTATATAAGCAAGGGCAAACCACCCCTGAAACCCTAATTTCATTAGTTCTAATTCATTGTCTCTTGATCTATTGATCATATAGGTGTCCCAATGTGAGGACAACGTGTCTACAATGTAATTGGATCTAGACATCTTCAATATAGTAGATTAGTTACTTGAGAGTTTTTTTTTTTTTTTTTTTTGAGAAGGAACATGTATTAATCTTGGTGCATTACACCGATCCTTTTGCAAACAGAAATCCCAAGAAAAGGAAAATTACAAAGAAGTACAAAACTCCTGTTCATCTTCCTCGAAGCCTTCAGAGGTCCGTTCATCACCGCCCGTCGGGCCGCTTCCAAATCGTCGTGGGGCACGAGAGCCAAACTCCACAAGGTGGAGGCCGCAGAGGAGGACTTACTTCTAGGCGAATCGGTAGAATAAAGCGCCTCCCAGGCGCATCGGCCAACTCCGTACCCATGACGCATCCTTCGATTCCACCGCTGCAACCCGAAAGCAAAGCTCGGATTTTCACCAAAGAACATCTTCCTTGAGATTAACAGGTCAACAACATCATCACCGAAGAAGACGACGATGCGCCGCCCTCGACTCTGGACAGTCTCCCGCGGCCTCTCCGCTGACGCGTCGGAGAAGATCGTCATCGGAGAACGGAAGAAGCTGCGAGAATTTATTCCGCTGTCGCCGCCGCTTCGCGACGCCGGCGTCGCCGGAAAAAAAAACAAACCGTAGAGGAGCCATGCTCCTTCAAAAAACCTAACTCCATCGCTTGAACATCGACGGGCGAGCAAACCCTATACCTAGGACTCAACAAAAACCCTATGAAGAAAGGCCGTTGAAGGGGCGGACCCCGCTCCTCGTCACCACCCGGCCGGCAGGCCGGAGGAGAGGAGCGGGGCGCAGGCGGCGGCGGCGGCGGTGTCGTCCGGCCTCTTCTTTTCCTTCGCGAGAGCCAGGCGGCGGCTATCTCCGAAACTCGGCTTTTGCCGAGGCGATTAGGTTGGAGAGTTGAAGAATGAATTATTCCCTCCCGCGGATTCTGATTACTTGAGAGTTAGGAGAGCGGAGTTACGCCCGGTTCTAGAGAAGTCCTCAAAGTTTGGTATGTCTTTTGTATCTTTACTTTACTAGACTTATGCTTTAATATATTTATCTTCTCTATTACTTTTTTATGTCTTCCCCATATATATATATATATATATATATAGGGGCATTTATTGGAAGCCTAGGGCTTTCAATTGGTATTGAGCGCACCAGCCAGTTTGGGCGGACCGGCGCACCCAACAGTGAGGTCTGACACGTGCACGTGGGGGACCTTTTCTCAAATTTCAAATCTCAGCTCAGAATGCATACAAACGTTTTTGTTGCGACGATGCATAAAAATCACAGGACGAGATAATCAAAACCAGTTCCGCGATGCATAAAAACTTCTCTGCGAGCTGGCTGTTCCACCTGACAAAGGCTGACGCAGGCTGACACATGCTGACATATACGCATCCACTCGAATTCCCTCCGTTTTTTCACGATAATTCCTCAACGAAGCATCCGATTCAAAAACGGTTTTCACCATTGAACTCCTGATATTTTTATGCACGATTCAAGCACCATTGTGGATATTTTTTCAAAAATTTTGAAATTCAAATATTTGTGCATGAAGACAAAAGAGTTTATGCTTCCAGTTTGTGCATATAAAATTGTGTGCGAGTGCATAGTAACATGATATGTGCTCTCATCTTGTCTAAAAATTTGAATCATGGCACATAAGGGATAATTGGATGCATATATTCACTCATTCGGATGTGTATACATGTTTTGGCGTCAGCATTGCAAAGAAAGTACTGGTTGATATGCATATAGTCACTCGTTCGGATGCATATAAACGTTTTGGCATCGACATTGCATATAAATTAGTGGTTGAGATGCATATATTCGCTTATCCGGATGCATCTAAAATAGATGGCGTTGACGCTGCATAGAAATTGGTGATTGAGATGCATAAATTCACTAGTCTAGATGTATATAAATTGGGGCATGCTTTTTAAAAGACAATTGCCCCAACAACCCATTGTCTAGTAGGGGCATGTTTAAAAAAAACACTTGGCCGAAAAACATTGCTGGTAGAGAGGCATTTAAAAAGACATTTGTCCCAAAACTCATTGCCTAGTAGGGGACATGCTTTTCAAATAAAAACAGTTAGCCCAAAAAAAAAGTTTGCACGGTAGGGGGCGTACATTTAAAAAGACAGTTGGCCCAAAAAAAAAACATTGCACGGTAGGTGCATACAAACGTTTTTTGGCGTCGGCGTTGCATATAAATTTGAGGTTGAGGATGCATACATTCATTTGTCGAAATGCATATAAATTTCTCAACGAAGCATACGATTCAAAAAAGGTTCTCACCATTGAACTCCTAACATTTTTGTGCACGGTTCAAGCATAAAGAGTTTATGTTACCGGACTGTGCAAACAAACTTATGTGCGAAAGTGCATAGTAACATGATAGGTGCTAATTGGATGCATATATTCACTAGTCGGAATGCATATAAAAGTTTTTGGCGTCAACATTGCATTGAAATTTGAGGTTGAGATGCATATATTCACTGATATGGATGCATATAACACATGGAGACATATCATATTCTCCGAATTTGAATTTTGGATCATGTCTCATTATTGCACTGGTTAAGAGGTGTTCTTGTCTTCTCCAAAATTTTAAATTTCAGATTGGAATCATGCCACATAAGAGCTGATTGAATGCATATATTCAGTAGTCCAGGTGCATATAAACATTTTAGCGTCGACGTTGCATAGAAATTAGTGGTTAGGATTCATATATTCGCTCGTCCAGATGCATATAGAACATAAAGACATATCTTCTCCGGAATTTAAATTTTGAAATCAACAACTGGATGCATATAGCACTGGTCAAGATATGCATATAAAAGTTTATAACACTGGTCATAAATCAACAACTTCGAGTAAATGTGTATCAATATTTACATGCATGCATAGCAAATTGTGTAAACTTCTGTACACAAGATAAAAACATAAAAAATCAACAAAACAGCCATCAACAACCACCATGCATAGAAATGTTTGCCTTCGTGGTGAGGAGTGCGGGTTGGATGCATATAACCCATGCCGCCACTAGCAAGAGTGCGGGTTGGAGACACCAAAAACGCCCGGTCGTGGCCAAATCTCATGTCGCCGCCCCCTCGCAGATCCCGTGTTGCCATCCTCACAGATCCATGTCGACGCTTTGACCAAGTAGGGCGTCCATAACATATGAAAATGTAAAAATATGAGAAAGAGGTTAATCTTAAAATACACATGGAGCATAAAACGTTTTATAAGTGATGCATAAAAAAATCCTAACCATACAGAGCATAGGAACCGCTATCGATACGATTGTAGTAATAGGTTGACCATACTGAGCATATAATCCTAAAGGCGTGTGCATAATCATGAGCATAGGAACCATTCTAATGCCATAAAATTTGAATTTTTTTAGTGCATACACTCGTGTGCATGCGAGCATAGAACGCCTCTAACAACGGCATATATATTCAATACCATAGTTTAGTCGTGCATATATATCTCTAATTCTAATGAGCATAGAATCTAATCTAATGATTTTTCTTTGAAACACATGGCACGCAGTAAAAACACATGAGCATAGAAACTATAATTTTTGCTGAAAAACACATATAGAGCTCATCTAAAATTACATACAACACATCCATAACACATGAAA
This sequence comes from Hyparrhenia diplandra, assembly GCA_015847255.1. NCBI lineage: Eukaryota > Viridiplantae > Streptophyta > Magnoliopsida > Poales > Poaceae > Hyparrhenia > Hyparrhenia diplandra. The sequence continues at coordinate 385,068 of JADLZK010009841.1, forward strand.
ACCTAGAAATTAATATGAAAAAGAGCATGCAAACAAATAAAATGATCTCAAAATAAACACAGAGCATAGAACGTTTTACATTTAATGCATAAAAAACAAACTCAAATTCATTGCATAAAAACCATATAAATCAAGTAAAATAAAATAGTTCACAAAATTATTTTATCTTTTAGTCAGATATGAGGACATTGGTGAGGGTTTCTATGCATAAATAATTTGACTCAAGCTAATAATAAGTCACAAAAAATGCATGAATAATTTAAATAGGTGGTAATTTTAGGACTCTTAATTTTAGGACCCTAGTGAGTGCATAGATTTCAATTACTGCATGCATATAGATTTTAATTAGCATATTACCTTGGTGGGGAGAGCCATCGCTTGGAGGTGCTGAAAGCTAAAAATAGTAGTAGTATCATTGTATCTTGCGATTTGACCGTCAAACTAAGAATGAAGAAAAAAAAAAAAAAAAATAGTGCAGCGCTGTGATCTGGGCTTGATTGAAGCCATGGACATGCACAGAACTTGCCTATGCCGACGAGTAGGAGAGATGGGGTCGTCGTCCTTCCTCACAGTACCTTGCCTTTGCAGTCAACATGTCGATTGAGAATGTGAGATAAATGAAAAAAAAAAATTCAGATTCGGAGACGACCTCACCGTTGCTGGCACAGGATATGCACACGCCTATAACATGTCAAATCTGAACAAACTCAATCAAGAAAAAGAACGCTAAATCAATTATTAGTAGCACAAATCGATTATTTAATTTGCTGGCACAGGATGCATAAAAATCAGAAAAAAAACAATAGTTTTACTCACCACGACATGGGGATGGCCACTGCCGGGCCGCCATGCCTGCACGGGATGGGGTCGGTTGCAGCGGGAACAGCCGCACCATCGCTGGACGCCGTCGCTGGAGGTGCGGATGCTGGTCGTCTTGGGTGGAGGTCACGAGAAGATGGGACCTGGGGCACAGCCGCACCCCCAATGCTAGATCCGGCGGTGCCTTGATCTGGGTAGCAGCTGGCCGCGCGTCGCCGGTGGTTGTTGGGAGGAGCGGTGCCGTCTGGTGGTGGCCAGGAGGTGGCGCCGTAAGACGCCGTCGTCAAAGCCTCCTCACCAGTGGAGAGCCGGAGCCGCCCTGCTGCGCCCCCGTGCGAGCTCGTCACAGCCGCAGAAAAGGGTCGCCGCACTCGGACCTGAACTCCATGGCTGCTGCTGTAGGGCGGCCATCGGCCCCAGCACCACACCACCGCCGTGCTGCCATCTCGTCCGCCGCGCGCCGCCGTTGTGTCCGCCGTAGCCATCCAGGTGCTCGGCCGCGAACTCCAAGATCCGCGCCACCACTGCTCAGGAGCCACGCGCGGAGCACCCCACGCCTCTACTGCCCAGGCCACGGAGGGGCTCTGCAGCGGGCCGAGGTAGCGAGGGGCAGCGGATGCCGGTTGTTGGAGCCGTGTTAGGCTGCTTCGGTCCGCCCCACGACGAACCTCCATCCTATGACGCGGGCCGAGCGCATCGAGCGTCCTGCTGGGTCACAGGCTGCGCGCGGGGAGCCTTCGCCGGCGGACGCACGCCGTGGACTGGGGAGGCGGTGCCGCGGAGACGCGGGCGAGCGCGGCCGGGAGCAGCCGATTGGAAATTGGGTGCGCCGTGGGGAGGGATGGGTGGGGATTTTTCTTTTACGACGGACGGACGGGACGGGAGGATTCAAATGAATTTGAAACCGAGGAGCGGTCCAGTGGAGGGCCTTAGACTGGCCCCATGCCCACGTCACGGCTGAGCTGGCCTGCGCTGCTGGTTCGGTCCAACCAGCTGCTCCACTTCTGGCTGGTGCTTCCGATCTCTATCTCTACTCTCTACTACATATAATGCACCAAAACAAACTTCCCTAAAAGTTCCACACAAAGTGTCCCCCACATCATTATCTCCTAATCTTCTTTAAGTGCACCCAACAAAATATACCTCAAATCTACTCAATTATTCAAATGAATGGCCCAAATTTCTTCTCATCCCTTCTTTCTCTCACCACCCACGTCCAAGGGCCAATAATGCTGGGATCAACGCTCATCTACCACCATCGTCATCAGGCGCGATCCGCGAGTGACCTCCGTCTCTGCCCGCGGGGCCGCGCCGCACACTTCCCCACACGACGCTTCGCCTGCATCCCCACGCGAGCCGCTTCGCCTGGATCCGCACGCGAGCCGCTTCGCCTCCATCCCCACGCGACGCGAGCCCGCGCTGCCTCCATCGCCACGCGCCGCGAGCCCACGCTGCCGCCTGGACGCACGGGAAGCAGCTCCACCGGCGGCGCTGAGGCCGGCGCTTCGCCTCCATCGCTCGCGTGGCCGTCTGGACGCCGGGACGCTGAGGTCGCGTGCTGGGGAAGCAGCTCCCGGCGGCGCTAAGGCCGGCGCTGAGGCCGCCTGGACCTCACGCGGCCGCTGCCGCCGCCTGCAGTTCCACCGGCGGCGCGTGTGGCTGCCATTGGCCGTCCTGTCCCATACCTTGGTCAACATCCACACCCACAACGTGAATCGAGCCCTGCCCTTTCTACACTGCCGCACACTGCTGAGGTCGCGCGCAAGAGGCCGGCGCTGAGGCCGCCTGGACCACACGCGGCCGCCGCCGCCTGCAGTTCCACCGGCGGCGCTGAGGACGCGATTCTGTCGGACGGCGGACGCGGCAGCTGGGACTCCGGAACGCTTGGCAGCTGGGACGCCGGGACGCTAGGCAGCTGGTCACACCGGGACGCTCGAACGTGGTAAGTTGCAGCAATCCATTCTCAGATCATGAGTTTCCAGTTCTATTATTGGGAAAAAATCATGTGGTTGCGGTTGATTCCTTCCGAATCCCAGATCATCAACGGCGTGTTCTGGTGCTATGCAGTGGTGTTCTCTGTCTTCGTTGACGTGCTAGAGACCGAGTGGACTTCAGTCATCAAGCTTGGGAAGGTTTGCTCTATCTCTGCTCACCGTTTTGCTTCTCTTGGTTACTTTGGATAATACATTTTTGGCTTGCTTAATGATGTTCCTGTTACTTTTGCCATCAGATATTTGTGTATTTGCCAGCAAGAGGAATGCTACAAATCTTGTGAGTATTTCAGCCTTTTTTTATATTTTTGGATGGATGACCTGGCCATGTTTCTCTGCTTTCACAAGATTCAGAGCTCAGTCTATTTGAGTATATATTTATTAGAATTTTTTTTTTGAGTATGACACAGTATAACGCAGACACTCACAACACGCACGCACACTCACCCCTATGAACACACGTCACGCAAACCCTACCCCCTATGAAGCACCTCCGAAGGACGAAGCACCCGGCAGACCGGAGATTCTCGAAGTCACCATTGGCGCCTCGTCGTCGATTTTAACGTCACTTACCACTTAATGCATAAGGAAAATCTGGGGAAAATCAGGAAAAGGTCGAGCACTGGGATTTGAACCCCGGTGGGTAGCGCCCCACCTGGACCGGCCCTACCATTGGACTACAAGCCAATTCGCATATATTTATTAGAATTAGAATACAGCATTCAGAGCTCAATCTATTTGAGTATATATTTATTAGAATTAGAATACAGCTCAGGGGAAAGTTTGATATGATATGCCCACAATCTCTGCAGTTTGATAAAGTTCACAGATTGTTTTGGACCCTAAGCCAAACAATTAAGCTTCCTTTTGGGACAACTATTTAGTCCGGTGAGAATTTTTTTTTGAGGTGACATTGTGTCTTTACAAGATTCTGCATGAGCTATTGTGTTTGCTGGGTTTAATGATCAATATAATATAGGTGCTTGCAGGGTCAATTTCTTCCCTACTGTGCTCAGTTGGTATGTTCGTGGATACTTGTATAGCATGGATCTGGCGTCTCATTCCAACGCAGGATACACTTGAGGACCACCGTCTTCTTGCTGCTGTTAAAGGGGTGGCTAGGAAACATCCAAGCTTTGGGTGGGCTTCTGAATTTTCAGGAGCCACAAAGTAAGTTCTCACCTTCTGCACGTGTGGCATTTCTGACATAAACACGACTTTCTTCAAGTTACATCAACATGCAAGCTGGATCTGGCATCTCACATTCCTTTGCAGGATATGCCAAATTGATGCGGAGTTTGCTCAGTTCCTCGTCCTATAGGCATGTTATCATCACTTCATCAGATGTAATGAATCCCTCCTCCATATGTGCCGTTTCTTATTGGTGATTAGCCTGGAAAGACTAGGGTCCTTGGCTGCAGCAAAGTAAGCAATCACTTTATTTCACGCAGGTGGTTGCTTAGATGAAATTTCTTTCTTGCAAGATACTCGATGAATATGAAACGCCTCTAAAATCATACTAGAAGCCGATGTGGGCCATTTTCATGATTAGCCTCGAGATTGAGCTGCAGTTTCTATTTCTGGCCTATCTATAGATGGGGCATCGTCAACCTATATGCTGAATCAATGTTTTTTTCTGCCTTCTGCCTGACCCTGCAGTTTCGTAGCCCATCCATATGCTAGGCCTACTTTTTTCTCAAATCACATTGTATTTGGAGTTGAGATGTTGTGCACAGGTACATGGAGCAGTTGACAAAGAGGATCTGATTATCCGATGGTGGATCAGTGTAGGGATTGCCATCTATAAATCCATTAGGAGTGGCACAGTCCCTGTGCATCGATGGTGACCTTGGCGCCGCAGTGTGTGACCCTCTGGCATGCTGGATCGATCCTCGAGCAGTGCTAGATCGATCCACAAAGCAGGTGTGACAGATTATATTGTAGCGCTATATTTGCAATAACCTAAAAATTTAGTCACAACTTTCCCAAAGCTTCAGTTAAATTATTATAGCTCCGAATTTCCTTCCTACTAATTGATATATCAGTAATAAAACCATTTAATGCCCGGTCTGTTGCAAATTACATTGCTGAAAATATATTTCCCTTAATCTAAAGAGAGTTCCAAGGTTAGGTGCCCCCTATATGATTTTTCTCTGTAAACTTCAGTCAGTCTGTTTCAGTTGAGCAATGTTTTTACATTTTTACATGAAATGTGCTCGGCTGACTTATTTTCCACTTAATATTTTGGGTTGCAGTAACCATAATATGCTTTTTTTTCTTGAACAGATCAAGCTGAAGAACATGTACCACACCGCTAGGATAAACTCCTTGGCTTGGTCACGTGACAATCGATTGGTTGCCACTGGCTCACTGACACCTGTGAAATTGTCTACAAGATACACAAGCCAGCAACGAGTCGCATCACTATCAAGGGAGCCCATCTTGGTGGAGTTCATGGTTTAACCTTGGTACAGTGGCTGTTACTCACAGGTCTTGGTGGAGTCAGAACTGCACACGGTTGTTTTTCATGTAATCTGAATGCCATGTTGTTGTTTAGCTCGAGATATGCAAAATGGATCCTCCACGAGGTCATTTCTAGAGGATGTATCATATATGGTGGCTGCTATCAGTTTTCCCTTTCCAGAAACTACAGATCAATTTAGTCAAAAATAATTTAGAATATGGTTATACTTGGTAAATTTAGCAAACTGTGAGTTAACTGAGCTTTCTAGCAGATGTGCCAATCTTGACTTTTGGACTAATGTGTATATATATAAATTTTCTTTTAGCCGTTTGTGAGTTCCTGTTAGTTAGTTAACATAAATTTTTCTATTAAATTGATATTTTTCTTGTTTCATGAACATTCTTGAATTGTCGCCAGAGCGTTAGCACGGGCACTATACTAGTGACTATAGGAAGCCCAAGGCTCCATATAACATACCTATATATATATATATATATATATATAGGTTTTTTCTACCCTGGAGTAGCTACTCCCCACCTAAAGTATACATGCATGCAGGCCAGTTCGTTTGTGCTATTGACGGGAGACGTCAGCTTCCGTTTGGGTTAGGTAGACACCGGGAGTAGGATCAATTACGCATGCCGCAACAGACTACTCCGTATTTTGAATTGAATTAAAAAATAACCCGGTGGCCAGATAATGACCGTGAAGATCGGATCCACGGGATGGTCATATGGTTGGTTGGTTATTATTTATATCCACGCAGGTGTATACATGTAGATAAAGAGTATATACACATACTTTTTCATATAATAAGAGTACATATTCATTCTTTTTTTTGAAGAGAAGTATATACCCATTCTTTTTATTGTTGAAAGGAGTATTTATTCATACTTTTTAAAAAGGAGTATGCATACCTATTTATTTCTTTTGTATATTTTTTCATATAAGAGTACATCTTCATACTTCTTTGAAAAGTATTTACACATATTCTTTTTTTCTTCTTCAAAGGAGGCAGTGAGTATATATGCATACATACGCCAAGAGTATCTATACATACTTTACTTTTTGGCAGTAAGTATATATGCATACATACGCAAGAGTACGCATGCATACCAGAATTTTTGGTCGTGAGTATATATGCATACATACGCCAAGAGTATGCACGCATACCAGAGTTATTTAATTAATGGAATATAAAACATATGCAAGAGTGTATCAATGCATACTTCTTAATTATTAGGAGGTACACGTATATACATTCTTTAGAAAATAATAGGATATGATTACGTATAGCGTACTGGTCATACACAGACTTAATCTGAAGAAAATACTATCTGATCCCATCATCTAAAAAGGATAAAATAGTATGATTACATTCGTGTTGATCTTTCACAGCCAGGTTCATGTCAGTGGCGCCGGAGAGAAGATCCACACATCGTAATCCATCGATAGACCAAGGGTTTGCCGTCTCCGGACGAGGCGATTGTTGCACCAAATAGATCACGGCAGCTACGTAATGATGACTGATGCAAGAGATGGCAAACTGCAGGGTACTGCCGCTGCCAGACGCTATCGATGGGTGTGTTCATTTCCCAGTCACATCAACCAAAAAACCAAAATTTTCCAAAATTCCTATCACATCCCATTACATCGAAACATTTAATGCACCCAAAAACGCTTTTCAGCCACTATAAAATTTAGGTAATTAAAAAACTAATTGCACAGTTTAGATATACATTACGAGGCGATTCTTTTGAGCCTAGTTACGCCCGTGGTAGGATAATATTTATCACTAACAAACAAAACGTCTTCTGATTAATACAATGTGACACCTACAGGAATTTTGCACACAAATTTTAGGATCTAAACACACCCATAGAGAAACGCCTCAAGATATAGGAGATCTAGTAGCAAGAAAATAAATTAATCAAATATCACTGGATCTGCAAAGCTGCACTCAAATTATATTAAATTAAACGAACCTGGATTCTACAGCCAGAGTAGAGTATTGACACATGGACAAGAACCGGCAAAGGGAGCGGTCCTGCTGTCGTTCCCGGCCACCACCATGAGGGGCATGGGAAGGCGAGTGGCAATCAGATCCGCCAGTGGTGGAGGCGTGCGCCTCTGCTGGCTGGGCGCCCAAGCCAGTTACCTCGAGGAAGGGGAGGGTACTCCGCCGCCGCCGGCCTGCTATTTTGTAGCTCCTTGCGTGGAATGAACGGGCACAAGGTGGACGGGACCGAAAAATTAGTCCGCACAAAAATAGGTCCGCTGGCAGTCACGTTCGTTGGGGACGGAAACGACCTCATCGGGCCGTTAGCTACGACGACGCGTGGAGGAAGCGTGCCGTGTATTAGCAGGCGGGAGTAATTACCCGGGGAGTAGAAAAGATTTTCCCTATATATATATATATATATATAGTATTTATATCATTGCATGTGATCTTTGCTCGTATTGAAAGCTCTAGTTATTCATGGTAGCTAGAGTAGTGATCGATAATATAGACATGGTTCTAGGCTATAGGTTACCTGAGGTTGCGCTCAACCCTCCGGTTAGTTGTGGTAGCCCCGAAGTGGCGACTCTGTCGGGCCTTTGTAATCCACCATATTTGAGTTGTGTTCATAGAGCTTTTAGGCAGCCTTCCCCCAACTAGCCCTTCCCAGTCTTTCTCAAGAGTTAGAAAGGCACTGCTGCTCCAAAGTGCTTTTGTGTGATTTCTATATTTATCCATGCTTTAGTTACCTTAGAACCAAAGTAATAGAGAAGTATTTAGGAACCATGACCTCTCCTATTGTCCTCTCAGTTAGCTAAACTACTCATTTACTATAGTATTCTTTTATGCATTATTATTCATAGTCTTATCTATCATATATTATTTACCTTCTCACTTTAGTCTAGTTGGTTAGATAAGTTAGTAGATACATGATTGTGAGTTATTAGTGAATACTCTTAGGTAAAAACTATAATGGTGTTTTGTGCGCTTGCAAAACCTTTAATATTCTTTTAGCACTTAACAAATACCAACAGTTGAAAACACAAACGGGACTACTGTGTCTTTGAGATATATACCATCCTTCTTCCTCCCGAGCCCGAGCTATTTGTAGCTCTCTATTCTTGCTCGTCGCCGCTCAAGCATCACTTGCTGTTGTCTCCGGCTGTCTTCGATTTCTTTGAGTCCTACATCCATTCTTCTTGGTTTTAAAGGTTACCAACTTCGTCCTCTCATGTTTCATCACTAGCATTTCACGTTTTATGGTCTAGAATAGTGAAATTTGTGTTTTTTAGAATTGGAATTACAAGTGGATTTTTCTTGAAATGTACGTCATTTGAGCTCAAAATTACTCGATAGTTTTGCATATTTGGATGAAGGAAGCATATAGTAGTTCATCATAACTAGATTTTACTTTTTATTGCTAATATATATGCATAGCTATAATAGAGAAATTTAGGGTTTTTATATAGTTCATTTCAAATTCATGGCTTAGAAAATAAGAAACTTATAGTAGTTGATGAAAATTAGTATAGTGATCAAGTATGACGAGCTCTTTCTGTTCGTTCCTCGGGCTCGGATGGAGTTCATAAGCGTTTAATCGAGGCTACACTACTACGGGATTGATTTTGGGAGGTGTTCGGTTTTGATTTTTTCGTGGCGGGCATTTCAAAAACCGCCACGGAAAAAAGGTGGCTCGGCGGCCCCGGCCGTGGAAAAAACCGCCACGGTTAATAGGGATTAACCGTGGCGGTATTGTTAAAAAACCGCCACGGTTAATCGATTAACGTGGCGGTTTTTTTAATGCCCGCCATGGAAAATCGTGGCCCGAGGAAATATATATACCAACACTTCACTTCTCTCCCTCACCTCTCCCTTCCCGTGCCTCACACAAAAAATCGATGGCCCTCCCACCGGCGCCCCTCCCTCCCTCTCCTTCCATCGGCCGGCGACCCTCCCTCCATGGCTTTCGCGAGAGATGGCGGCGACCCCTCCCCTCCCTCCCCATCCCGGCGGGATCCGCCACGGCGGCGGTGCGGCTTCCGGCGGGCAAGACGAGGCGGCGCGGGATCCCGGCGGCGACCCCTCCCTTTCCCATCCCGGCAGGCGCGGTGGGCGGATCCGGGGGCTGGCCGCCAGGCGACAGTGGCGACCCGGGCGCGGCGGTCGGCGATCAAGCTTCGTCGGATCCGGCCTCTCCTCGCCAGATCCGATCCTCTCCTCTCCTCGTCGGATCTCCTCGCCGGACCACATGGGCGTGGTGGGGCTGCTAGGGTCGCCGCGCCCGGGTCGGCCGTCCGGATCCACGACGGCGGCCTCGAGCTCCATGGCGGCGGCGGCCACCTCGGCTCCTCCGGATCCACCGCTCCTCCCTCCGGTCCGCCCGGCGGGGAGGAGATCCGCCACGGAGGCGGCGCCGGCGACACCCGATCGGGCCGTCAAATCACGGCGGCGCATGGTAGCGACCCCGGCGGCATGATGATCAGATCGGGCCCATTTGGGCTGGATCTGGGTTTTTATTATTTTTATTTTTTTCCTGGATTTTCCGTGGCGGTTTTTGTTAAATAAGCGCCACGGTTAATATATTTTCCGTGGCGGTTTTTGTTAAATAACCGCCACGATTAATCATTTTCCGTGGCGGGGGGAGGAAACGCCATGGTTAATCGTTCGATAACCGCGGGCCCCTAACTCCGTGGCGGTTTCAATGCCCGCCACGGAAAATAATAAAAAACCGCCACGGAAGTTCAATCACGTACTAGTGCTAGACCTCCCTTTCATTCGTGCGGCATGCGTGACAAGAAGATTGTGTTAGAGTTCATAAACCAAGACTAAAGGTTCACTTTTAATCCTGTTTGAGAGAAGCAGGACCATTAGACCCGGATGGGCAGTCCATGTTGGGAAACCGAGACTAAAAGATGTTTCCGAACCGGAATTATGGCCCCGTCGTGTACTAGTGACAGTATACACTGTTTGACACAGTGCTACATTGTTTATTGTTGTCCATCGTCAACTTTTAGTGATATCAAAATTATTGTGTTTAGTTCCATCTAAAATCCTGTATTTTTCGTGGGGTGGGTGAGGGCGGCACGAGCTCCTAGGCGCTTTTAGGCTTTTTTTTGGTCTCTTGAGGCCAAAATCAAAAATGAAAAATGACCAAAGTTTTTACCAAAAAATTTGGGTAATGTCAAGTTTCATTGTGGAGAATGATTTGGACAAAAACCTAAAAAAAATTGGATGAACTGGCGAACTAGTTTCCCTTAATGTTTGCTACAAATTTCGTAGGGTCTTTCTATGGGGAGGGTAGGCCTCACCACCCCAGCCGTCCCTGAGCAGTGATCACTGACCAGGTGCTGCTGCTGCTACCGGGCAGGTCATCATGTGCGCGTACGCACTCGTGTTTCCGACAAAAAAATTTAAAGGGGCACAAGCCAGCATCACTCATTCACTCGTTCGTGTCAGTCCACGTACAGTACCACAATTGCACTGCAAATTGCAATACGGCCAGCCGCTCCTTCGATTTGGCATAAAGCTGTTACAAGGTTTATTTATTTGATGAGACCTGTAGTGGTAGGTGTAGCCATTCCACTTCACGTCTGCACTTATAGTCAAGCCGGCTTGGACTTACTCCTGTGTGCCCAGCTTATCAAACCATGGTATAGTGTTTCTACTCACAACAAAATAGCATAAGTTGAAGATAAGCACTACACCTACCAACGGTACTGCAGACACAAACACTAGTGTAGGCAACATATATAAAATACCTATGATTACTATTGGCTTTATATCTTTACTGCATAAAAAGGATGAGAGGGAGTAAGGTTTTTCGTGAGGTAAAAATTTGAGGTCGCTCCTACGCCGCTGCCGTGCGATCGGCACCCTCCTTTCCCTGGCGTCAAAAAGGAAATAAACCTGGCTCCTCATTCCACGTTGCCACGCATGATTGACTGATTGACGCGATTGACGCGGGCCTTCCTTCCCCGCATCATCGTGCACTCCTCCCTCCTATGTCCTGCCTCCTGTGTGCGGTATCTCTTCCTTCAGGCCATTGCCGCCGCCGCCGCCCCACCCCTCCATTCTGCCCCCCTCGCTCACGACCTCGCCTCCCTCCCCATCCCAATGCGTTCCCGAACCCTAGCTATGTCACCGCCCCCCGCCCCCACGCTCGCCGAGATCCCGCTCCGCTTCTCATCGTGAGATCCCGCTCGCCATGGACCCTAGCATCGCTGGATGCACCAGCACCTCGGAGGTTCACAGGCCGTCGCGCATAACTTCATGGTGGTCTCACCGTAGCAATCCCGTCCATGCAGGTGACAGCGAGGTGAAGTTTCTTATCTCTTCTCTCTATAGATCCCCTTCATTACTCCCTCGCATCATCCAGGTAACCTCGGATTCGTCCGCGTCAAGGCAATGAACAAGAGCCATAGGTACAGTAACAAGTGCCCAAGAAGACCCATTTTCCTGCAGCATGACCAGGCACTCGCTGCCCAGATGGTTTCTTCTACCATCCTCGCAGTCACAGTCTCCACAATTAGGGGACTGTGTGCTCCAAGCATAGCCGACTTCTCATCCCCCTCTTGTTCTTTGTTTACTGTTTGGTGGATCTCAGATATGGTAGACATGTTTCATACCTGTTTAGGATACTTGCGTTCGTCTCCGACACAAGCATGCTTGCATTCATCTAAAAAACATATCTCATATGCTCTAATTGGCTGTACTTTTATTCCATTGTAGTTTTTTCATCATCAAGCTCAAAATTGGCTGGGACTTGCTTCATGTGCTGAAAATCACAGATTTGCTATCTATTGGATTCTGTGAAGTAACTGACACTCAACGTTGGCATGATCCTTGCATCTATTGGTTTTGTATTTGTCACCTGGTTGCAAATCTATATATACCATGGTACTCTGGTTATCTTGTTGACGGAGATCATGCCATGCAGTTTTGGTAACTTCTCATGCTACGTCTTCCAAGTCCTACCTCTGTTTTTACATGCTTCCCTTCCTTCATAGATTCTATACATTAGCTAGATTTTGCTTTAGAAAAGTGTGTACTAGGAAATCTGAAAACTTAATTAGTATCTGTTATAGCATTGCGACAGGAGTTGAGTTGAAAATACTTCATTTATATTTCATTTGTTTGGCAAAGAATATAGACTTTGTTATACTACAACATATATGCCTTCTGGAAAGTTGCTGAGGTCATGTGCTCAGTTATTCCTTTAATATGTACAAACAGTATCAGTGTTGATGCATTCACCTTGCAGATAGTGTCGCTACTACTTAAAAGTTACCAGATCATAATGTGTCCTGCAACTTTAGCTGATGATATTGGCAACCAAATTATTCAGATACTCATGACAGGGTGCTGAATGTTATTGAGAGATTGTATTTTGGTTATCAATGGCATTAGCTCTTCTCTACTAAATCCAACTCTTCCAATTTGGATGTTGAAGCACAGCCAGCAACTTGATGCGCAGTGTCTCCACTGGGGAGGAGGAAGAGGAAATACATAAATAGTCCATAATTGCATGACTATTTAGTTACTGTACAAAGTTCTATATATATAGGTTCTAAAATGCATTGACATTGTTATGTCTTTTCAGCCAAGGCACCTACAATGTGGTATTGGAGATGACTGCAAGGATGGGATATGGTGTGTTTAGAGGGAAAGAATATATGTGAAGTGTAATCCATAGCATTTTGGCTTGATATGCTGGTGCAACGATCACATTGACTGTATACTCTGCTTTTTAGATGTATTTGGTGCGGATTACAGAAATGGTCAATGGTGCATACTATTCTCGACTATATCTTGCAAAGGTAATTGCACTCCCAAGTAAATTATATCACATAAGCAGTTCTTTTTAACACGTTGGTCTACAAAAACATTCCGACATGAGGCCAGATTGGGAATGACCAAGACAATTAGTTTTTACCTCAAGCCATTATATGCTATGTTCTTGATTTTTTATGTCACTGTCATCAACTCAAACAAAAACTTTTTTTGACTAAATACATCCATATTTTGATCTTGTAGTAATAAGCTGGAGTCCTTTTTGCACAATATTTTTTTCTTAATAATAAAGACTATTTCTATGGAAGACTGCTTGAATATAGTTAGGTTTGCTTGTCCTTTTTGCAAAATGATAGCTTATGGAACGACAATGCCTCTGCTTATAACTTATCCTAAATGGAGCCATTCATGCTAAAAGGATATCTGTTTGAGTTCAGAAAATTCATATGTGCATGACCTATAGAGAGTTCAGAAATTTCATATGTGCATCACCTATAGAGACTTCAGAGAATTCCAGAATGTTAGCTTTGAAAAACTTAATGGTAGCTTTGCAGTGTTTAAACAGAATTTGATTAATTATACAACCTCTAAATAAATGTACCTAGGTTGAGTGATGCTCCGGAATTGATGCTAAGCTTGGAAATTGTAAGCACTAATGATAGGTCATACGCTGAGGCTCGATTCTGGGGAAGATTTAAGGATTAACGTTTCTCGCCTTCATGTTCAAATTTGGACACATCACACTCTAAATCCCATTCATTAGTTAAATTTAGTTTATGTTCGGTCTTTTCTTTCTTCTAAAATAAGGAGGGCCCAAGGACTGCATGCACGTAGTTTACCCTGTCCATGAAACTCTCAGCCTTGCTGTCCCTGCACTGCCTCTTTTTGCGCTCATTCTTTTAGGACGTAGTGATAGAGATGCAGCGGTCTTAGTGTTTTTCTATATGGTTATGTCAACTTAAAAGTAGACTTTGTTTCTAAATTTCCAATTGTCTTCTTTGCCTTTCGAGGTACAATAATCTGTTCCGCTGATGCTTATATGAACCATTGATAAGATAGCAAATTGGGTGTGTTTTTGACTACCAGTGTGTTGGTGTCCCCTTGGTTATCTTCCACTTATTTGTATAGAGAATGTTAACTGTGAAATAGACATAAGGTATTCTCAAAATAGGTAAGTGATTTGTGTGAAGTCATTTGTACCTGAACACTATTTCAATTTGAAATTATAGTTGTCAGAGCTTAAATTTCATATGGATAGGAAAACACATTGCTCTCTCTGTTGACATTTGAAAATCTTGGCGACGTTTCTTCAAAGTAAGTCGGACATGCCACTGTGGTTCTTATATCTGACAACTTATTAATGGATGCCTATAGTAATCACTAATTTTTTTGTCAATGAACAGGTGCAGCCCACAAAATCGATATACATCAAGGCAATTATGCATCAAGTTTCTTCGGTGATCATGGCTGAAGCCGAGATTACCACCTACTTGAACTATTCAAATGTTTCTTTTTCCACAAATAGCAATCTGCTGGAGCGCTTCATTTCTTCAGCTGATCATAAGCATCCGCCTGATTGGAGAATGAAGCCTTTTACCCAGGAGTACGATAACTGTGCTACCATCATCCAAGCACAAGTCTACAAGATCAACAGAAAAGATAATGCTGCTGCATACTCACTTAGCTAGGCTAGCGCTTTCTGCAGCTACGACTGTTCATCAGCCAAGTCATGTCCTCCTACAGAACTCATCTCCATCAGTGTCCTCTTGTTGAGGCACTGACCAATGCAAACCATAAAGCCCTTTTGGTTACTAGCAGCCTTCTACTGCTAAATGAATGAAATGCATTTTGGTAAAAAAAAAAAGTTTCTATTGATGCTTAGCAAATTTGTCCTGTTCAAAACTAATGTGATTTGATTTCTTGGAAGCTTTGGTGTTGCTATTTGGCATAAAAATCTGGTGCTCCAACTAATTTATGAAGGAATGTGCATGTCGCACTCTTAATGTTTGCCCATCTTAATTTGTGTTTGAGATATTTAATTTTGTTAAAACATGTTCAATATAGTTGACCTGTAGCATTAGGTTTAATGTGGCCTGTAGCATTAGCGATAACCGGGTCAGATATGGGTGGGAGAGCCGTGGATGGTGGTTGGTCGACGGTAGGCGGGGCAAGCATGGGCAATCTTATTGCTGGCAAGCATAGGCAATCTTATTGCTGATATAAAACATTGTCTTGGTTGCATCATAAAAATGTCTATATAGTAGTGTTTGTGAGCATGTAAAGCTATCCTCTCCGTGACTGTTTATTTTGTTCAACTTTGCCTTTTTAGATTAAATATTAAATATCGCTATTTAATTTGTTTTTTTATCATGCGATCCTATGTTTTTAGCGTAAATAAATTTACCTATCCCGCAGAAGAACGTGCGGGCATGCTACCAGTAACAATTAAACTCTAAGTGGACATCACGAGACCTGTTGGCCAGGACACTACACGTACCAACGGTGCTATACCCCTGTCTAGGATAAAATCAAATGTGTTGGTTGTGTATTTAGCCGCTTGAAAAGCACTTTGCTCAAAACAAGATACTTCCTCGGTCCGCAAAACAAATTAATGTAACTATGATTTATTTATAGTTGATTAAACTTGAGACACTAAATCTTGATAGAAAGGTTTTTCTGAACAAACAAGCTAAGCCAGTGGAAGTACTCGCACGGACGGAGCATTCAATCTGGTGTCTGCTCCGTCTCTGTGGCGTCGGCGATACGAAGAGCGCACAACAGCGCCAGATGCAAATGCAACGTACCAGACGCCCTGAAAGCACCTCACTGCATTCACTCCTGCCGACTCGCTTTTTTCGACCGCCATCAATATGGCTCTCGTCAGGTCAGGTCGCTACAGCTTTTTTTGAGTCTGCAGCTGGACGAACGTGAGATCTGATGATCGAGCTACGAGCATGTCGGCCAGCAGCAGTTTCAACCCTGAATTCCATGCCTTGGTCAGTACACTTTCAATACAAGAAACTAGTACTCAGTTGTCAAAAAAAAATAAAAAACAAGAAACTACTCCCAATATGGATTTTAACAAGTCAAATATTTTTAAGGCTACTTAATCACAGTAATAATATTAATAATACCGAATAAATATCTAGTTATTAATTAATATGAAATATATTTCTACAATGTACTCCTAGAGTTCACAAAAGAATATTTTCTTTGTTTTTAAGAAGTGAAACAGTTTCAATTTTAATTAAATATATATGAAAAAAAAAGAGAGTATGGAATTCTTTTGACTGAATGATTGGACGACACAATCATTGGCTGAAGAAATGAGGTTTCATCAGGAAAAAGAGATTATGGAATTTACACGCATTATTGCAAGACAACAAGAAAACAAAGCAAAAGATGCCACCTGCATGGCATGTACAGGAGCTGATACTGGTGCACCTGGGCACAAGAGTTCATTTGCTTTGTCCATCATGAATTCAGGCAGTCCATGGCTGCTTTTTGGGTGCAGTTCGCACCTTTTCGACGCAGATTAATTCAAAGGCCAGTCAGGCATAAGTTCATGGTCACAACTCATCCCCAATGTCAGCATTTTGAATTTGGCCCTAGTCTCCTTGAGCATCTGAATATATGGACTAATAGGCACACTAAACTTTACTCTATAATACCTCAGTTAACAAAGAGTGAGAGAGTGTATCCAAAGTTCCAAACAACACTAGAGTAAGCTTAGAATTTATCAATATTTATAGTACGGAATTGGTATCATTAGATAGATCATTCAATCTCATTTTTATAAAAAAATATTTATTTGAAGATGATATTTTAATTTTACCAGCATGAAAAACCACAACAACAATTATTTTGGGATGGAGAGAGTAAATTTTAGTAATCTACTTTCTCTATTCCAAATTATAAAGCCATTTAATTTTTTATATACATTGGTTTTGTTATATACGTGTATCTAGGCGTGTA
Organism: Hyparrhenia diplandra; assembly: GCA_015847255.1. Classification (NCBI taxonomy): domain Eukaryota; kingdom Viridiplantae; phylum Streptophyta; class Magnoliopsida; order Poales; family Poaceae; genus Hyparrhenia; species Hyparrhenia diplandra. The sequence goes on from JADLZK010009841.1 coordinate 402,106, forward strand.
CCAGAAGCTATCTAGATGCATAAACAACAGCATATCTAGAAAAACCAAAACTACGAAGGAAGCCACAAATAATTCTATCAAGTAGTGGACAAATAACTAGTTTTAGACACTGGCACCTTTTCTTCTGTCTCCTGGAATTGAAAATTCGTCAGCTCGATGGTCTGAACATGCATCTAGTAGTGTTATGATGGTAAGTGATATTTATATGAATTAAAATTCATCAGCTTATTACAGTCGTGTCCTATATGGTTCCATCTTATTTACATGATTGTTAATTTAGATCCAAGTCACAAGGTTGAACACAAGATTTCATCTCCATGATCTACCTAGAAGGTGTCACACCCCGGGCAATGGGGCCGGAGGGGGCGGCCCTAGGGGCCTGCGGGCGGCAAGGGCGCAGGCTGGCGCGGCGCCCTCCCGCCTCCCTTCCGCGGATTTTTAGGTAGTTAAAGTAAGAGTTCGGTTAGGATAATTTAGGACTTTTTGGTATAAAAGAGATATTTCCAATTTATAAGGAAGTCTCTTATTAGGATAAGAATAATGAATTGCTTGTAAAAAGATATTCCAATCTATAAAGGAAACCTTTTAGAAATTGCTTAAGATACAAGTCCCATATGAGGGCTATATAAGCAAGGAGGAGGTAATTGTTGACACTTGTTATCGTATAAATTTATTAATCAAATAAACATGAGAAAGGGGTATAAATCATAATAACAACCTAGAATAGGGTGTCACTAACATATTTCCACCCGTTTTTGGTAAAGTTGTGAATTGCGGGGACTAAACAGGAAAACACCGAGAATTCGCGAGCCGTGCGATTACGCGACGTAATGCAATCCAACTCCGAGAAAGAGTCTAGAAGGCTCCGGATTAATCCCGACGTGATCAAGACTTAGCACCCAAGAAAACATCATCTAGAAGACTCCGAAGCCACGGCGCGCCGCGGGACCCGAGTGGGCCCCACTGCTGGGCCGGCCGCCCAAATATTAGGCCGGTCGGCCTCCCCTCCGCCACGTCAGCCCCGATTCGAAGCTTCGCCAACCGCCTCTAAGACGCAATCTAATCCGCTCGTTTAATGTCGGTTTGATCCGAGGGCGACGGTGGAGTACGAGATGTATCTAAGTCCAACACCTGGCACCTCCTCCCGACTATATAAGCAGCCCCCAGGCCCCCTCAATTGTCATCATCTCATACATCAATTTCATATCTCATCAGATGGAGGCACGACGCCTGGAGAATTAGATTAGACAGCTACAATGTAATAGAATAGATCTAGTAGAGAGTTAGGGAGAGCGGAATTGCGCTCCGGTTCTGGAGAAGTCTTCAGCGTTCTGGTATATCTTTGTATCTCAACTCTATTAGACTTTATGCCATAATTAGATCTATCTTTTCTAGTACTTTTATGCCTTTCATGTTATTGATTAGAATATAGTTGTTATATAATTGCATGGGATCTTCGCTCGTATTGAGTGCTCTGGTTATTCATGATGATTAGAGTAGTAATTAATAGTGTGGACATGGTGTCTAGACTAGAGGTTACCTTAGATTGCACCCAGTCCCACGGATAGTTGTGGTAGCCCTAGGTGGTGACAGCCCTAACGCCGGCGTATTCCACCACGTTCGGATTGGTAGTGTAGGACCGTAGTCGGAGCTTCCTAGCCCCCCTTCTCATCCCTTTCCGCGGCTAGTGTTCGATGTCGAAGTGTTCTTTTATGATCGCTATACCTTTTCATGCCTTAGTTACTCAAGAACCAAAGTACTAGAGAAGTATTCGGGAACCTAGATCTCTCCGTTGTCCTCTCGACCTAGCTATCTATTCTATATTATAATATTTCTCTGGTTAAGTGCTATTAATTATCATTTATATCATATACATTATTTACCCCCTCACTTTAGTTAGTTGGCATATTAAGTTAGTAGATACATGATTTTGATTTATCATAGTCTTTACCCTTGCTTCCCTGTGGAAAATATAAATAACGATACTACGGAATACTCAGGGTAAAAGCTACAATGGTATATATATTATCGCGGGCTTGCGGAACCCTTTATATTCTTTTTGCACTTAATAAATACCACTTGGTCACCTACGTTAGTTACCACAATCCGGAAGGTAGGGTGCATCTACGAGCTATCTAGTCTAAGCACCACGCTCACACTAGGGGTAGCAACCTCAATCCAAGAGCGACAAGAATTGGCGTACTCTAAAAGAGTCGCAAACCACAAGAATAATATAAACAAGTAAACTTACTCAAATAAAGTTGATCCACCGTAGTTGTCTTAGGAACAAGCTCCAATGGAGGCTTGATCCCGGAGGTACTAGCGAAGAGGAGACAACGACAGGTTCGAACTTCCCTTAACTTCTCCTTCCACTCAATCTCTATCTTTCGAACAAGACTAGATTTAGCTACTCTCGCGAGGGAGCTATGAACTAGTCTCTCAACTTGATAATCTTCTCTCTCAACTAGATCTAGAGCTCTTCTAATTAGAGGCTAGGGCATAGGTTGTTGATCGAGGTTGAGTGATGGAGTAATGAACTAATGAACCATCATTGCCTTACTCGGGGGAGGGGGCATGCTTATATAGCCGGGTCGATGAACCGTAGCCCTTGGATGAAACCGACCTTGATGGATGGATAGGATTGATCCTCAATGGCGGTTGTGAACCGACATTGAGCAGAGGGCGACAGGGGGCCCTGGGGGCGCCGCCGCCGGGGCCCAAGGCGGCCGCCGTGCATCCTTGATAGGTGGGCCCGGCCACGGGTCCTGGCTGGCTTCGAGTCTTCTAGGGTCTTCTTACGTGGGTTTCAAGTTGGGTTGCTTCACGGTCACGTCCTTCATCGTATGAGGTGCAAACTACGGGCTTTTACACCGCTAATCCCCGAAAAATATATAATTCACCAAAACTCGTGGAAATTGTTAGTAAAGCCCCTAGTTCTACATAAATATTCATTTATACCCTTATTTCAGTTTTAATTGAGCTATAAAAAATATACTATAAGATGTGTCAACAGTATGTTTGCTGCTCGGGTATGTCCACTGGATCCTTATAGTAGAGAATTCCAATTTTGCTGTGTAGTCGTGCTTTGAAACCTAGCTGCAAACTAATTGTTTAATTATTACTGGTTGGTTTTTTCGGTTGTAGCATACTACAAAAGGTGGTGCTACCTCTAGCTTAGCATGTCTGAAGTCTTTGACGAGCAAGTTGACACCACTAAAAATAGTAACACCAAATTATGTTTTTTATTGTATCCATTCCATTATTAACTATTAAGAAAATAAATTGGTGGATCCATGTATTGGATGCTGAATATGGTCGCCTGTAGGCATGCTAAAATTGGTGGTTTGATATAAATGGGTCTATTTGTAGAGAGGCTTATGCTGCTACTTAACAGCTTGCAATGGTGATGCAAGAGATTTTGTTGTAGTACTAAGCAGTAAGCACGAGTGAAGAGTGCTGCAGATCATTTTGATGAATTGATCTTCTAATGCCTGCCTATCCATGGTTGTAATTGTCTGCCTTCTATGGTTGTTCTTTGCCGTGTGACAGAAGTCATGCTTATCCGTGACTTCTTATGGTGTGGTTAATCTATCAGGTAGTTCATGTGGGATTTACCTCTGACAGGAAAGACTGTACTACATCATGTATGGTTATATCGACACCCTGAAGAAAAACATAATTGTTAATTATTGAGACCTTCATTTGGTCTGCAGTAGGGATGGTTGGCGCAAAGTGGTTAGCTGGCGAGAATCAAACTGCATGTCCAGACTTGTACTTGTGCCTTGATTCCCATTTCTATTAAGTTTGACTGAGTTGACATTGAAGTTTTTTTTTTCATTTGGCTCCTGTGTAAAGTTCGAAATTAGCAAACGCAGAAAATAAACAATGATAACTACCCAGAGGTATGAGCCTCAATTCCATTTTACACTCTGTGTTGTTTTTAATTGCTTAGACTCTATACCAAATGTTTCATCATAGCCTTTTGTGATACTTTTGATTTGATGTTACCTGCTAAAATTCTCAATTGCTGGATGCAACTGAACGTCCTTTTGGAAGAATTATGCTGATCCGAATGAAGTTGTTGCTGTTATTTTGGGTGGTGTTACTGGCACTCGGCTCTTCCCTCACACAAGCGCAAATTATTTTCTGCTGTAAGATGACACACTTTTATTGGATTCAAGTTGCAAGAAGTACCAATTTAATTATCATCTTCAGACTTTATTCTTGTTTGAAATATACTATACAAAGTATTTCTTGTTTGACACACTTTATTCTTGTTTGACACACTTGATCTTATTTCTTGTTAAATTGGCAGGAGTATAAAAGAGAGACAAGATTCACGTCACAGTGCCCCCAAAAGGAGATAACCACAAAGATTGAAGCTGTGAAAAGCCGCTTCGCTTTGATCCAAGAGTTTATTTGAAAATATTTGAAAATTATTTGTTCTTCTGAATCAAAAGTACACAATCAATTCAAATAATTTTAGTGTTTATATAAGTTATTTTCTATAAATCCTTTGACCGTAAATGAGGCCTGATATTTTGACAAAAGTTCTGGAGAATTTAGACACTGCATAGAAGAACCAGAATTTAGACATGGATCATAACTCAGCAGGAAATGACACATAGTGGCAATGGAATATAAGAATGACATCAAAGTGATCGCAATAGACTAATGTAACCATCAAATTCGATCATTGTCTCAAGATGTATTTAATTTTATAGTATTGTAACTATTGTTATTTTTATCGTGCGATCCATGCCGTAGCAACTTACACGAGCTGTATACTAGTATAAATTTAAAAGCGTTGGATTTAATTAGAATTGACCAATTACATTCAACGACTAAATCAAAAGAAATTTCGAGAATTAATGGTAGGTGAAACTCATGATGTGTTAGTAGCCATTAGTGGGAGGTTTTAAGGTGAGTTAGTGGTTTATTAGTGAGTTACTACTAATGGACAATTGATTTGTCGGTTACTAACAACAGATATGGTCTGTATGACATTATCAACCAGTTGATTAGTTGGTTACTTGTAACAGACAATTGATTTGTCAGCTGGTAACATGGATGGTGTTCATGACCATTATCAACCACTATGCCTATCTCTTTGTGTCCTGGCTATATAAAGGCGGCACTCTCCTCCTGTCATGAGCGCATGACACACAACCACACCTGATCACTTCATTGCTGTGTTGCTCTATGTCATCCCAATTCGGTTCTTGCTTGGCGCCTAGAAATAGGGAGAGGATCAGGCTCTGAAACTGGCTGTTCCATAGCGATGCGAGTACTTCTCAATCGATCCACAACTTCCTCTACTTCTCAACAACTTGGGGTGATCATCACTGCGATATTACTGCACAACATCAAGAACGACGATAACATCAACAACCGCTATGTCAACTAGCGCTGTTTGTGCTACCGCTGGGTATCTTGTTGCAACCCATCACTACAAGAAATTTGGCCTTCTATGATAAATTTCATATGACAAAACGCATTTTAGTCACAGTACTGATGTGATTGTGACAATTTTTCTTTAGATGGCAAGCGTTTGTGACTAAGTTGTAATTAGGATTAATGACAATTGGGTCTATTAGTCACAAAAGGGGAATGTGAAAAGGATTTAGTGACTATAGCTACTTTGTCACTAGTGTGTCATAGAAGAGGTACAATGACAATAAAAATGTTGTAATTGTCATAATCAATTAGTCATAGAAGGCCTAAGCTCTTGTAGTGCATCCTTTGTTTTCTATGATTAAAATCATGATTATTAGTACTAGTATATCATGTATATGAGTTTGCACATGCCTAATGTCACCAATATGTTTATTAATCTATTCCTGAATTTAGCTGATACTGAAATTGTCTAAAATTCTATAAATACAAGCCATACTCCCATAGAAAGATTGACATGCATAAGTAAGAAGTCTGCCTCAATACTTGATGGGCTGGAACCCTTGGAGGCTGAAACTCTCGCCCTCCTTGATGCCAAACTGGCTATGGTTCTCAACTTGCACGATGCCACTCTCTGTGCTGACAATGAGGTGCTAGCAATGGCTGCTCATGCTGGTTCACATTGAACTCCAACAGGTCATTGGATGGTACGGGCTCTACTTTCTGAGTTATATACAGTAGATAGGAGATGACTCAAGGGAGGAACCTCTCATTCATCAAGATTGGAAGAGAGTCAAACAAAACAGCGGACACACTTGCCAAAAAAGCAAGATGTGCTAGAATCCCAAGCTCTTGTCTTCTCTCTCGCCAGGTATTAGCACATTCACCGATATGTAACGTTGCTCAAGCTTTTGGAATACTTCGAATGGGGCAATCTTAATTAGCCCTATATCTGTACTTTGTTCATGAGGAAATGAAATTTTAAATTTAAAAAAAAAGTGAGTACTAAGGGGAAAAAATAAGCAAAAAGAATACTGTTTAATTAACAAACCACATAAGCTTGTTATGAAAGCAGAGTCAATTACGTTAGATCAAAAAAAGTCAAATCTCTCAATGTTCTTTTCAATGGGCATCTAGCAGAGCTTTCACGAGAAGAAGAATTAAAATGGTACCAACATGCTAAAATAAAAACCTTGTTCAAAGGAGATGCCAACGCAAAAAGGCCTTCATTTTGCTATTGGACTAACAAATTTGAGGCTGTAAATTTCGGGGGAAAAAAATCAAAATTCAGACAGAAACAGTGGAATCCTCTCGACGACATTCATCATTAACACAAGCTATAATAGCAGTTACCAAAATACTGCACTACGTACTTAAAATATAGAGCAAGTCATGCATCCCTAGAAGTTGCTATATGTTTCACTGATCACACATCATAGGATCGCAGGAACTTGTATTATCCATTCAGTCGAGTACACAGTACACACTAGCCTCATCCACATGGGTACCAAGCACGCGCACAGATCCTTCCGTGGAACTTGTTCACATGCGTTGTCTGCATCTTGATACCATCACGATCATGCATGATGCGGATTTTCCCTGCCATCGTCGGCGTCCACAGGGATCGGACCGTTGATCTCTCACCTTGCTTGTCGACGCCGTTGATGCCTTTCCGATCAGAATTTTCGTCGGGACGACGCTGGTCATTTGACTTGCAAGCATTTTTTCTCTTTCTCAAGTCCCTCAGGGACATAGATACACGATCGAGGAGCACGCAGGCCCCGGCGTCTGGTGGAGACAGCGAACCATACCCGATAGGACATTCAGAAAGCGAGCGGTCCACTGAGAAAGCGCAGACGACGATCGCTGCGGAAAATTAGATTCAGCAGACTGTTTGCTAGCACTTCTCTTCTTGTCGTCATGTGGACAAGCCAAGATTCAATGTTCCATTGTCGCCATGTATATTCAGATATTCTAACTAAAAAAGTCCACTGTTAGCACTCTCAGGATTCGATTACGGTAGCAACTACGAATTCGATTACAGCAAGGTTCGCCGCAGCGATGAATTGGGGAAGAAGAAAGGTAGCAAGAGTAATTTGAAATTACAGAATCTCTTCATGCCCCTCTCGGGTGCGCAGCACCGGGCTTTTATATCACACACTCCCATTCAGGACCAGCGATGCGCCTGTTGGGCCGAGCCTGACGCTTGGGCCGTGGATGATCAGTCGGCGAGGCCCGGTCTTCATTGGCTTCCAGCTTGTCATCGTCCTGCTCCGGGTCTTGGCCATGGTCAGAGTTGTTGACATTCCCTCCTCAGTTAGAGATACCTGACAGAATTGCAGCCACACCTTGTCAGGCAATTCAGACTCCAACCCTTGCAGCAGCACCCACTGAGATTGATATGGAATAAGCAACCACTTGTGCTGCCAATGAATCTGCATGGGACTAAACAGTTCCAACCAATCCATACCGATAATCATATCAAAAGACACCAATGGCAGTTCTCTGAAACTAGAAACAAATGAGCATTGGGCCACTGACCAATGTAACTCAGGTACCAGCTTAGAACACTGCAGAATTCCACCCCCAGCAACCCTCACCTGACTAGTAGAAGGACTAGTAGGGACATGTGCTAGTTTAGACAGTAAAGATGAACTGATAAAAGAAGCTGAACTGCCAGAATCAACTAGTATACGAACTGGAAGCCCATGCACAACACAAGCTAACTGAATAACACGACCAGATGGAGAGGAGTTAAAAGCTGCCTTACTGATAGCCAAGAACACCTGATCAGTAACAGGTTCCTCAATGATTGGTACATCTTCATGGTCAGGCACTTCATCAACTGATTGCCACAGAGGATCCACGGCCAGGAGCACCTCAGGAGCACACTTGTGATCCCTGAACCATTTCGCACCACACTTGTAGCACAGCCCTTGAGCACGCCTGTATCTTTTCAGTGCCAATAATGGATTCTCGACCGTTGGAGCAGGCACAGTCGGTGCAGGAAATGTAGTCGACGCAGGAGGTACAGCAACAGTTGGTGCTGGGCGTGGTGGCGATCTTTGGAAGAGGCAGGGGCTGGCGTTGATGAACACCGGCCAAGCCCCGTGTCGAAGACCAATCACCATGGCGCCCGGGCGAGATTCCAGGAACACCTCCTCCTGTAACAAAGCAAGACGTGCGGCAGTATCGACGGTTTGGGGCTGATGAAGCATAACAGCAGACTTAATATCATGGCGCAGGCCATCGATGAATCAGTGGTAAAGTACAGCTCATCATGTTGTGGTGTATACACTTTGAGTTGATCTGTGATTTGGGTGAACTGGGCTATGTATTCAGTGACAGAAGCTGTTTGGCGAACATGGAAGAGTTGGCGAATGAGTGATTCATGGCGCACACGGTCGAAAACGATCGTGCATGAGAGCTGAGAACTGAATCCAAGTCATAGTAGGAACAAGGTGCTCAATAGACTGAAACCACAGGGGATGCTGGGCCATCGAAATGCATCTCGGCCAACTCGATCCACATGGGTTGCTCCACAAAGTACAAGTGGAAATACTTCTCGACGCGGTGGCGCCAACGACGTGGGTTGTCGCCATCGAATCGAGGGAAAGGGACCTTAGGAAGGCGCCCCGTGGGATTATGGTGATGGTAGAAATCAGGAGGACGAGGTGGTGGGTATGCTTGAAGAGCGTAGGACTGATGCAGAGGGGGGGAATTGTTTGGTGGCGACCGATTTGGGTCGGCTTTGGGAAACCGGTATGGCTGGTGTATAGGATTAGGCGTAATTGGGGCTGGAGGACGCGGTTCTTGGTGAGGAATTGGTGGTGGGATTGGCGGTGGAATTGGTGGTGGGATTGGGTGAAACGAAGAACTAACAACGGGGGAGGGAGCGGGTGGTGACGTACGGACGACGATTCATGGATCCAGCCGTCACAGCCCCGGATCCGACGCAGCGCCCAACGACGGGCTGGGTGGCGGTTGGTCCGGCAGATGGGTAGCGCGGCCGGGATCGATTTCGCACGACGCGTGCTAAGACAATGGGTCGAACACTAGGTGGGCAGCCGATCGATCGATGTTGCGGTTGTAGCCGAGGATGCCGTCGAGGACGCCGTCGACGCCGGGCGCCGGACGTTGTTGAGAGTTCGCATCTCCGTCTCGGGGAGTCCCACGCGAGCAACACACTTTCGGCGACGGCGTGGTTGGTCCGGAGCGACTCCAACCCAGCCAAGCGGGAATCGAAGGCGGACTCGCGGTCATTGAAGGTCGACTCGAGCACGGCGAGGCGTCCGTCGACCGCAGCGACTTGGGGATCTGGAGGTGTGAAGGGTCGAGATGGGGACTAGGGGGGGGTGAATAGTCCCTTTTAAAACTAATCACGATGGCTAACTAAAACAAATGCGAATTAAACTTATCGGTCTTGCCAAGACTTCACCCCCTCTAACTAAGACTCTAAATCACCTCACAAAAGATCCTACACAAGAAGAGTGAGGTGACAAGCCTAGCTTGAGCTCCTAATCAATTCTAATGCAAGGTCACACAAACCTAAGCACTAGTACTTCAAGCACGGGAGAGCTCCTACACAAATCTAGTAAGCGCAAGCACAAAGCTCCTAAGCTCACTAGATGCACAATGGACAAGGCAACACACGCCTAACCCAAAGGCTCAAATTACCTAGCTACACAAGCTAAGCAAAGTAACTAAACAAGCTACACAAGCTAGATAGTTACAACTACTCTACTCAAGCACAAGCACAAGTATATAAGAATGTAAGAACAAAGCTTGTGATGAAGAGAATGCAAACCACCGCGAAGTGCGGACACAAGATGACACCGGTGATTTTTTACCGAGGTCTCGGGAAGCTTGCCAACTTCCCCCTACTCCTCGTTGTGTCGACCAACACTTTAGTGGTTCCACGGTTTGGCGAATCACGGTGGTGATGATTCTCAAGCTTAATGGCCGGTGCCAAATCCCAATTTGGGAGCTCGATCGAGACCCTCACACGGTGTGAGTTCTCTAGCCAATCCCTCAGAGGGCACAGTGTGAACCCACACACAAGTGTGGTAGCTCAATGACACGCTCCACTAGAGTTGCTCTTCACGATCCCCGCGAGGTGAGCACGAACCTCTCAGAATCTCTTCTTCGGAGCACCGCACAAGCTTCCTTGCGTGCTTCACGAAGTCTCTTGCCACCAAGCCGTCTAGGAGGTGGCAACCTCCAAGAGAAACAAGCACACCGGCTTGCAACACGATCACCTAGTGCCAACGAATGCGATCTCTCAACGCAACGTACTAGAACTCGATCTCTCACTCAATCGGATGAACGATATCAAGCATATGTGAGTGGGAGGGCTCTCAAGCACCACACAACAAGCCACAAAGGCTAGAGTGTGCTCAGCAACCGACCAAAGCCGGCCACCCCATCTATTTATAGCCACAAGCCAAAATAGAGCCGTTGGGGTGTTTCTGCGAGGTGACCGGACGCACCGACCGGACTCACCAGCGGGTCCGGTCAAGCGTCCGGTCGCTCCCTACCGGCCAAAAATAGAACTCCTGTGCATGCGTCCGGTCAGGAAATCATGCGTCCGGTGCATGCTTCCGGTGCATGCGTCCGGTCACTCCCTAGATCAACCACGAAAACATGCTCTCTGTTTCCCCGACCGGAACCACTCACCGGAGCGTCCGGTCAAAGTGCATGCGTCCGGTCGCGAGTCCGGTCGGACCCTTTGCTTTCGGTAAAACGGCGATATCTCCTTCATCCGAACTCCGTTTTCGATGATCTTAGACTCTATGGAAAGCTTACTCAGAGGGCTACACAACCCACATGGTTACTTGATCCAACTCATAATGGATCAAAGCAGTATTCCACTCCAAGAGCAGTCCAAGTGTCCGAGAAATACCGAAACAACTTCTCCTTTGTAAATGTGCCAACACCACCAAGTGTACATCACCATGTGCATGTGTGTTAGCATTTTCACAATCATTTTCAAAGGATTTTCTCTTGCTCTTACCACGCCACTTGATCCTAACACATCGCAAAAGTTAGATCGCTCAAGTGGCACTAGATAACCGATATGCAAACAAGTTTGCCCCTCTTGATAGTACGGCCATCTATCCTAAACCCGGTCATAAACTTCTCTAAGCTCCTCATGACCGGCGAAATGAAATGCCCTATAGGTTATACCTTTGCCTTGCGCATTTCCATTCCGCTTCATCTTCAAGTGCCAATGCAACAAATGCACCAACACGATCAAGAATGATATGATCCATTTCATATCATCACATGACCTTCTTGGTCCATCGATCTTGACCTCACTTGCTCTTCACCGTTGCATCGGTCCATCGGCGCCAAGTCCCTCGACTTGCCCTTCACACTTGTAACCGGTCCATCAAGCCAAGCCTTGTCTTGATCTTCACCACCTTGGTCACATGACTCCATGTCATGTCTCATGTGCAATAAGCTCCTTCATTACATCATCACGTGTGAACTAATCTCCCTGTGTATATTCTCAATCACACATATTAGTTCACCTAATGTTGACACTCAATTACCAAAAACCACAAGGGACCTTTCAATCTCCCCCTTTTTGGTAATTGATGGCAACACTACAAAGATATGGAATTGAAGATTAAATCTTTCTTCGTAGTGGTAACTCCCCCTATATGTGTGCATAATTGATTTGAATTCAAGGTTTGCACACATACAAAAGATATGAAACTTTTGGGAGGGTTAACACTACAAAGTGATGCTAAGGTGTATAGGATAAACCTTTGAAGCGTGATACCAATCGGAGTTACAAATTAAAGTTCATCCTTAGCATCATCCATGTAACTAGACATACATCAACACTCAAGATACCATGTGAGATCAACATTATAAGCAATGGTTCTTGATCCACGTGAAAACTATATATGTCTAGCTACAACCTATGCATGCTAGTTATCATATCATCAATCAAGTTCTATGACTAGGATACACCACACAAGCATTGCATATGGAATTTAAACACTTATGCAAATGCAAGCAAGCACATGAATATGCACATGTCAAATGCAATCAATCAAGTTCATGAGCTTGCTCCCCCAACTTGTGTGCTTCTCCTTTGTCCAAGAATTTTGATCATCCTCTAATCTTCAATCTTGCTCCCTCTTGTTCTATGTTCATATTATCATCCCCCTTTGTCATATATCCAAAGACACTTACATATCTTTGTCCAATTTCTCCCCCTTTGTCATCAATTTCCATAAAGGGTATGTCTCTATTGATACAAAGGTTGTGACTAGGGATAGATGGTTGATTGTTGAATCTTCATTTTTGATGGACACCACCATATGTTGGAAAGACACCACTTGTAGCTACCACATGTGAAAGATTTGAAGATCATCTTGAAATGTCACATGTTGGTCACTTGTAGCATCCTTGACCTTGACCTTGAGGTGGGACACCTCCCCTATGTCAAAGCATATGTCAATCCATTTGAACAATTTGAGCACTTGTTGGTGAGGGTAGCTTTCTTGATTTGAAATGATCACTTAAAGTTGAGGATCACTTGTGGAACCACCATTGATACACACCACTTGAGTGTGAGCAAGAATACCACGTGAATGAAAAATACTACGTGTAGGAATATGATATATCTTGCAATGTGGTAGCCACTTGAAAAGATTTGTCAATTGTATCCAATTCTTGAACTATATTATTTCCATGAGTTTCATCCTCTTTGACTTGATCTAGATCTCTTGCACAAAATACTCTCAATCGGTTTGAACCAATGGCAAGCTTCTTCACACCTCATGCTAAGGATTATCTTGACAATTTTGAGTTGAAGTACTTGAATGCTCATTCTCTAGATCAAATACTATGGGTTCACTTGCTCATAAAAATGTCATATGCTACCACTAGATCATATAAAGCATAGAAGCAATAGTGGTACCATATAGGCATTAAAACATTTGATTTTCATGAATGATCACTATGTATGACTATATGCACTAGCAAGTCCTTAGCAAATTATGAATGCATATGTCAAACAATTTCACCTTGCTATGTTGGAGTAGAGGATAGTCATTAGATTCCAATTTAGCTCTCCAACTAGCATCATGAAGTCCAATTCAATAGCTTGGTGAAGACAAATTATACCGATATGAATTCCATGCTTCACCCATATGAATAGAAAACCACTAATGATCAAGTGCACTATCTTGTTGTGGTTGGCTTGCTTTCTTTTGATCTTTGCTTGCATGAGAGAATACCACTTGAATTTTGCATGAAACATCTCTCTATTTGGGTGTTGCTTGCTTTCTCCTATTGATCAACCCTTTAGATTGCATCAACTAAGCATCTCCAATAGTTCCTAGAATCTCACTTCCATGTTAGCCAACCAAGCCGGTGCTCGGTTTACCTACAGAGGGCGGCATGCCCCCGACGGGAGAAGTGACCTCTTATCCAAGAACCATTCTTGATACTCACTTGAATTGACTTTGGTTGATTGATCCACAGGATGGACTTGATATGATGAATAGACTTGATTCTTCTTTAAGTCCTTTACTTTCTTTCAAAGATATCCAATGATCATTTGAACTCATTCTTGCTCTCTCTTGAGTTTGGTCTTGATCTTCAACTAGAGTACTAGATGTGTACAATGTACACTCCCCAAAATCAATGGCTTTTGTACTCTTTGCTTGTCATGCTTCTAACTCAATTCAAAACCAAACTTAGGTGCCTCAAACACTTATCAACATGATTCCAACTTGAGGACCTTTCAATGAGAGTGATTTGTTGATCAAATCAATAATTGTCACTTTCTGGCAGATTTTGTACATCTCAAAGAATAAACCATAATTCTCAATGTAAATGTTGAAATGCCACGAAATTTGGTGGAGATGTGCAACACTAAGTCATCTGGAAGCCACAAAAATTTGAGCTTTAAAGTCCTTATGGATTGCTACCAGATTTCACATCTTCCCACACTACTACATGCTGAAAACTGCTGCAACATAGCTGACAAGTTCTACTCCAAAACCGAAGTATCTCTTGTTCAATCATCATAAAATTTTTACAGCATCTTGTAACATAATTATAGAGCATGCATACCAAATTTCAAGCCATTCCAATAAGATTTGATCATCCAAACATGGCTAAGATCACAGCTCACTCAGATTTTGCAGTAGTGGACAGATTTGAACAATTGAGCTATGCTTCAACAATTTGAACCAAATTTGATGCTAACTTGTTTGAATACTTTCATAAGACATATATCCATTCAATCCACTTACTAAAGGTCATCTCATGATCATATCCATTCAAAACAACTCAAATTTGACTACTAAGCATTTAATCCATTCAAACATCTCATAGCAAGCAACATATGCATATATATCCAATTCAATCAACTCATATGCATCCAAATATGTGTGATCAACTAGAAGTATATACCTTTGTAGCTCATGATCATCCAATAGCAAGCTTCAACTTAAATATTTTTGCAAGCCTTCAAATCTTCCAATAAAACACCACAACTAGTATTATTGCACTTGTATGTTGTAGCTCATTTGGACTTTACTTGTCTTGACTTGGCATTGGGATATAATTGCACTAGACTTCATTACTTGACTCAATCAAATGATGTACAATGTGAACTCAATTGAATCAAGCCTCCAATGCCATGGTACCTACAAACAATCATCCACTTTTTGATGGTACCCAAACTTGTTTGGGTCCTCTCAAGTTAGGTGCAACATACTTAAGCAATGCCTTAGTATGAGTAGCGGGATGTTTTGCAATAGCAACCAAGGAGGTACCATTGTCATCCTTTCTAAGCACAATATCATCATCAATTGAAATCGGCTTAGAATCATTACCTAGGGGGCATGAATGAGCCATGTGTCCCCTTTCCCGGCATAAGTAGCATCTTCTCTTTTGTTGAGCCTTTTCTTTCTTGCTCATTTGATGCTTCTCATTGCCTTGCTTCAACTTGTTTGCTTGAGCCTTCTTCTCAAGCTTGTTTGGACAACCCGAAGCTAGATGGCCCAATTTATCACAACTATGGCACTTGGTGTGAGCTAAGTCTTTCTTCCAAACTTGATTCTTGCTCACTATCTTGGCATCTTGGATGTGAGTTGGATGCCTTGCATAAGCTCTTCCACCCCTTCTTATTTTTCTTCTTCATCTTCAAGTCATCAACTTTATCTTCAAGATTGATCTTGACTTGATCTTGGGGCTTTGGTTGAGGCTCTTCTTGTTGCTTCAACTTGAGCTTTTCTTTGCTTGGACAAGCCTTTGCAAGATGTCCTTTTTCATGGCATTGATAGCACATGAAATGAGATAGCTTCGCCTTTTCTTGCTTCTTGACCTTCTTTGCTATCTTCCTCCCACTTTTGGTCATCTTCTTCTTGATGAACCCAAGATCACTCTTGTCATGAAAGCTTCTTGAATTCTTCACTATTTGCTCAAAGAGGACCTTGGAGTTGTAGCACCTCTCTAATCGGTTGCTCAAATTCTTCACTTTCTTTTTGAGCTCTTCATTCTCCTTCAAAAGGTTAGTCTCACAAGACATAGAAGAAGAACAAGCATCTAAATATGAAGAACATGGCATAGCAAGTAGATCATCGCAAGAGGTGGATACATGCTTCTTGCCTACATCACAAGGGTTAGCACAAATATGTGATTGATCAATTGACCCATGTGATGAGCTCTCACTAGTTTTAAATTTCTCATTTGAAAACTTCTTAGTGAGAAAAGCATGGTCTTGTACTAAGTTATCATGAGTAACACAAAGTTCCTCATGAGCCAATTTTAGCACATCATGTGAACAAGTAGTGACATAAAGTAGATGCTCTTGTTGTTCACATGTTTTCTTTAGAAAAGAGTTTTTTATTTTCCAAGTTCATTCTTTTAGCTTTCTCTTTTTCTAAAGACATGGTCATGCTAGCAAGTCTACTAACAAGCTCATCATATGAATCAACATGATCAATCATATTGCTACTTGATACCTTTGTGCCACCTTGTGACATGAAGCAATATGTCGATGTAGTGGATGGGCTTGTAGTTGCATTATCAACTAAGCATGAACCATCATCATTTGCATCAAGTGTGCTTGAGGTAGAATCATCGCTAGCAACACTTGAGGCATCATCATCATCATCCTTGTCAAGTGAACTTGTGGTAGTTCGATCATCATCTTCACTTGACCATGAGGTGGAGCAATGTTGCTCATCATCCTCATGAACCACCACCTTTGACGCCTCATCCTCAAACTTGCCATCATCCCAAATGGAGGCATTGCCGAAGGTGTGCTTGATGGACTCCCACACCTCATGTGCGGATCCCTCATGGTTCACCTTGTCAAAATCTTCAAGTCTCAAAGAATTCATTAGACAAAGATATGCATGTGCATCAAGTTCATACAATGACCTTTGAGCTTTGGTTAGATTTCTATGGTCCAAGACACCGGTGAGACCACTAGTGACAACCCACCAAACCTTAGGTCCCATGGCACGAAAATGATCAAGCATATGGTGTTTCCACCGTACAAAGTGTGTGCCATCAAAAATATGTGTGTCACTCAAACAAGCATCACTAAACCCTCTAGTTTCCATCCTCTCGGGTCGGTTAAGACCACTAAATGAGAGACCACGGCTTTGATACCACGTGAACGGTCGAGATGGGGACTAGAGGGGGGGTGAATAGTCCCTTTTAAAAACTAATCACGATGGCTAACCGAAACAAATGTGGAATTAAACTTATCGGTCTAGCCAAGACTTCACCCCTCTAACTAAGACTCTAAATCACCTCACAAAAGATCCTACACAAGAAGGGTGAGGTGACAAGCCTAGCTTGAGCTCCTAATCAATTCTAATGCAAGGTCACACAAACCTAAGCACTAGTACTTCAAGCACGGGAGAGCTCCTACACAAATCTAGTAAGCGCAAGCACAAAGCTCCTAAGCTCACTAGATGCACAATGGACAAGGCAACACACGCCTAACCCAAAGGCTCAAATTACCTAGCTACACAAGCTAAGCAAAGTAACTAAACAAGCTACACAAGCTAGATAGTTACAACTACTCTACTCAAGCACAAGCACAAGTATATAAGAATGTAAGAACAAAGCTTGTGATGAAGAGAATGCAAACCACCGCCGAAGCGCGGACACAAGATGACACCGGTGATTTTTACCGAGGTCTCGGGAAGCTTGCCAACTTCCCCTACTCCTCGTTGTGTCGACCAACACTTTAGTGGTTCTACGGTTTGGCGAATCACCCGGTGATGATTCTCAAGCTTAATGGCGGTGCCAAATCCCACGGTGGGAGCTCGATCGAGACCCTCACACAGTGTGAGTTCTCTAGCCAATCCCTTAAAGGGCACCGTGTGAACCCACACACAAGTGTGGTAGCTCAATGACACGCTCCACTAGAGTTGCTCTTCACGATCCCCGCGAGGTGAGCACGAACCTCTCACAATCTCTTCTTCGAGCACCGCACAAGCTTCCTTGCGTGCTTCACGAAGTCTCTTGCCACCAAGCCGTCTAGGAGGTGGCAACCTCCAGAAGAAACAAGCACACCGGCTTGCAAACACGATCACCTAGTGCCAACGAATGCGATCTCTCAGCATAGCGTACTAGAACTTCGATCTCTCACTCAATCGGATGAGCGATATCAAGCATATGTGAGTGGGAGGGCTCTCAAGCACCACACAACAAGCCACAAAGGCTAGAGTGTGCAAAAGCAACCGACCAAAGCTGGCCACCCCATCTATTTATAGCCACAAGCCAAAATAGAGTCGTTGGGGTGTTTTTGCGAAGTGACCGGGGCCGACCGACCGGACTCACCGGCCGGGTCGGTCAAGCGTCCCGTCGCTCCCTACCGGCCAAAAATAGAACTCATTGCATGCGTCCGTCGGGGAAATCATGCGTCGGTGCATGCTTCCGGTGCATGCGTCCGGTCACTCCCCGAGATCAACCACGAAAACATGCTCTTTGTTTCCCCGACCGGAACCACTCACCGGAGCGTCGGTCAAAGTGCATGCGTCGGTCGCGAGTCGGTCAGACCCCGCTTTCGGTAAAGCGGCGATATCTCCTTCATCGAACTCCCTTTTCGATGATCTTGGACTCTATGGAAAGCTTACTCAGAGGGCTACACAACCCATATGGTTACTTGATCCAACTCACAATAGATCAAAGCAGTATTCCACTCCAAGAGCAGTCCAAGTGTCAGAAACACCGAAACAACTTCTCCTTTGCAAATGTGCCAACACCACCAAGTGTACATCACCATGTGCATGTGTGTTAGAATTTTCACAATCATTTTCAAAGGATTTTCTCTTGCTCTTACCACGCCACTCGATCCTAACACATCGCAAAGTTAGATCGCTCAAGTGGCACTAGATGACCGATATGCAAACAAGTTTGCCCCTCTTGATAGTACGGCCATCTATCCTAAACCCGGTCATAAACTTCTCTAAGCTCCTCATGACCGCGAAAATGAAATGCCCTATAGGTTATACCTTTGCCTTGCGCATTTCCATTCGCTTCATCTTCAAGTGCCAATGCAACAAATGCACCAACACGATCAAGAATGATATGATCCATTTCATATCATCACATGACCTTCTTGGTCCATCGATCTTGACCTCACTTGCTCTTCACGTTTGCGTCGGTCCATCGGCGCCAAGTCCTCGACTTGCCCTTCACACTTGCAACGGTCTATCAAGCCAAGCCTTGTCTTGATCTTCACCACCTTGGTCACATGACTCCATGTCATGTCTCATGTGCAATAAGCTCCTTCA